>OX421970.1:7487339-8005681 GCA_949128135.1 Parasteatoda lunata | reverse complement strand
ATATACATATATATATATATATATATATATATATAAATATATATATATATATTTATATATATATATATATATATATATATATATATATAAGGTTGCGAAAAAAGGGGATTATATTTTTAAATAATGAAAATGCATTAAAATGAATTGTTTTAAGAATATGCTTGAATGTGAATTTTTTAATGAATTTAACTCTCATTTTGCTGTGAAAGGTCTCAGTTAAGGAATTTGATTAGATTTTATTTTACTAACTTAACGCCTTTAAAATTGAAAAACATCGTAATTCGTAAACTTCTTAGTTATAAACTACTAAAGCGAGGTAAAAATTATTTCTTTCATAAAATAAATCTAAAAAAGAAAGCAAATTTTGAAGTACATACAATAGGAAGTACAAAGTTTACCAGTACAAGCACGTTATTTCATACACATCTAAAAGAGGTTATACACACAATTTCCAGCATATGTGACATGTGAAACAGCTTATTTTAGCGCCCAGCCAAAATTGGCAAACAGATTGAAACTCCAATAACCTTCATATCGTTTTCCGATATTGAAGATTTCGTTCTCCGCCTAAGTCATCGCTTATACTTGGGCGAAAATCGACTTTTAGAAATAGGGAAAAAGGTCGTAGCTAGAGTAAAGACAGAAAGAAGCTATATTGTTCACTGTAACTATTCGTGTTTTTTTTCTTCCTTTTTCTCAGTTTCAAGTTAAATTTGTAAAAAAAAAAATGGTCATGATTCACGCTTTTCCAAAAAAGCCAATATTTAAATTAAGCGAGTTCATTTAAATAGAAACTGAAATTAGTAAATTCGAGTAATTTGTTTAATGCGATAAAATAGCTGTGATGCTTTAATTTTATGTTGTCTGGTAAGTGTGCTACAAATGGAGTATTCCCTATTCATTGCTCTTTCCTTATTTAAAATATTTATTCTTTTTTTACAATATCTTCTTGCAAGCTAATTTTAAAATAGAAAAATTATATTACTTCTTGCAAACTGATCTTAAAATAATTACAAATTATTACTTCATGTAAACTGATCTTAAAATATTACAAATTATATACCTTCATACAAACCGATCTAAAAATAATTACACATGATATTATTTCATACTAACCGATCTTAAAATAAATTCAAACTATATTACTTCATTCAAACCGATCTTAAAATAATTATTAATTATTATGTTACTTCAAACAAGATAATCTTTAAAGAAGTTACAAATTACGTTGCTTCATACAAAAAAATTTCAAAATGATTAAAAATTTTCATTTTTCATTCGAGTCAGCTATAAAATAGTATAAATATATCTTACTACTTCAGTTAACTATTTGACATTCGAACTTCTTCAAATCTAAACTAATAACTAACAGAAAAGCATTAGAAAAACGCTTAAAATGTTTTCCCACATTGTGAAAAAAAGTTTCTTATAATTGAGGAAGGTGGACTGATCGTAAAGATACGGTTCTCAGTAGAACACCGAAGCATTCGGTCAGTAATCGGGTGGGTGACCACTTTAATCAGAATGCGTAGGGACCGAGGAGGCTTAAACCTACCAAAAAAGTGCTCGAACACAGGGCTACCAAAGCAGAGGAGACTTTATAAGAGGATCAAAAATTGTTTTCTGAGCAACTTCAGGGATGTTTTCTAGACTATCGCCAATAGCCGGAGCTCTAAAGCGACCTAAATAAAATACCTACCAAATAAAAGGAAAACGTGCCAAATAGTTCCGAAATATATAACGAATTTGAAAACTCCTTGTATTCAAAATTGATACAGCATCTATACATTTTTGAGCAAAATGTGAGTTGGAGGTAGAAATCTGAGATATTCGATGATACATCATGACATACTAATTTGCAATTTCGATGGTATTTGGTAAATATGGTCCCAATAACTTAGTCTAGAGATTGGTAATTTTAGTTCCATTTTTTGCTTGTTTCGCTTTATTTCTAAAACTTTTAAGTGAATGGAAGGTATATTATGATGTGTTAATGCGGCGGCCACTATATGAAGTTTCCTAACTCTCCCTGGAACGGGTTGTACAACTATGGTGGTTAGAGTATCCTACTACGAACCCAGTCCTTGGTTCGAATCTTGCCGGTAGCCAACGAACATCTCTCTCAAACATTCCCAGCACATCACTTTTGAGGCCATAAATTTCGCTCGAAAATGAGTATATGCCGTTTCAAATTTGAAGATATTGTGTATTCAAATTCGACAACTATTTGTTTCGAATCTATTTTGACAAACGTTTTCTTAATTTTGAGAAACCCTTTTTCACAGTGCAGGAAGAGGAAAGTATGTTTAAAGTCGAAGATTTAAAATTACATTATTATAAAAAATATACATGAACCATTATTGTACAGTGCGAAAAATAAAAAACGGACCACTCTTAATAACTATTTTGATCTAATTATCGGATCATCACTCATTCTTAAATTTGGAGGGAGGGATCTTTATGGTAATTAATAAGTGCTCACTATATTTTAAGTTATGAAATTAGACACAAAAACGTACTTTCTCAGAACAAACATGCCTTTTTTTAAAACGGATTCGGCTTTCTGACCCCCCAAAAATTTATTGGGTATCCGCAATCTAGAAACATGGTCCTCATAGTTTAGTCAGGACAGTGATCCAAATTTTGAACACCTTAAAATCTACGTAAAAATATATTTAATTGTTAGCCCTTAATATTATCAAACATTAGTTATATCTGCTTTGGTTTACTACACTTAATGCAGGCTTCGAGTTTATAATAAAAAAATTTGTGCCTCCACATTGATTTCTTTTGAGAAAAGGCAGTTTTTTTTTAAATGAAGCAATGTTTCATGGGATTTAAATCGCTATTTAGTTCTTAAGACTACAAAATGATACACCTCCGCCAGGTGGGCTCAAATCACCAACCTTTCGATTACCAGCCTAACGCATTAGCCGATTGCGCCATAGGATTCAAGAAAAGATGTTTCATAGGATGTTCACCACAATTTAATTCTTTAAACAACAGAGTGCACACCGCAAGTGTACAAAGTTTCAACAACAAAGAACACACCAACCCCAGTTGGACTCGAACAACCAATCTTTCTGTTAACAGCTAACGCGTTAGTCGATTGCGCCACGGAGGCTGCACGTCTCCCTTAAAATCTACATGAATGTATATTTAATTGTTAGCTTTTTTATTATCAAACATTAGTTATATATAAGGCTTGGTTTACTGCATTTAATGCAGGCATTGAAATAAATAATAATAAAAGTTTGTGCCTCCACATTTATTAAATTATTCTGAAGAAAGATGCCCTTTTTGAAAAGAAAAATATAGATGTTCAAATTATTTATCTCTATAAACAGGAAAACACACATCACCCCCGCTTGGGTTCAAACCACCAACCTTTCGGTTAACAGCCGAACGCGCTAGCCGTTTGCGCCTCGGAGGCCTGCTTGTCTCCCTTAAAATCTACATAAATGTATATTTAATTGTTAGCTTTTTTATTATCAAACATTAGTTATAAAAGGCTTGATTTACTACATTTAATGCTGACATTGAAATAAATAATAACAAAAAGTTGTGCCTCCACATTTATTTAATTATTCTGATAAAAGAAGCCTTTTTTTAAATGAAAAATACTGATGTTTACATCTTTAAACAACAAAACACACACCGCAACCGGTTGGGCTCGAGTTACCAATGTGTTGGTTGGCAGTCGAAAACGCTAGCCGATTTCGCCACTGAGACTGCACGTCTCCCTAAAAATCAACGTCCCGCAGTGGACTGACCGTTAAGACACTGTTCCCAGTAGAACACCGAAGTCAAGCATCACTGGCTGCGGTCAGTGCGCGGGTGGGTGACCACTTGGATCAGTCTACGAAAGGCCGAGGGTGTGCGGTATTGATCCTCGTTAAGCTGTTTTACCGTAAAGTGCTCGACCTTGCGTGCAGGTCGTCGGGCTACCAAAGCGGAGGTGTCATCCACTCTTTAAAATTCTATGTACGCAAATAGAACTACAACTAAAACTACCCTTAAAATCTACATCAAAGTATATTTAATTGCTAGCTCTTTTATTATCAAACTTTTGTTATATCAGATTTGGTTTACTACATAGAATGCCGGCATTGAAATAAATAATAATAAAAGCTTGTGCCTCCTCATATATTTATTTATTTTGAAAAAAGAAGCCCTTTTTTAAATGAAAAATACTGATGTTTAATAGGATTTACACGGCTATTCACATCTTTAAACTACAAAACACACACCGCCTAGGGTGGACTCGAACCACCATCCATTCGGTACATTTTAATGCATCGAATGGTTGGAGGTTCGTTTTACATTTTACTGTACATAATTTTAATAATAAGTACGTAATAAGTACGTAATTTTACATGGCAAAATACAAAATTTGAAAGGTTAAAAATCGTTTTTTCTAAAACTATTCAACCGATTTTGCACAAATGTTGTATTTTGCCATCTTAATTTACATACTTTAAAATGGTGTAAATGATTTTATACCTTACAATTGAAAAAATTTTCGGCTAATATTAAATAAAATAATTAAAAACGATAAATATTTGCTGAAAGTTATATTTTGCATGGAATTATCTTTGGATGCATGAATTTTATAATTGAATGCAAATTTTTTAAATTCATTTGAAAAGTTCTTGAGATATCGAAATACGCAAAAAGTAAAATTATAATTAAGGGGTCCTAAATTTAAACCGCTCTCTTGAGAAAACTATTGGGACCATGTTTCTCTGATTGCGGCTACTTCCAATGTTTTGGTTTTCAGAAATTCGAATCCGTCGTAAAAAAGGTATGTTGATTCACAGAAAGTACGGTTTTGTGTCTGATTTCATAACTTAAATATCATCCGCATTAAATATTTTGCAAATTTGATATCACCCCCTCGAATCATTAAGATTAAGTTCTAGAACGCGAAGATCCAATTATTAAATCAAAAGTTATTCTGGGTGGTCCGTTCTTTATTTTGCGCACTGTACAATAAAAATCTAAAGAACATAATGAAATTATCTCTTTTTAATTTTTGACTCTTAATGTTTTTTTTTTATCAAATGAATAATAATTTTCAAAAAGAAATTCCTTAAAAAAGTAAAGGGAAAAAATATTAAATGATTGACAATTCAAAAGCATAAATATTAATTTTTTTTTTACAAAATAAAGATATGTATTACGAAGCTTATTTCCGTATTAAAATTTTTTTCTCTTCAACTGTTTCATTTCGTGTATTAAATTTGTAATTGATTGTTGAAATCACGCTAGTGCTTTTATCTAGCATCCAATAACGACATTTACATCATCCAAAATGATTTCTACCAAAATAAATATCCAAATCAATACCACAGACAAAACTTTCAGAACGTTCAACTCCATCGAACTCCTCTTTTATCATCTGCGAAAGACAGTAATATGTTCTTAAGAAATACCCCTTGTCGCTTCATAATCAATGTTTTCCACCCTTCTTCATTCCTTCTAAGGAATCTTCCAAAATAGGACGCCAAAGACTCAAAGTTAATTCTTGAATCTTATGATTTAGAAAGTTGCTAAACTACGCACTATTTGGCGACGTTCTAAAGAATTAAGTTTAGAAATTCACTTATGGAGAAGAGATTATTGAGTTTCCAATCACGGCACTCCCTAATTTTTTTCCGATTTTTGAAGAAAAGAATGTTTTTATTTTATTTCTTTGATCTTTTATGCCGTAGTTCAAACCCCGTGCCTAGCATATCATATTCATTAACTCGACAAAAGAAGGGGCTCTTAGAACGGTCAGGGATGACGTTTTATTCTTTGTCGATGTAGGATTATTAGATTTTGTTTGCATTGATGTGAATTTTGTGGTAAGAAAAGAAGTAGTTCTTGAATCTTTTTAAATTTTTTTAAAGAGTTTTCTGGACTGGAAATATTGAATTACAAACCAAAAATTATAAAAGATTTATTGGGAATTTATTTGGTTGCTGAGGCATTCAGTTTAATATTTTTTTTAAATTTAAAGCAACATTTGTAATGCAATACTTTTCTCTTTACCTATATTCATTCAACCGATAACGCTGATTTTTATAGTTAATTATATGCTTTATTAACAGTTGTGAATTGTATTATCTGACGTCACTGACCTCCAGTTAAAATTTGAGCACTTTAAAAAGTCAGAAAGTAGGCGAAATTTGAATTCGCGATAATTCTTCCTGTACTAGTCAGGAAACGATTGAGATTTGCTACGCAGCACACAGATTTAAGCACTCTAGCTAGGAGTCAAAATTTGGAGCGACGATAATTTCTTTGCTGTGGCTTTGCTAGAAGGAATCAGGAGTTAATCCAAAACATCATCATCAGTATTTTATTTTTTTATTTTATATCAGTCCACCCAATTTTTGGGTTTGCGACTACTAATGTTTAACTCCGTAGCCTTGTAATTTTGAACCAATCCAGAAGACAAGGAAACTCCTGGATCAGTACCCCCAGAGGTATTGATTTGTTATGGGAACATGGAGGACTTTGCTGCTCGACAGATTTAATGTGCACCAGTCCCCATTTGCTACACGGGGAGTCTTCAGCCGGCGGGGATCGAACCCACGAACTCTTGGACATGGATCCAGCGCCCTACCGACCAGGCTATCCCGGCCTCATCATCAGTATTGTCATCAGGCAAGGAGCGTCATTGGAAATTAAAGTTTTCTATTTATTAGGAAAATTAGCAAAATTTTGATTGTAAAATTGCATCTGCATTGCTCCAAAAAATTTAGTAAATAAGTGAACTTTTCAATTGGCCTACTTCGCAATTTTAATTTACTTTCATAGAATTAGCATTATCGTAAAAAAATCGCAATCACGTGATACGCGATGCTCTGTCTTGAATAAACATAAACTACTTTAATTAAGTGTATTTTAAATCCACACTTCATGCCCGCTATTGTTTCATTTTAATTTAAAATAAACAGTGTTAGTGTTAATTTCTTCACTCTATTCAAATCTACATTAACAGTCTTGAGTTCTCGGCAGAAGCCACGTAACTTAAAAGCATTAAAAGTTAGAAAATGGTTTTGAACTTTCTCGTGCGTTATCTGCTCGTTTAACCATAAGTTTACGAGATAATCTTGGGAAATTACTTCCAGTCGTCAGTAAGGGACGGTGTTAATGCTCTCAAACTCCAACAGATTGCAATATTTTATAGCTACTCGCTATAATTATTTATCTTACAATTGAAACAAAATACGTGATGATATAAGCAATTCAATTTTCTTTTTTTGAACTGGGTACATTAAAAATTAGTTCCCGTTTCAGTAGCTAGTCTAAGAAATAAAAATTTACATGTTTTATGAGCCATGGGTCCGTTCCCCTGTAGTTTTCACCCTTGTTATTAAAAAATATATGTGTCCAGACGAAATTTTAACTACAAACCTGTCGACATACGAAAAGATTATTCAATCGATTAATTGAAGTGTTTGCTCAAAAAAGAAGTAGATCCATTTTAGAGTTTCAGAAGGTATTTTTCTATTACTGACCTTAAAACTGTTACGATGTGATTATTTGCATATAATAATTACTTAACATAACCACGATACAATGATGGTGTAAATGATGAGATGCAAACTACAATGATACAAACTTGCAATTAAGATATTACGATACGATCTCTAAGATAAAATATGATTTAATATAACTAATATAACTAATATGATGCATTCGGTTAATTGAAGTGTTTGCTTAAAAAAGAGGCAGCTCAATTTTAGAGTTGCAGAATATATTTTTCAGTTACTGACCTTAAAACTGTTACGATGTGATCTTTTAAATATCGTAACTAATTAACATAACTATTATACAATGATGATGTACAATCAGCTGATTCCAACGGTCTTATTTTCTCGAGTTGCAGGTACTCAATTACGCCAAATTTTTAGAAAAAGGGAAATTAAAAATATTTTTAAACTCAATAGTCTACAAGCTAATATCAAAACATTAGATGACTCTTTCAAATAATAAATTAATGATTCCAAAAGCATGCAATATTTCATGCTACATTTTAGCCTTAGGACCTATTTATTAGTTCGTCAAAACTGAACTTTGTATGTTGGATATGCCAGCTTCAATAGCATATTCATCCTCTATCATAAAAAAAAACCCCAACAACAATTAAACCCTACCTCTTCTGACGTCATAAAATTGACATGACTATTTCTTTTATTGATGTTTTGGATTTGTTTGTATATACTCGGAATACTCAGTAGTTCTGAATTGGGTCGGGTTTTTGCGAAAAAATGTGCTCTTCCTATTTAAAATATCAGATGAAGGTAGGAAAAGAAAATTACTTTAGGAAGTTATCCTATATTGATATGCAAGATGCAGATTTACGCAGTATAGTTTATGCCAGCAGATATTCTTCTACCTGAATCTTCTACCGGAAGTTGAAACAACCTCTACAAGTACTGCCCCCTAACGTGAAGAACATGAAACACGATCGGGAATAAGGTGAATTATTTAATTTATATTTTAATACTTCATCCCTTTTCTTTCTTTGAGAAGTTAGATATCTCAGCTGTCTAAATAAATCAGATTCTAAAAATATTAAAATTATCTTAAAAAAAAAAAAAAAATCGAAAATTTTCCCTATCAGGAAGTCTTGAAAAGGAAAATTTTTCCCTATCAAGAATTTTAACATAAAACTATGGCATCTACACGAAAAAATAACAGCGTATTTATATCTAGCGTTACTTGGAAAAGGTTGAATAAATTCGTTTAATAGAAAATCACCTTTTGAAATACTTAAACAACACAGAACAGGCATAAAATTCATAAACAATAAGCATAATTAAAATAGAAATTGATACACTTTTATTTTGTAAACTAGTATCTCCTATTTATTTTATAAATCTTAACCATAAAAGAATTCTGCACGGAAAGCAAGAAAGGAGCAAATCATTATCCATTATTACACTATCACCCTTCATACATTTTCAACAAAAAAAAGTTAAATTTATGTATAAAATTATAGCTGCATTTATTATAAAAGTAATTTTAAACATACACTACCACATTCGTTCTTAAGTTTAATTGCTACTGATAAAATCCGTTAGTTTTGCTTGAGTTTTTCGTTTGAAATGCAAACAAAAAGGGAGACGAATTTTACTGCTTTCTTTAAAAGTTAAGTAGCTTTGAAAATCAGTTCAAGGTCATTTCCCCCATAAAATGCGTTAACAAGTTTGAAATGTTCTGAAATACTTTTGTAAAATAGGAAAAGTTCGTTTTATAGAAAATTCACTTCGCTATTTGGAAGTTATCTTTACCAAAAATTTCCTAAATGTTCTTGATTCCACGAAAAAATCTCAAAATAGAGAATTTCGCAAAATGGAAGTTTGTTAAATAAAAGTCCGACTGTGGTTCCTTATTTCTGTAAACTATAAAACAGATTTTCTTTTTTCAACATATTTCATACTTGATGAATTAATGTGCATATAATGTACTAAGTACATAACGCTTTAAAACTAATTTAATAAACATGGCACTTTCTGATCAAAGCGTACCGAAAAGATATAAGTTTGAGTTTTGAGAAAACAGTTAAAATATCACTTTGCGTAATTTGTATTGATGCACCCACTAAAGCTCGAATGTTAGCTTGTAACCTAGACAGCCTCCTGGATTACCCTAGTTATCCGTTAAAGTGATCAATTTATCTAGGTTCACAATTTTCCTTGATAATGTTAATAAACAATAAATAAAATATATTACGCTAGTTTATGCGTACAGAATCAATGCTGTAGTTCCAGAAAAGGTCTAAATTTTACTTTAACAGGTGTCTAGTAGGTAATCCGCAAATTATCTACGTAGTTTGCAGATTACCTAGGTAATTTAAGAAATTCAACAATTTTAATGGCAATTTAACGGATTACCCGTGTTAATTTATATATTAGCTAGATAACCGGTAAAATAAGTGATTTCTAGTCACTGTAAAAAAATTATGGTAAAAAATACCGGGTTCAGGGTGATGAAACTTTTTACCGTAAAATCCATTTTTACCAGGGCATGTTATGGCCCAGAAAATCTGATATACCGTCATTTTTACGGTCAAATGGAATTTGACCGTAATTGATAAATTTTTAAATTTGCTCTACTAAAGAATGCAGTGAAAATTTTCTTTAGAATTTACTCGACACGTTGTGTTTGGGGCCCTTAAACAAATAAAATAAATTAAAACCCCGCTTGATGAAATATGTTATATGTGTGAGGAAAGAACTTTCGACTGTGCCAACTTTCATCTATTAAAAGGTACCTCAAGATTAATTAAGGTAGCATGTGTTGTATACTAGTGAATTAAATTTTAATAATCTTAGTGGTAGTTAGGCCACTTCCCCACCAGAATTTTGATTCAGGGATAAAATTCGATGAACGGATACCATTAGTTGTCGTATTTGCGAAAGACCGAGAGATCTGCGTTAAGTTCAGTGGATTTTGAGCGATTGTGGTGAGAGCTGTATTAAGTTTACGGTTGTGCGTATGGTCTCTCCTGTGTTGCTATTAGCAGTCGAGTGTCTGCAGGATCTCGTTGTGTGTAAATAAGACTGAAAAAAGCAACAGCGCGAGGAGGACGATGACGCGGTCACAAATAGCAAGTCAAATGTTCAATGTGGACTATCCATCTAAGTAGGCGTGATCATATCACATCCGGGTCACTAATGTGGGGAAAGTACTTTTGACTATGACAGCCTTCATCTATCAAAAGGTATCTCAAGACTGAATCTCGTAATATCATATCTTATATACTAGTGAATTGATGTTTAATAATCATAGAGGTAGTTACACCACAATGTTTCTAAAGAATTGCATGGATAGGTTTCACGCATACATCAAGGTAAAAAAAAAAAATTAAATTTTCGAACGACTTCACTTTTGGAAACAATTCGGGAGAAGAAGAGTCCTTATAAAAAAAAGAAGAAGAAAGGAATGTCACGTGAAGAGCACTGTCTATGAATCAAAAGTGAGGAAACCAAAATCGACTGCTGTGAAATATATTCCAGTCTATATCATCTTAAGTCTACTTCTTCCTCTTCATCCTTGCTTACTTTACATATTTTACTCCCTCAAATGTTGAAATGCCTCTCTTTCTTTCTCTCGCATCCAAGGAAATGCATTTTTCTCTCAAAAGGAAAAAGAAAGATAAGGCTTTCTTCCCCTATAGTACTTAAAATATACATCGGTATGTCTTTTTGCCTTTAATTTATATGTCTGTATTTTATTAGTCAGATTACCGACAATATATTAACAATTTTTAAACAGTTATTTAAAATTTTTAACGGGGCCTACACATTCAAAATCTAAGAAATTCTCTTTATTATTCAAAAAAATTATGCTGCAAAATTTATCCATCTCACTATATATATGTATATATATGAGCTATTACATTATGACCACCCTGATAATAACCTTGCCTTTAGCCCTCAAAACTGCTAGCACCCGCCGTGGCATTGATTCCACAAGGTGCTGATAGGTAGTCTGAGGTATCTAGTATCAAATGCTCACCAACTGGTCCTGCAATTCCCTCACATTGCGAGAGGGTAGCGTGGCAGCACGAATTTGGTTTTCCAAGTAGGGCCACAAATGCTCTATTGGATTAACGTCAGGTGAATTTGGGGGCCAAGACATGACTTGAAAGTCACTGGAATGTTCCTCGAACCAATCCATGAGAATTCGACCCTTATGACATGGTGCACTATCCTGTTGGTAAACACAATCCCCCGCAGGAAAAACTGTTGCCATGAATGGGTGAACCTGGTCAAGTAGCTTACAGACGTCAGGGATTGTTCTATAAGGATTATGGGTTGTAATGTGCCCCATGAAAACATTGTTCTTGGGCGAGAAACCATGAAAACCTGGGCGAGCCCATTGTTATAGATGGAGGGTGGTCATAATGCAATAACTCTTCGGTATATATATATATATATATATATATATATATATATATATATATATATATATATATATATATATATATATATATATATATATATATATATATATATATATAGCAAAATATATATATATAGCAATATATGTATATATTCATTTATTTTGCTATATATATATATATATATATATATATAGAAAAATAAATGAATACAAAAAAACCAGAAAAAAATTAGGAAAAACAGTAAGTATCATTTATTGTGCATAAGCTGCAAGTAAATAGAACTCATAAGATAAGTTTAAAATGAAGATAAAACAAAGGTAAATTACAGACAAATGAAAAAAGGAGAGGGGGGGGGAATAATAATAATGACAAACAATTGGGGAAAGAAAAAGAATTAATTAATTTAATAATAAAAAAAAAGGGTAAAGTTTTTTTAAAAAACCAGAAAATAAAAGATATAATCTTTTCATCAGCCCACACGATTATATCCGAAAAAGAGTGCTTTCTAATATTGTATCAATATAGCCAAAGCAAAATATATCAATATAATAGTGTGAGGAGTACTCAAAACATTATTTACAAAAATTACGACAAAAAAATTAAACACAATAAGTAAAAATAGCACGTAAAAACAGAAAATAAAATATAAAGGAAGAGCAGAATAAAACAAAATCTTTAAAGCGAATAGTGAAATATAGCGAACTTACATGAACGGGAAATTATTCATCTCTCTTTGCTAACTTATTTTTCCATTATTATGAAAAAAATTACACTCTTAGTATTAAATTTGTTTTTAGATATATTGATGACTTAATTACCTTTAATTTTCAAGACTATACTATTTTATTAAATGATATTTACGCCGAGGAATTAATCTTGCTTCGTAATCATGAGGATAATATTAATTTCAATTTTTTGGATTTGGGTATTATAAAAGAAGAAAATATCTGCTTTGTTGATTTATACGATAAAAGAAATGATTTTAATTTTAATATAAATAAACTAATTACTTTGAATTCTAATGTTTCTAGGAGCATCTATTTAAATACTACTTTTAATGAAATTAATAGAATTAAAAGAATATGTAGTAATATTTATTTATCCAAAAAACAAATCGATAAACTCTTTCAAAAATTTGATAAAAAACAATAGATACCCAACTAAAGTAATAAAATTCTATATAAAATCATTGAGTTAATCGCATATTTTGTAAATATATTTACTAAAAATTTTCTTTATTTATACAATTTTCCCATGTGCAAATCCATTTCGGGTAAATCCGTGGCCAAAAAAAAAAAAAGAAAAATTTTTTTACTAATAATTTCTTCTTTAATTTGTATAATTTTTCCTTGCGCAAATACTTGGTCAAAATTATTTACTAAAAAATTTCCTTTACTGAAAAATTCCTTTGTTAATTTATAATATTTTTCCATGTGCAAATCCGTTGCTAAAATTATTTACTAAAAAATTTCTTTATTAATTTATAAAATTTTTCCATGTGCAAATCCATTTCGGGCAAATCCGTGGCTAAAATTATTTACTAAAATAAGTTGTTTTTCTTTTTTTGTTTTTTCTTTGTTAATTTATATAATTTTTCCATGTGCAAATCCATTTCGGGCAAATCCGTGGGTAAAATTATTTACTAATAAATTTCTTTGTTAAATTATACAATTTTTCCATGTGCATATCCATTTCGGGCAAATCCGTGGCTAAAATTATTTACTAAAAATATTTCTTTGTCAATTTATATAATTTTTCCATGTGCAAATCCATTTCGGGCAAATCCGTAGCTAAAATTATGTGCAAAACTGGCAATTCATGTTTCTTTCTCTTTTCTATTTTATATTTTTTTCTTAAATAAATATTTATTTTCTAAAATTATTTATAGCCAACTTCATTAAATTATCCAGTATAATATTACCTCGCGCACATCCGTTTTCTGACCCATCATTAGTAACTTACAAATCAAACGGACTTCAGTAATGCAGCAAGAACGCACTTTAAACTCCTCTAGTTACACTAAATTTGCGCTTTTGTTTTCATAGTTTTCATATTTTGCAATCTGGCAATCTTGTTACGTAAACATTTTAAATCATTCTTGAAAAATTTCCCGTTCATGTAAGTTCGCTATATTTCACTACTCGCTTTAAAGATTTTGTTTTATTCTGCTCTTCCTTTATATTTTATTTTCTGTTTTTACGTGTTATTTTTACTTATTTTGTTTAATTTTTTTTTGTCGTAATTTTTTGAGTGCTCCTCACACTATTGTATTGATATATTTTGCTTTGGCTGTATTGATACAATATTAGAAAGTACTCTTTTTCGGAGATAATCGTGTGGGCTGATGAAAAGATTATATCTTTTATTCTCCGGTTTTTTAAAAAAACTTTTTCCTTTTTTTTTTTTTTTTTTTTTAAATTAATTAATTCTTTTTCTTTCCCCAGTTGTTTGTCATTATTATTATTTCCCCCCACCCTCCTTTTTTCATTTGTCTGTAATTTACCTTTGTTTTATCTTCATTTTAAACTTATATATATATATATATATATACTAGGGGGCTAGGCCCCCTGTTCGCTGCCACTCACCGACTCCGATAATTGCTTCGAAAGTATTGTCGTTTCATGGTAGAACTTAATTTTTAATAATTTTTAATAAAGTTAAAATTATCCACTTAACATATATGTAGTAAAGGAAATTCTGTTTGCTTACGCCTTAGAATTACATTATAATAATAATAAAAAATAAAACTATTCTCTTAGTTTTAAACTCGAAAATTGATTTAAAAACTTAACAATAGCTGTACAGGAAAATAACTTTAAATTAGGGAATCAAAAATCTTCATAGAAAAACAATATCTTTAAGACTTTTATTAGTTTTATGCTGATGACAACCAAAACAAAATGGAAATGAATGAGAAAAAACTAGATCCTACTACATGATTTTCCGACCAATAAAAATGCATGGACAACAATACCACACCATCATAATACATCACTGATGCACCATCATAAGACGTACTCAAAACAAAATAAAAATTTCAAAAAACTTTAGCTAGTAAGTTTAGTTGTAATAATTCAGCAGTCAGAATTATTAATTAAAAATTATTACTTTTTCACACTCATGCTTTCTCAATTTTGATTGGCTGTTTGTGCGTTACTAACCGCAAGTCATCATCATCATATATATATATATATATATATATATATATATATATATATATATATATATATATATATATATATATATATATATATATATATATATATATATATATATATATATATATATATATATATAAACTGCTGTTTGTAGAAAATGCAACACCATGAAAGAATCATCAGAATCAAATGAAATTTAATGCAGAAACGACTTGTACTGATACAAATAAATGATGAAATTTTCAAAACAAAAGAAACAAATTAAGCGTCCGAAATCAGTATTTGGTGCAGCCACCACGCGCTGCAATAAGTGCTGCTATACGACGTGGCATGGAGTCAAACAGATGTTGAATATCTGCTTGAGGAAGAGAATTCCATATCGCTTGTATGCGCAACCACAGTTCGTCTTTGGAAACTGCAGGACGCGGATCACGAGTGAGACGCCGACCAACCATATCCCACACGTGCTCAATAGGCGACATATCCGGCGAATAAGCAGGCCAAGGAAGAAGTTGCATGCGTTGTGCTGAACAGAAGTCTCTAACAGTCCGCGCAACATGTGGGCGTGCATTATCCTGCTGAAAGATAGCTCCAGGGATGCCTTGAAGGAAAGGAACGACTTCGGGCTGTAGCACTTCACGGACGTATCTGTTGCTATTGAGATTACCCTCAATTCGTATCAAATTGGATCGTCCATGATACGAAATCGCACCCCAGACCATAACTCCGGGTGTTCGACCACTATGTCGTTCAATAATACACTCAGGAAGGCAGCGTTGACCGGCATAACGTCTAACACGAACACGGCCATCATGGGTCCACAAATTGAAGCGTGATTCATCTGAAAAGACAACTTGGTGCCAATCAGCTCGCCAGTCTCTGTGCTCAAGAGCCCACTGCCGACGCAGCCGTCGATGATCCGCCGTGAGGGGAATCCTGTATAATGGCACCCTTGCACGCAATCCACGGCGCAGCAGACGACGACGAATTGACGAAGCCGACAATTGTACACCTGTAGCAGTAGACCAATGTGCTGCCAGCTGCCTGGAGGAAGCTGTGCGATCATTCACCGCCATGCGGAGCAGGTGTCGATCATCGCGCTCTGACGTCACCTTCTGTCGTCCAGTGCCTGTTTTTCGAGTTGTTCGGTGCTCGTCGGTCCACTGCTTCCAAACTCGCATCACTGTGGAACTGTTCCGCTGCATACGAGCTGCTATTGCGCGATAGGAAAATCCTCCTTCTCGAAGGCCGATTATCCTCCCTCGTTCAAACTCCGTAAGTTGCTTGAATTTCTTATTCTTCCGTCGTGGAGGCATACTCAGGTCTCACTAAACGTTTGCCACTAACAAATAATCATAGACTATTTTCAACGTCCCGCTACAGCACTTTATTTATACGCTTTCAGCATCAATTCAGAGGGCGCTGCGCGCGCCACGCACGCGCGATGGCTCTGAAACTTTATTAATTTGCATAATATCCTATAATTGACATTTGCTGCGAATTTCATTTGATTCTGATGATTCCTTCATGGTGTTGCATTTTCTACAAACAGCAGTTTATATATATCCATCACAGGACGTGGCCTACGTTTTTCTTATAGATAAAAAAACAAAAAATAAATCAACTTTCTCTTTTATAGAGTACTTGTAAAACGAAGCTCTTAAAATTTTCATTTTATTCTTATCATATACATAAAAAATTTAAGCTGAAAAGTATGTTTTTAATGCTATTTGTAAACAATTCGCTGTTCAAAGCAATATCCACACCCAATCCTCGCTGTTAATCGAAGATATGTTCATTTACGTCTTTGGATGAGAGGCCACTGTTAAATCGATCAGTGAAAATATCGTTTTCGAAGACTGTTAGCAATCGCCATTTCAGGGGCATTAGGCACGTTCCTAATCGTTCGATTTCACATCCGTCGCGAAACAAATGGTTTGCAACGATCGTCTGAAGGTAAAACCACCCTCCCCTAATGGTTCTTCAATCAGAGCATTGAAATGGCTGGATATGTTGCGGAGTTTCTGAGAAGTTACCATAAATCAAACGAATCGTTGTATAAAAATGATGGCTTTAATATAAAATCTTTCTTTTTGATATCTTATGGCTCAAAAATAAAAAGTGTAGTATTTATGTGTACGTGTTACGTGATTGTCAGAATTTAGAATAAATTTAATCTTGACAAGAAATGGTCTGAAACGAATATTAACTTAGTTGTACTGGAAAAATAAAGTTTAAACCAGACATAAAAAAAAAAAAAAAATCTTTATTGTTTGAGTGAAGAGGGAGACTATATCGCTAGGGTCGGGGAAGCGAAACTTAAATATTGCTATCTAGACTGATGAGGTACTATTCACGATGACTTCATTAAGACTGAATCGAATGAAATATCGCCGATAGATCTAATATTTTAGAAATTTCTGAGCAGGGAGGAGGAGAGAAGGACTAAAGGGTGGATGGTTTGTTAAGGGTGAACTGAATGAGATCAAGTTTGAGTCCATACAAGTAATAGTTCGAACGTTGTATTGCTATTATACTTTTGACAATGAACCTCTTAGCTTTCTTGGCAAGAGAAGTACTGTTATTTGCGTATGCACAAAAAGTTCATTGATTATTGTATTGTACTCATTTTGGTATTCAACATTGCTATCTAGACAAATGAGGTATTTTTATGAAGAAAGTATTTTTTGAATTTCCAGTAAAGGTACAATAGCCTTGACAAAGATAATTTTTTCAACTGTTATGACCAATAAATAAGGCTAGTTTAAAATAAATAAATATATATATATATATATATATATATATATATATATATATATAAAACATCAGAGAGTTGACATAATAAAGTAAATTCATCAATTCAGAAGCCGTGAGTTAATTTACAGCAAAACTCTAATAAACAGTGTAGTATTTATGTGTACGTGTTAAGTGATTGTCAGAATTTAGAAAAAATTTAATCTTGACAAGAAATGGGTTTAAACGAATATTGACTTCAACATAAAGCAAAAATATGGTTTAAACCAGACAAAAAAAAAAAAAACTTTCTGGTTTTGGTGAAGAGAGAAAAAAGGGACTAAATCATGGGAGTGGGGGATGCGAAACTAAAATAATGCTATCTAGATTGATGAGGTACTATTCACGATGAATGCCTTCAGACTGAATAGAATGAAATGTAGTTGTAGACGATAGATCAAATATTTTAGAATTTCTGGATTGGGCAAGGCGAAATAAACTACTTTCACTCCAAAAACTCTTACAGAGTGCTGATTAGTAAATTTTTTCACTTGAGATCTTCGAAATTTAAAGACTTGTAAAAATAAATAAATGTTGTTTAGTTAAATAAGACTGAAATAATTTATTTCCCTGAAAAAGCTAAATTTTCTTAAAATTGTCACACCCACAAAAAAAAAAAAAAAAAAAAAACTCTTTTTCTACTATGTTAGTTTCATACATTTTATGAAATAAATCATAGCGTAACAATATATTAAGAAACACAGAACAGTCAGCTATAACTTTTCCTAATTTATACTAACAAATTTCTATACTTGAATATGCAAATGTTTTACTCGGGATCAACAAATTGGTATCAAAATTCGACTTAAGAGGAAAAAAATTAGCAGAACAAATTGAATTTCAATATTCTTTTATTAGGTAAGAATAAATTCTACAGAAAAACTCAGCTGAAAAAATTATTGAGGCCATTTTTCCCGGAACTTTATTATGTTCCCGAATCATTCTTTGGAAACTCTTGGCTTGCGTTTATTAAATTTAGAAAATATGCTTTATGTGCATTCCTTTTTAAGATGTTGGGGAAAAAGTAATATAGTAAAGAGAGAGCATTTAGTGGAAAGTATGTTTTCTCAGTGATTTAATTCAATAAATAAATCAAGAGTTTTTAAAATGAATATTATAAGAAGAAGCATTAGTTACAAAACATTAGTTGCAAAAAGTGAAATAATTTAATTCAAATAAAAATGTTCCTTACTTTGTTTTATGGAGTTATAATTATTTCAACCATACAACCAGATTTAAAATGGGTTATTGCGTGCATTTGTCTGAAATGTATTGGTTATTTTGAAAATGCACAGCCTAAATCATAATCCTAAGATTCATAAGGAGAAGAGAGAAAAAGAGATACTATATATATATACTTATTATCAACTTACAAATATGATTTAAAATGCATTGCACAAGTTGTCCATCAAGTTGAAAATCGCAAAACATGGAATTAAAAAATTAAAGCATATTTTTTTCTTTAAATTAGCTAGAGCACCATAAATTTCTTTAAATTAGTAAGGGTAATACATCATTCTATGAATTGCAATTAATTATTAGTAATGCATCATTCTTTGAATAGCAATTTATTTCTTAAATTACAACAATAATTTTGAACTGTCATTTAAGGAAAAAGAAAAATAGGCACTGCGTTATTGACTAGCGCCTAAATTTAAAAAAAAGAAGAAAAAAAAAACACTTGCTGAGTTGTTTAAATATTTGAAATAAACCGCCCCAACAATTAAAAAGACGTCGAAAGATTCTTGTATAATCAAGTAAACCTTTCAAAAGCATTGAAGAAAAGAAGCATATTTTTTTTTTGAATTATGTGCATCAGAAACGAATGCAATTATTATATACATTTTTTTAAAAGAAAAATATAAAGAAATATGAGAAAAAATATAAATGTTTTTTTTTAAACTTTAGTCCTTATTGCCCTAAAAGTAAATGTGAATTTGTTCCGGGATTTTCTCTATTCAATGAAGCTGATCTAAGCTCTTAAAAATCTCGCTATTAAATTTGGCAACATTGCCTGTTGCATCCCATTCAAAGCTTTTACTTTTGGTCAATTAACCAGACGGTTTTACTATAATGCACAAATTGAAAGTTTTCGTTTCTCAACTAGTTCAGAACAGGAAATTCCATATTTAAGCCGTCGAACACATTATCCAAATCGGAAACAGGCCTGTGCTAGGTTGGCTTTAATTCTACTTGAGTTTCAGCGTTTTCGAAATGTTTAATTTAATAACCTGTGACGTAATTGAGGAGTAGAGTTGAGTTGTTTAATTTATCCGCAGCTTATGAGTTCTAGTTAAGGTTTCAATAAAAAAAAAAAATTTCCTAAGCACACGGCTTGATATCAAAATAAAACAGGTGTTATTTTCTAAAGAAAAATGAACGCTAATCCATTAAAAAAATCATTAAGTCAATGACTTGTTCGTTACTTTTTCTCATGATATTAGTAACGATTAATTGACACATTGAGATGAAACAATGTTTGTGATGCCATTATAGGCATCACAGCATAGCACCCAGCTTTTAAAATTTCTTTAATTTCATAAAATATAAGTTTTTTTATTCATGCTTAATAAAATTTTAATTAAATTAAACGAATTATTTAATTTTTATTACATTTTATAAAAAGCAAATATAAATATTCTATTCTTTTCTTAAGAATCAATGTAACGGCTAACTTTCAATTCAGTACAAATGTCTAATTTATTTATTCACTATCGCCACTAAATAGAACATCAATAAAACTCTATTTTTAACTCGTTATTCTTTATTTCTCTAACTACAAAAATATTTCAGTTGCAGGATTATATTAATTCTGTCTTTTTGGTGATTAAGATGTAGCCAAATTATTTAAAATTTAATATTAATAAAGCAGGGTTGGCTTCGCTTTTGCCTATTTTTAACTTTCGATAAATCGTCAGCTTTATAAATATTTCGGACACTTAGAGCATAGGATGTCTTTCTATGCTCTTAAGTGTCCGTTGGAAACAATTGGGAGGATTTTGTCCATCAGTCCGACCGTTATTAATTTACAAAAATTTCATTTCTATTACAGACGATGCTGCTTACCATTTCCTTTTTATGTAAAGAGGTCATATTTGTTTAATTTTAATAATACTCTCTAATAAATAAAGTTTTTGTTTAGAATAACATTTGCACTAATAACTCTTTCATCTCTAAGACGTAAATGTATCAGACATTTTCAGCACACCACCAATACTTCCATATAACTATAATAACTATATAACAACTATAATATATATAACTAGAACAAAAAGAAAACTGGAATAATTATTATCACAAATGTCTGAAAATATCAAATGTTGTTTGCGAAAAAGAGAAATGATAAAGAAATTGCTAGCCAGATTTAGTTCACCCTGTTTCTTTTTTTCAATTCATTTTCTTGTGCTAGTAGAAATTTACGAACGTAACCATTAATTTCCTTATATTATAACACAATATTTGAAGAAAAAAAAAATTAAAATTTATCTTCACAAAATGCATTCCAATTTTTACATCAATATTGAATATACTCAAATACAAATAAATTGAAGTTCTTAGAACATTTTTATATTTATATGATATATAAATAGGATGATCACGTAGATGGGAAGTTTTTTTGTTTCAGGCTTTTATAACTTGTTTCAGAGCAAAACTATGACCAATTCATTAGTCTCTATTGATGCAAAAATGCTTCAATGAGATTCCTTAAGTTATCAGCGCTGGTGCAATTGAATGTGGCTGCGAAGAAAACTTTCAGGTTGCAAATAGGGTTAAGTCATTTTTCTTGTATTGATGCAAAACTTTTGCAACAAAATGTCTTAAATAATCGGTTGTAAAAAAAAAAAAGACGTCTCAGAGTGCCTGCATTGATATACAATTTCTGCAGGGAAATTTCTTTAATAGCATATGTTATCGAACATCTTTGTTGTAAAGTTGCCTTTCTCGATAATATTTAATTTGCCAAGCTTAGATATCTTTTTTGTTTTTCCTCGGATAATTATCAATGTGCGACCTTCAATATGTACATTTTTAAGTACAATATATGTTCATGGTGGAGATTACGGAATTCCCTTTAAAATTATTGCACAATGGTAGTGATCAAAAATCATTGAGACAAATCAAAAACTTTTTCCAAGCTAGCAGCGCCATATGTAGGCGAAATTTATAACTAATTTAAAAGTTTTTGAATATATGCTGGCTTTCTTAGTAATTTTTTTTTGGAACACCTAGTATTTTTGTGTAACAAAATTTTGCTGATTTCACTGCTGTATTCTCATATAAAAATTAACAATAAATTTTCAAAGTCAGTGAATGGGCGTCGTAATTAATATGGAAATCAGTATGTAATTAAGTTAAAATGTTTATGAACGTACTAGGAGGCTTCGCCCCCTGCTCGCTGGCGCTCACCAACCCCCGGAACTGCTTTCGCAGTTCATTTCGGATTGCTTCGCAATCCAATGCTCGTTTGCTCGCTCATTGGATACATTCTTAACGTCCAGCTTTTGTATACTTTTTTGAATACTGAAGTTCCGAAAATACTGAATACTCAAGTTCCGAATTCGGGCATTTGGCGATACAACACTTATAGAATTGAAGGATTTGTTACGTCAAGCGCTCAGGTATCATAATTTTGATTTATGTTGCTAAGTTAACTTTCAAAAAATTCTATGGCTGGCAACAGCATTTATATTTTTTAAGTTGTTTATTTTTATTTTTGCCGCAGCTGAATTGAACAACCTGATAATGCTCACTCTGGTTATTGTTTCCGTTTTTAAAAGCGCTATATGTTGAGCCACCGGAGCTAGATTTGGCATGTGACATTTTTAGATGCAATCATTGGTCGATTTTCTAACGTTGCCATTCGGGAAGTTGTAATGAGGCTTTTTTTTTTGGTGCCGTGTAAGAGAAATATATATATAGATAACGTAGTGTGCAGCTGTCGAGAAGCGCAGTTTCCTTTTAATACAGTCTCCCATCTGACTTTCAGCTCACTCCAACCATTTTTTTTCATCCAGCATGTTGAAGCGATTTTCCAAGGAAAACAAACGAAATTTCTTTTCTTTCGGAAGTGATGTAAGGAAGGTCAAATAAAATCCTCTTTAGTCGTCTCTAGGGAGCATTTTAATATCAAGATGTGATTGTTTTGGGGAGAGTTTTTTTTAATAATTATTTCTTTATGCTTTCTGTAACTTTTCTACTTCTTTTATAATTGGTTGGGTACGGATACCGGAAAAGTAACCAAAGCAAAGTAGTACATATGTAAGTAAAGCATAGAAAACTGTTTACATTTAAGTTCGGGTTAAATTGTTTAAAATATAATTTATTGTACTTTACGGCAGAATTTGTATCTCTCCCAACCCACCCTAAAAAACTTATTACCCTATAAATAAAAGTTTTAAGATAAAATTATATAGTTTAAGAAAAAAAATCTGCCCAGAGAAAAAATGTTTTCAATTGTACTAATTATTCCCCACTATAAAAAGGATACTTTTACTGGGTATTCTCCAATATAAAATGATTATTTTCTACTACAGAACGCATACATTTTTAGGACAATTCTCTACTACCACTTCACTCTAAGGGGCTATATGAATAATAGCTGATCTCTACATAGAAAAGAAATTTTTTCATGACAAAATGGCTGCTCTTTGCTGCAAAACGCATTCCCCCCCCTGAAAATTCGCGTACTTTTTACTATAAAAGTATTATTATCCACTTAAAAATGCACACCTTTTTATACGAAACAGCATATTATTGTTTACATCATAAGGCTAAGCCCCCTATTCACTGCCGCTCATAAACCCCGATGATTGCTGAGCAATAGTTGTTGTTTCTTGGTATAAAACAGTTATTCTACAAAAGTTAAATTTATTCACTTAACAATTATGTACTAAAAGGAATTCTGTTTGCTTGTGCATCCATTTCCCACGTCCAAATATTATTATCTATTGTATTGTAAATATTTATAACATTATATTGTTCTCACAAATTTCATGAGTTCACAACCGTAATTTAATATTTTCGCTTACCAAACGGGAGGATATATATTAAATATTAATTTTGCTTGCATCTCATTGTGCATGAACCTGAAAGGGAAGTTCTAAATCATTTAACAGATCTCTTTAATTTTAATTTATAATAATATACTATTGTTATTAGCTCAAAAATAATAATAGTAAAACGGTTAATAAGTTTAGACCACCTTTCTAAATAACTTTATCTTAAAATGTAGCGCAGAATTACGTAATAATAATAATAAACAATTCTCTTAGTTTTAAACTGTTGAATTAAAAGCGTAATTAAAGCAGTTCAGAAAAGCTACTTTAAATTACGGATACAAAAATATTTATAGAAAAACAGGTCCTTTATGACTCTCATTAATTTTATGCTGATGACATCCAAAATAATATGGAAATGAATGAGGCAAAACTGGATCCAACCACGTGATTTTACGGCCAATAAAAATGCAGGGACAGCAATGGAAATTTGTGACGCCATCATCAGATTTTTATATTTAGTTAGAAATGCATATTGTTTATTAAGTCGACTATTCTCTAATGTAAAACAGGTGCCTCATATAATGAAATGGATATTTTGCTCTAAGGAAACGGAATTCTTTTTCTTTGATAATATTAAATCTATTGGGATATAGTATTTCTGTTAACTGATGTCGGTGGTTGTTATCACCAATGATTAAGTAGCATTAATGCAAACAGAGTTAAAATAAAGGTAATTTTGTTCATCCCACTTCAAAATCCCTAACAATCATTATTCAATTATTACTATTTGACGATCTGTCAAAATCATAAATTTTGTTTGATATTTTGCTGAATGCAGTTTTTCAGAAAAAGTTGCACCTAAAAATAAAAACTAATCATGTAGGATTATTATAGCAAAATACAGATTATGTTGTCCTTTACCTGTTTCTAGAATTTTTCTTATTTAAGAATTTTTCACATGGGCAGTTTTGTTGGAACATTCAGTGCAGAATTTAAAAATACCTTGCATACAGTTCTGCTATGTATGGTGTAAATGCTGAAATGAATGCGTAGCGTGATTTATCTTTTGGACTTGATATTACTTAATGCGAAAAAATATTAATATCGTGAGCATTTTCAAATACTTTTAAAATATATAATATACAATCTAATAAAACGATCTAAGCTCGTTTACATCAAATATACCAAAAAATTATTTTCTACATTTTAAATTTTTTTAAATGTATTTAAGAAATATTTCTACGATAAAAAAATATGTTGTAAGCAAGAATTATGTACTTCGCCTTTTCCTGATTAAAAAATTGCATTCTTTTCAAAAAATTTCCTTTTTCAATTCTTTCTTTTTTTTTTTTTTTTTTGAAGTAAATGAAGGTTCAGTTTCTTGGGATTATTTCACCTTTATTAATAACCTTTATTAGTTACCGACTCTAGAACGTGAAGATCCGATCAAAAGTTATTCAGGGTGATCTGTTTTTTATTTTGCGCACTGTACAACTATGAAGCTTAGAGCATCCTGTTGCTATCCCGGAGGTCCTTGGTTCGAATCCTACTTGAAGCCAACGAACATCTCGCTCACACATTTCCCCCGCCACATTACTTTTGAGACAATGCCTCAAAAATTAGTAGGGGAGAGGGAGGCAAGTGTTGAATTGTTTTACAAAATTGTCTAGAAAAACTGTAATAAATATAATTTTTAACTCGTGAATATATTTTTTAACAATAATTTTAAAATTTTACTGCATTCTGTTTTATATCTGGAGTTAGAAAGTTGTTTAAGTTTTTCATAATATTTTTAAAAAAGATTGTTTTTGCACACATTACACAGGGCTCAAATACACTTGGATATCCGTAGCAGCCAAAACGATTCTTGTAATCATTTCGGAATCCACAGGTTCACATCACTTTTTAGTGCACTCCAAAGAAAAATCCGGAAAACGTGGTGGCCGATAGCGATGGTCTGTTACCTCCAATGCTCTTTTCAACAATACTACCAAGAGGCGAACGAAGACGTTACCGACCATGGGTTGCTACGCAAATCCTTGTGGTTTATCCTACCTCCCCTTAAAAATTGTCCGATAGTTCTGGGATACTTAGATACGAATAAAATATTGGTCATACTATGATTTATTTAACTTAAATGATTGAAAAAGAGTTCGATGATCTCTTTTACAGTACAGTTTGGTTATATATTTAAAGTCAGCCGAAAGAAAAATAGTTCACATAGAGCTATTATAACTGAATTTAAATTAAATAAATTAATAAATGAGGGATATTTTTTCTTATAAGGAATTTCTTGTTACGCTGTACTAATGCCTGTCCTAAACGTTTTACAGAACATAACGCGTGACTAAGTAATATCTTAGAAGTGATATCATTTACTCCAGAAAAACGTCCCCAACATTTTTAACTATTACTAAGCTATGTAAAATCTTGTTTAAAAAACGAATATTCTAACTAAAATATATCACTTCTTTAGCACAATAAGAAATAACTTCGGAAAATATTTTCAAGCATTCTAAAATCTTTTAAGCTAAAAATTCTTGAAGTAAAGATTACGTTTTTAGTCCAGAGGATAACACACTTGATCTGTCTGGTTAAAAAAATAATAAAATATAAAAATGTAAAAGACAGCTTTGAAGAGTGTCTACGTGAAAGTTCTTTTTTGACTAGAAAGAAGCAAAAGGGGGTTTGAAATCGAATCCTTTACTAGGGACCTACTGTTCTTTTTGGGATCATCGATTATCGGACAGGACAGGGAACAGCGTTGGCGCCACAGTCTTTTTTAGTCTTATTTTTATTTTTTCCTAGCTGTCTCTCGCTTTTTCTTCATATCTCTCAATGTCCTTTCCTTTGGGGGAAAAATCGAAATTGAGGATAAAGTCGAAAAAATTCCGAATTTGGATTTGGTTGCCCAGCTTGGACGTGAAAAAAGGGAGAAAAATGATTTTTGCCACAAAGACAAAAGTGATGGATAACTTTTCAAAAGCACATCATCACTGAAAGAGTGGTCATTTTTATCTCCCAATG
Organism: Parasteatoda lunata; assembly: GCA_949128135.1. NCBI lineage: Eukaryota > Metazoa > Arthropoda > Arachnida > Araneae > Theridiidae > Parasteatoda > Parasteatoda lunata. The sequence goes on along the minus strand of OX421970.1, from coordinate 7,978,796 downwards.
ATTCTTGTTCTTTTTTAAAAAAAGAAATATAAATGGTGTCACTATTAGCTTTAAAATAACTGACGATACGTAAGTTATTTGATTTCTTTCTTTAATATTTTTTTTAAATATACAAATAATTTTTTACTTGAAGTAAACCAAAATGTCCAATGCATTTTATCCCTAATATAAAGAGTCGTAAATAATATGTCAATTTATATAGTTAATTACAAGCTGAGCTGAAGGTACTATACATAAGGAGTAAAAAAAAGTTTCACTCACTAGATCGTTATTTCTCAAAGCTACGAAATCATGCATAAAACGGATAGACAAAAAGGTTAGGCTAAAATAATTTAAATTGTTTTTATTTATCACTAGCTGCACCCTGCGTGCGTTGTAACGCTTTCAGTTTGAATTGTAATTTTGTATTTAAGTGTGTAAATGAGATTTGTGATTTGAAGAGAGAATTTTATTTCATGGTGAAAAAACCAGTGATAGTCTCACCAGTTAATTCTCTAGGATATCGTTTGTGCATTATTAATCAGACATGTATGGTGATGCACACGGATCATGAAACATATTTTGGATGATGATCTGAAATAAGTCTAGATCAACGGTGATACCAGGTATTTCTGCTGAAATAAGCTGACCTATTTGGCATGGTGTGGTTTTCTCAATATGCCAAATCCGAATGTGTGCATGTGGCAATCTTCCTTTTTGCCATTCAATTGAATAATTCAAACACCGTGTCTCTCCAAAAACAAGACGCTTTTCAATGAAATCAAGTATAGAGTTTAATTTTTGTTTTAACTCACGTGCGGTAATATCATGAAGATCCGATGATGTTTGCCTAGGTATATAAAGCTTTTGAATTTCAGCTCAAAAAGGATTGCATGTAAATGTAATAAAGAAATCTGGCTGCCCATATGCACGAATAAATGTCATTGCATCCTGTGAGCATTCACGACGTGGACTTCCTGAAAATGTAACTGGCATTATAATTTTCCCCAAAACATTAAGATTAACGTTACCATCATTAATTATTGCATCCCGTAAATGAATGTATTCTTCTGAAGGTAATTTGGTTTGATTTAATATAAAGTAGGCTTTCAGTTTCTATTTTCGCATAAATATCGACAATGTATTGATGAAATAATTGTCGACATTTTAAAATAGGATTTTCAGGGTTTTGGCGAATAATTAATCTATATGCATAATAATTCATAGCACTAGCTTTCTTATTGGTTTTCTCTCCTGTTTGTGGATTTCTCAATTTCATGTTAAAATGGTATCCATCCTCTCCTTGTCAAAATAAAATAGGATATTGCAATGCATCATAGGATCGATGCGTTGAAACTCTTTAAACGTCACCATTTCTGTGATGAAGAATTACATCACGGGAGGCAAATTCTTCACCAACTATAACAATAGCCACCTCATCTAATGTTGGTGCATTGTATTTTCCTTTGTGGGGGCCTGCAGGTGTTTTATAAGCTCTAATAACAACTTTGTAATTATAGGAAGACATTTTGTCAAGGACAGTTCTGAACAGCCTAATTAACTGATTATGTTGATCGTAAAACATTTGTAATGCGGCAACAATTTCTCGTTTAGTGCCTTTGTTTAACTGACAGCGTTGATTGACTTGATCATTTGTGTTACCCATGAAATAAATCAGTAGAAATTTATGATCTGCGCCAGGCAGTGGAAGAAGTGATCCTGCACGATGATAAATTTGTCCTTCCACTTTAAATGTTGGCGTTTAATTCTCGTGCACGATATGTGTAGCACCGAATAAAGTCATTTGGAAACACGAAATGTACCGGCATATATTCGCCAAAAAATGTTTCGATTGGTTTGCTTGACCTGATAAGAACGTTGATAATGGCTCGGCTGGTGACGTTAAATCTAGTAGTTTCACTTTTCCTCCATAACAGCAAATTCCAGCTGTTTCATTCTTAAATTTGAGAACACTACAAAACAAACATAATTGATCCATTTTTCGGATTATGAAGCTTGGGTGAAGACTTAAGTTGGTTGTCGGATCCTAGTGAAATGCACTAAGATTCAAATCAGAGTATTGGCAGCGTCTGAATAGCGAAGTGCGTTCTCGATCGGTTTTCATTCTTGCTTCCCGTTGTTCTGATGTTTCCGACGAACGGTCTTGAGTTGTGTGTAGTTGATTTGTTAACAGTCTTCTTTCCCGTTGTTCTCATGTTTCCAACGAAAGAGGTTGAGTAGTGCGTAGTTGATTTGTTAACAGACTTTTTTCCTGTTGCTCAGACGTTTCTAAGGAACGGGCTAAAGCATTGTGTTCTCGATTAGTTTCAAGTCTTCTTTCCTAAAGTCCTCCACGAAGGCAAATTTCTCCCAATACTCGATCCAGGAGTTCCCTTGTCTTCTGGATTGGGTTCAAAATTACAAGGCTACGGAGTTGAACATTAGTAGCCGTAAACCCATTAAGTTGGGTCGGCTGTTCAACGACGGTTATAAAAAAAAAAATAAAAATAATAAAAAAAAAAGTCTTCTTTCCTTGTAGGGGATATTAATAATAATAATATAATAACCAATTTAAATGCATAAATTCTGTCTATTTTCCAATCATGTCAATATTCATCTAAAATGTATCAAAGTAACTTGATCCTGTTGATCCTAAATTAAAGAACATCCCAATTTAATTTACCAAACAGTGTCCCAAATAATAACTAATTACAAATGAACGTGCAAATAAGCAATCAGCAATACAAGCAACGAATTCCAACAGGATACTAACCTAAATCAGAAGACAAGTTATCAACAGCTAGCAACAAAAAAGTAAGTTCCTCTTAAATATTATCAATTTCCTTAATTCTTCTAAATATGTAACTGTATTTCTATGTGCTAACCCCCTTCCCTTACAGGAGCCTGGACAGACGGGCTTTGTGGGTCTGTAGGGTTGTAGGATTGGGCATTAGGTGCGCAGGACTGTACGCGACGCTTCTGGGTGACGGCTGTGTGCTTTCCGCGTCCGAGGGGCCTCGGTCCTGACGACCTCCGGAGTGTGAGGGGGATGTATTAACGTGGGGGGCCGCGAAAAGTCGCAAACACACTTCGCGGGTCGGCTGGCCACCTGCGGTGACCAAGTCTTCTTTCCTGCTGCTCAGATGTTTCTAAAACACGGGTAGTTCTCTTTTTGCGCGCTTGAGATGTTGATCGACTAAGAGAAAGAGAGACGGCATAATTTTGCAAATATTCTCTCTCACAAACAAAAAGAAATGTAAAAGTTGGCAGTGGTCACAAATTTGCTGAACCGAAAATTCACATATTTATTCTAAATAATAAAAAAAGCAATAAAAAAGAAATAAATTAAATAAGAAATATAAAAATGATAAAATTTAAAACAAAAATCCATTTTTTAAATTAAAGAAATAAAATGAATATCTTCGAAAACTTTGTAATAATAAACAATCGAATAGTTTTCAAATGACGACTGTCACAGCAATGAAATCTTCGAAAACTATTTTAATTGTGCTAACCTAAAATTGCATACTAAATATAAATAATTATTGAAACGTGCAATTTGAATGAAATTTGTTTTTGCCTTGATTTTTATTAAATAGTTTTCACAATTCGCGATCGCAACGAACTATAAGGAGGCGTTGTTGTATGAGACGAATACCTGCGATTTCTATATGAACAGTCATTCAGTTGCTCTGGAGACTTCGTTAATGCAGTGTGTAGCATTGTAACGTTTCATCTTTATTGTGGCTTATTAAATTTAAAAAAAGAAATAAAATGTTTGATATTTTTCTTATGCAAGCGAAAACAAAATGGTATCCCTTTTTTTTTTTTTTTTTAGAGAAGGAACATTTAAAACACATCGGAAAAATATTTGTAAGTAAACAAAATATTTGTAAATAAACAGAAAAGAGAAATATGTATATTCTTATTGGAGTTAAAACATAATGCCTGCGAAATCGTTTTATTAAATTTAATGATATAACATGAAAGGCCTATTTAAAATTTACATTCCACAGTCTTATGTATCATATTACTTCAAACATTAAAATATGCAAGAAGTATACATAAGCCCATAATTTTATATCATTTAATTTTACAAAAAAAGTTTTTTGACGAAAATTTTTATCAAAAAATTGTAGACTATAAAACGTAAAATAAAGAATTCTTAGGAAAAAAGCACGATTCTAAGAATTCCCCATATTGAAATAAAAAACTTTCATACTGTTTCTTTTTTTAAAATTCTTATAGTTCTTAATCAGACGTAAAAAACCATTCTGTTGAGAACTATCATCAAAATAGAAAAAAATTTATTTACAAGTAAATTTTTTTATTATAAAATTCATAAAATTTACTTGGTTTATAAATCCGGAGAATTCCAAATAAAATTTTCTTCGTTTGAAAATTTTATTTTCAAATAATATATACATAGATTATCTCTTCATTACTTTTAGATAACATACCACACAGCAAAATTTTATTATTGTAAGATCTCGATATGAATTTTAATATGTAGCTTTAAAACAGAATAGCTGAATTCTAGTTAAAATTATTCGTTCAAAACTAAAAAATACTTACCAAGAAAACGATAAAAATTTATTAATAATCAGCTCAAATGATACTATTTCAAGTAATTCGGATGATTCTTTATTGTTGTTCTCCGAATTATATAGATTCAGAAATACATACTATTCTATAAAGAAGAAGAATATTCTATAACTATTACAGTTCTGTACGTTCCGAATTCACATTTATTCATTGGAATGAAGAAAGCAATGTTGACTTCACTTTAATTTGTAATGAATTGAAGACAGAAAAAATGTGTTTTACCGTAATACACACATCTGTAACAGTATGTGATTCCGAAATTGGAAGTTATCAGTTGCAAGTTTGTTGATAATAGAAGTTAAAAATTATTGAGGAATTTTTCTTCAAATGTTTGGTGTGTTCTGTTTCTAAAAGATTCACCAATGTTCTGGAGAGTTTTTTCAAGTTTTTCTGCCTTTTCCTTAGGGAAATTTTGCTTCTTATTTGCAGCTAAGAAAATGGCGTCTGGCTCTACCAATGATTCTGATAGAACTAAATGAAAACTTAATAAGTAAAAGCCTGAAATAACCAATCTGCTTGAGGACGTACTCGAGCGTTGCGATCGCGAATACTTGCCAGTGCTCATCTGACATAAAAAACCTTGGGCGAATTACAGTTAAATATTAAAGTATGTGTAATTTACTTTTCTGAATAAATAAAGCTATAAGATAGAAATTATCACTGTTGTTATCTTCAAGATATTTGAAAACCGAATCGTTTATAGCAAAATTTTAAACAATAGCTAACGCTTAACCAATCAGAAAATTCTGTTTCGTTTTTCGCTCATTCCTTTTGAACGGATAGTCGTGGAATGTTCTAATGTCGACAGTAACCTTCCTCGTTCTTATATCTTATAATCTATATGACAAATTTCATCGCTTTCTGTCGGATGGTTTAGGAGTCTATAAAGGACAAACACACACACAGACATTCATTTATATATATATAGACTAGCTGAATACCCGTTCTTCGCAAGGGGTGAATAAAAAAAAAAAAAAAAAAAAGAATCAATAAATCAGTTCCGAGAAACACAACGCAATCATCTTCAAAACTGAAAGGCATATACCGACACAATTAAAAATCTTGATGAAAGAACAAATTGAATGACATTTTAAAGGGAATTAAGGAATTAGCGAAAATAACATAAAGTGGTTGCGTCAACATGGATCTGTTTAATGTAACTAACTCATCTTAACAGAACTGATCTTAACATAACTAATCCATATTAGTTTTTAGTATTCTTGCATGATTTTTATTTCAAATTAGGCAGCGGTAAATAAAATAAAGCAAGGAATTATTAATCCCACCTTCTAATAAATTGGTAATAAAATAATTCGGATACAACTTCTTTTTTCGTTTCTGAAAATGTCACATAAGTGGTTCTTCCACTAAGTTTTTCAATTAATGTAGCTAAAATAATTTTATTTTTTATCTAATATTGCGTGTTATAATCTTCGGTGCATTTACGTTATTGAAGTAAGTAAAGCTCGTTGTTTGTAATTCATACCTTTTGAACAAAGATAAAATGTATTTAGCATCATTTGGCATAATGCTATTGCTCACGGCCAATTCATGATAGTTAAAATTTACCACGATTAAGTGATATTTTCGAGTACATACTCCTTTCGGGGGGAAGTAGAATACTTAATTAAAAAGTATCGATTTTAAAACTATTTTGTAATGGTGCAGTTTTAATAATCACTAAATATACCAATGTAATATTTTATACCAATATTAGTATATTTGGTACTTATTACACATCCCTTCACCATTTAAGTTTATGCATATTTGTCAGTGGCAGCCAATTAAAGCCGAATTTTTTTCTCGAAAATAAATTTAGAGCATGACCATTTCTCTTTCTGACCTTTAATTTACTGTTAAAATATTTATAAGTAGGGGTTCAAAAAACATCTTTTAATTCTAATTCATTAAAATATTAATACATTATTTTAGCTACCACTGGAAACAAATATTTTCTGAAACTACGGAAAACCCGTTTCAGAATTCTTATAAAAAATCAATTCGTCAATTACCATAGTACTATTAGTACATATTACCGTCAGTGATACATATGAATAAAACATCATCTGTGAATGCCGATTTTTCACTGTTTTATTAAACGGATTTCCCATTAACCTTTCCTCCATGAGCTTGGCTTTTTAGTACTTCTCTCATTTTATTGTCAATATAATTATTATCAATAATTATTACAAATTATCAATGACAATAATAATTATCAGATTTTTTACGGTTACTCAAAACGCTAAATAAGTATCTTTTCTCCTTATTTTTTATTCAGAAGTTAATATTTTTATTTCAATGTACCACCCTCGAAACTATTAGGTATTTATGATTAAGGGAATAAGTAGATAAGTAAACCAAAACAATTATCTATTAGCATAAATATTATATTTCTGAAATGTTGCAAGTTTCCAATGTCTAACACTATTATAAGTCCATAAAATGTAAATGAAACTTGATGTTACTTGACTTTGATATGTGCTGCTTGTTAAATCTACATCTTTTTTCGGATCTATTATCCCTTCTTTTAAGTTTCAGAAAAGGAGAAAAATTGGTTCGATTCAAGCTTTCAATATAGAAGGTATGGGGAAAAATTGATAGAATAATTACTAGATCATTACTTGACTTACCCAAAGCCTCATGACTTTTTAATTAAATAAGGAATCTCATTGAATTTATTGACACAGTTTCGTTTCTTTCCAGCAGAGAACCACAATGTATCCACGTATACATTGTGGTTCTGTGCTGAGCAAAAAAAAAAAAAAAAAAAAAAAAATTTTAATTAAAGTCGACTCACCAGAATAGCTTAATCTTTTCAAACAGAGTTCTCAATTATTGCAGACTTATTAAATGCTTCTCTCACAAAATTTAAAATTTGGTGCAGAATGGTAGTCCAGAAATCGCTCTCAGCTAGTTTTTGACTGTTGGGGTGTAGTATACCTAAATGCAGTTCCTGTTCAGTAGTATTTCTATTGAACAGGAATATTATTGATAAATAATTATATAATATAAGTATTGATAATTTGATAAATTGCTCCAAAATCGTACCGTTATGATTTAGGATTGCACATCAGGTATGATTTAGGTAATTACGTAGCTTATTAAACAAAGTGTTATTCCAAGCCTCAAACAATAGTTAGTAAAGAAATAAGTAGAACTTACCAGAATAAGTTGCTCAACAATTATATTATGTATTTAATAATCTGTACGTTACTTTATATCTTTACACACAATATTCAAAAATTATATTGAAAACGTGAAAAACAGGTTAATTTAAATAAAAGCTTAACGCGTAATTGCACAGCTACTTGTTTTTTTTCTTTCATCATCTTTTTTTTTTTTTTTAGTCATGAAAAGGGTATACATCTTGAATTATTTTTATTAACTCTAACATTGCTGCCTTGCTATATTTAGTTTTACACACAGATCTCACAGATCTGTGAACTTAAGCAGAGAAAAATAATGTTTTTCAAATTTCTAAGAATGTTTCTCTTAAATAAAATAAAATAAAAAATTTAAAATAAATTGCTAAACCTTATTTGACCGAATAATCAATAAGAGTCAGGTGAATGAATTTTTTTTTTTTTTTTTCCACTTTAAGATTTTAGTAATTACTTAACGCGTAATTGCACAGCTACTTGTTTTTTTTCTTTCATCATCTTTTTTTTTTTTTTTAGTCATGAAAAGGGTATACATCTTGAATTATTTTTATTAACTCTAACATTGCTGCCTTGCTATATTTAGTTTTACACACAGATCTCACAGATCTGTGAACTTAAGCAGAGAAAAATAATGTTTTTCAAATTTCTAAGAATGTTTCTCTTAAATAAAATAAAATAAAAAATTTAAAATAAATTGCTAAACCTTATTTGACCGAATAATCAATAAGAGTCAGGTGAATGAATTTTTTTTTTTTTTTTTCCACTTTAAGATTTTACCTAACAGTACATCAATTTCAAAATATTTAGTAAGAGCAATTGAATATTAGCATTGGAAGGTCATTAAATATAATTATTGGTACGATATTAGATACGGATTTGCGTAACATAGATAATTGAACATAGCATATTGATGTTAATTAATTTATACTTTTTCTTGGCCATTTAATTGCCATTGTATATAAATTTTTTGCTTATTCATGTTAATTATTGCTGGTTATAAATAACATTTATTTATTAAAAATACGAAAAGATTGAACTTATTTCCTTTCTCTAGAGATATGTAATTTCTTGCTCCAGTAGCTTAGAATGGGATCTTCGATTTGACTCAGCACAGAAAAGGGACTAGAAGATGCATGCATCCCTTGTCGCTCATTGGTGACCCCTAAGCATACCAGCATGATTTATGATGCCACGTGATGACAATGGCTGATTTATGATTCACCGCCTTTTTCACCCACCCATAACTAGACGGCAGTGTTGATGACGTCATTTCAGGGACAGTGACGCAAATAGAGCGTCTCGCGGATATAGACATATCCGAGTGAGGACATTCTATTGCAAAACTATATATATATATCTATATATAATAAAAAAAAGGGAGAGACTCAGAATCTTTTATTTACTTAACCGATTTCTTTTTCCATTTATTTCTATTTGTTTGGAAATGTCTTTCAACAAATTACCGCAAGTATTTATAGACAAATGTAAAAGGCATTAAAAATATAGGATTTCGCTCAGAGATAGGAATTGATAGTTTTCTGCATTTTATTTCAAAACGTATTCATTTACAGTTTAAAAATAAATTAAAAAGAAATTAAAAAGCGAGCAGTGGTTTCGGTTGCATCATTATCTGTACCTCGAAGAAGTTCATCAATGATGCTGATTTTGGTTTACAGTTCCGAAACTGCTGACAGTTTTTTTTAACGTTGCTTTAACAAACTGTTTGAACTTTAACTTCTTTATGATATGTGTTTATTTATAATATTTCACACAGCAAAAGAATTTTTCTAATTAAGTTAAAAAATGTTGTGCGCAAATAAGAACAAAACATATTTCTTAAATTAATTTTTCCCCACTATAACGCAGATATTTTCTCCTAATAAATAAATATCTTCTGCTATAAATAAAAATTCTTTTCATTTTGAAAATAGTAATTAAAACCAAAGCTAACTGTAATTTTTTGAATAAAATTATCATAAATAAAGTAACAAATGAGGATATGTATTATATTTATATACGTTATTAATGTAACATAAATGTCAAAGGTAAAGGCGCGTTTGGTATTTATGTTTAATTAATTGTTCAAAGTAGTTACAATTCATTGAATTCGAAAGACAAAGAATTCAAAAAACATTTGGCGTCGTAACAAATATAACATATTAAATTTAAAGCACCAGAAGTTTACATTACACTTCGTATAAGTCCAAAATACATCAGATTTTTGTACCATATATATAGCTAGTATTCGAACTACAGTTCCATGAATTAAAGTGCAGTATCTAATTTATGTTTAGACAAATTTTGTATAAGAGACTCGTTTCAATATTTTTTTTCATCAAAGTTTTTTTTTTTTTTTTTTTTTTAATCATTACCATCAATTGAAAAACATTAAAATTAGATGGAAAGCAAGATTTTGTATTTATACTATCTGACAAAAGAAAAATAAATTCAATATTTAAAATCAAAAAGAAAGTTTTAGTTCAAATAATTTGTTTCTTTTCTTTCTCATATGTGCAATATTATTTAAATGTAATCCTAAATTAATAGCTTAGTCGTGGTTTCGTAAAAATGTTTCCGCAAAAATAGCCAATTTAATTGTCTGTGTTGTAGAAATCTTATAAGCATTGTTTATCTGCCGAAGAAAGTATTATTAAAGTCTGGAAAAAAAAAGTGATAGAAATATCACAGAAAAGGAAATGTCATTAAAAATAAACAAAGAATGGAGTTGATTTTAAATAATTAAAGCTTAAATGAAATCTAGATCTTTTCATATTTATAAGTAATCTTTATTGTATAAACAGACAATCGCTATATATGGTACTACTATGTAAAAATAAGTTATTCTGCAGATTTTCAAGCTAATGTGCAGATTAACTATGGTGATTCATTAAAGTGCTAAAAACTTGTTTCACGTCACAAATTACTTAGATAATCTACAGATTCTCTACCTAATTTGCACATTATTTGCTAAGAACATCGTTAAGATGGAAATAAGATCTTTGCTGCAACGTTTCTGTACGCTTAAATTAACACAATCTTATTTACTTAGTTTTTACTATTACTGAAAATAGAGTTGTTACGAGTAAACAATCAAGGGATTAGTTGATGGAATCAATCATCAGTCACTTTAAAAACCATGCCAATAATTTAACTTTTCAGGGGGAGCCGGTAGGACATATACTTATAATGCTAAAACTGATCTTTTTCTCAGCATTTAAGCAGGATATTGTTTCAGTTTTTTTTCCTCACAGAATATTTACATATACATGATTACATTGTGATAACTGCTAATACATATCTTTGGCAATTTAAAAAAAAAAAAAAGAATTATGATCCGAGAATTTTGAATTTTTTAAAAAGTTTCATCATTTTTTAACAAAAATCTTTCATAACTCAAAAGTATTCCTGTTAAAGCTAAAACATTATTAAAGTATACAACTGATATCATATAAAATATCCCACAAAAATTTCAAAGTGATATAAGTAGTTCATTACATCGGAAAATGTCAGTTTTAGCATTATTGATACATGCCCTTCCGACTACACTTAAAATATTTTTAAAATTAAGGAATTAATCATAATGTAATTTATTTATTTTTCGGTATCGAACGAATCAAGTCAAAACATCAACAAATTAGTTAATAGAATGAGTGTAAAATTTTTTTGAACTTACCGTTACGGAAGCCGTTAATGTACAGATTATCTAGGTAAACACTTGATTTCTCACTTTAACGGAGCAAATCAGTTTAACTAGATATAATGTTCATGTCAACGGTTTTCAGGCTTAAGCGGTAATATTTACATAAAAAAAAGACAACTTGTTATTTATTTTATTTTTTATGTTATTTTTTCATACCGAAGAAGGATGGAGTACTTAATGTTTTAGATGTATGTAAAGTAAGTTTAGATCATGTGTAGATTATGTCTTAGACTAGAAAAACAAAAATGTTAAGACTTCTGAAGGCTTTAAGCCAATTGAATTCGTAAACAAAAAACTTTTTTTTTTTCTTTTTTCATTCTACTAAAATGAACATACACTATTTAGATTCAATTGTAGCTTAAACGCCTACTATAGAAAAAGCAATTTAAGTTATAAGTAATTACGTATTGAAATAAAATGATAAATAATTCCATTAACGTTGTTCCAAATGTATCTTTCTCACGTGCCAACAAAACTTTAACGAGCAACACAATCAATTCTATTGTTTTTTTCCATTGTAAGATTGGTATTTAGTTTGGAAATAAATCTACTAACTAAAAAGGTATACTAACAAAGAACTGAAACTGCTGCGAAAAATAATGACTTAAAATTGAAAAGCAAGACTGCAACCACAAAACCGTCTGCTGAATAAGGGATTTATTCGAAGAAATAATCGATCGGCAAAGATTAGGGAAAACCTACATTTTTACTTTTTAGTTAGAATTAAGTTCTATCCCTGTTCAGTTTTTCTTTAGATTATCATTTGTCAGCTGAAATTGCAAACGAATTTTTTGTATTGTATGAATAAAATATTAACGCAAACATATAAATGTGCTTTTTTGTCTACCTAAAATTATATTTGAATCTAAAAATCGGTTTGTAGTATGGAAAATTTTGAAAAATAATTTTTACATTTTAAATTTTTTCCTCGAAAAGTTGCTTTTTTTTTGTTTAATGAGAATACGCGAAAAGTTTACCATTACGAAATAGTATTCTATAGCAATTGATCTAAAATATTTTAAAATGAAAAAAAAAAAAAAAAAGTAAATGCTGTAAAATAATTCGTTTCGACAACATTTACTTTTTTTTTTATACCATAATGATTTCAGTTCAGGACAAAAAATTTGACATAATTTCATTTTTAAATATCTATAGACAAAAATTAGCTAAACGAATCTTGTTCATTGAGCAATTGTTATGTAGAAAAAATGATTTTTAGGTTAGATACTAAAATATAGAATTCCTTTTTCGTCTAATTCATTTTGGTTATGAAAATATATTAGTCTTTAAAAATATAAGTTTTGACAGAAAAATTCTTTTTTCAAACAAATCTTCTAGTTTTTGTTTATAAATGTAATCTTTCTAGAATTATTTTTAAATCTCATACTCGTATACTTGATAAAAAAAATTTTTGGCATCAAAAAATATAAAGATGGAAGGTGTCCATTCTTAAGACTTACCAGACGTGAATGAGGAAAAACAAAAGTGATTTGAAATATAAAATGTAAAAACAAAGTATTTTTAAATCATAAACCGTGAAATTTTTAAAAAAGTTAGCATTTCATATTTTAAATCACTTTTGTTCTTCATTCACGTCTTGGCAAGCTTTGAGAATGAGAGTCCATTTTTTGAGTGCTTGAAATATGATAGCTTTTTGAAGTTTTTTAATCAAATATTTCTTATCCCTCTTTATTTTTTAGTTATACTCGTGATGAGCGCAGAATGCTTGTTTATTTCAACAGTTTTTGATGCGCTTAATTTCTTTAGTTAAAACTTTTAAATAAATAAAGCAACTTTGCTCATATTTTTTTCATACACAAACTTTGCTCATATTTTTTTCAAAATAAATTATTCTTTAGAAAGTTAGGAAACGATGGAAAAAGGGATTTAATTGTTAATTGAAGAAAATTATTTACTTTAGGTAACAATAGAAAAAAAGGCGTTTAATTGTTAGTTGAGGAAAATTGTTTATCTTTCTCCCTACTTTGTTATGTTATATAAGTGTTTTTTTTTAAACATCAACTATTGTATATAAATGAACTTTTTGTAATAAAAAAGTATTTTATTACAATATATTTTTTATTTAAAATTGAGCAAAGTATGGGGGTGTATATTTTAACGTACATGTTTCAGATTAAAAAATTCATTCATAACTAGGAAGCAAACTTTTACACCAAAAAGCGCTTGTCCCGTGATAATTGGAAAAGTCCTCAGTGTTTTCAAATATTCCCGGTATTTATGAACTAAAATAGGTCCATATGATTTTAAGCTAATTAGAAAAAGTACAAAGAATTAATCCTTTAAATTGAATTTGATTAGGCGTTTTGCAATAAATCTATTAAAAGAAGCTGTTAAAAATTATCTGGCTCTATCTGTGACTTCAGTTTTGCCTCAAATAAATCGAGCTAATTTGGAGGTAAATAATATATTTTCTAAATTGCCTGAATTTATTATTTTTTTAATTTTCTAATAAGCCTAAGTTTTCAGCATTTTCTGATTTACTTGATATTTTTAGGTGCATTGTAACCAGTCCATATGATTTTGAGCTAATTAGGTAAAGAACAAAGAATGCTCAATCAGACTGGGTTTACTTCTAACAGAAAACCATTAATAAGGTTATTTAAAGCTTTATTACTCTATCTCTGTGTTGCTTCCTATGACTATTATAAGCTACCAGAATTATATTAAGCTAATAAAGCAATATATATTTCCTAATTAGCCTAAAGCTCACTGAGCTAACTGAAATAAGTCTGAAAGTTTCAGGCCAATTGACTGAGGTCTTTTCTAATTAGCCTAGCGAGTAATAGAATGACTGCAGTTTTTTTTGTTGCAGAGAGTTGATTATTCATTTAGCCTATGTCAATGTATTAGCTTTTAGCTTTATTAGTGAATTGTAGTTCGTGTCCCTTAGTATAAGTGAGGAAATAAGCTTAAACTTTAATCCTAAGAAATCAATGCAATTAAGTATATTTATTTATTAAATATCTGTTCGAATGAAATAAATTGCTAAAAAATTGTTTAAATTAAATAATATTTATAAATCAGAATAAACTATTCATTGTTATATAATTATTTCCAACTGAAAAAGTACAAAAGTGTAAATAAAATTTTGGAATATAATATTAACGCATTTTTTATTAGCACAAATCGAAAATAATTCCTAAGCATTGTTTCAGAGGATAAAAAAATAATTATCGTCTGAAGATACTCAATCTGACGTAAATAATGACCCTAATAATTCCATGAGTTATTTTCTTTCGCTATATGAAAACGATTGCTTTTTTTCCCCGCCCGTCAAACCGTTTATTTGCCGCAAGATTTCGAGGTTTATTTGCCCGATTTGATCCTCATTGTTATATTTTGATTTTGCTAAGAAGAAGAACAAATACTTTTTTTTCTTTTGATGAGTTTGAAGAAGTGTGAGAAAAAGAAAACGATAATAATTCTTTATGAGCTTGATTTTGTGTATAAACTTTTTCCTTTTCAGTTATAGATAAAAAGGCGGCTTTTAATTGCTATTTTGTAACGAAAATTGGATTAATAGTACCATAAATTTTAAGAACTATTTTAGATTTTCAGTTGAAAAGTTTTCTTAACCAATTTCATTTAGTTGATTCTAATTAACCTTTCAAGCTCTGGGTTTCTTTACGGTGAAACCAGAGTTCGGAAGTATTAGGATTTCATTAGTCATTTTATTTATTAGCCTTTATTTATTTGCTCTATTATTAGATGAAGTGCATTACCTAAATGCGTCTAAGATTTTGACACTCGACTGAAATTCTGACGACTGAATCAAGTTTTTAACGAGCTTTTGTCCTTACAAAATATCGCATACTATTGGAATATTGAGTATAACGTGGTCTGTAATGACATGATGTTACAACGGCATGAACGAAACCTTTAGATCTTAGATCCATAGATTCTCGGCTAAAGTGATCACCCAGCCTCAAAAGGTTATTTTGCTTTAAGAAGCGTCTCCACAAATAGCTATAGAATGTAATAGCAAAGTAACAACGGACAATTACAGTCAATTTTTTAAAAAATTTCAATGCATTCAGAATCCCTCGAAACTCCCAGAAAACAGTTTATTACTTTCCTTAGAAGGCTATTTAGTTAGTTATTTTTAATCAAAAAATGCTTACTTTTATTTTCACCTGAAACGGGGAGTCACGTGATTATTCACTAACTGACGTCACACGTGTCCACCTGCCGTTCATTTACAATCGCTGTGCTGTGAAAGCCAATACGTTCTTGCTTTTGTTTAAATTTTCGTAATTAAATCTTACTATCTTAGATGGTCAATAACTATCTGTATAAAAAATTCCGCTCTAATATCGTTTAATAAAAATGTTGGTTTAATATAATGTATTTTTATAATGTTAAATTTCAATGGTACCCACTGAAACATTGTTAATAGTTGTCGAAATTTTCTAGCTCTGATTATTATTTAAGATTTTTTAGTTCAATTAAAAAAGTGTGTGCTATTGCTTATTAAATGATGCGTTATAAATACAAAATAACTTCGCTTTTTTTCCATTTTTTAAAATCATATTAATCTTAATTTTAATGTATACTTTGAATTCATTTCGAAGATTTATTTTCATCTGAAGTGAAAGAAATGTTGGATAAATTTTTTATGTAGAATAAATAGTTTTAGATTTTAAAATGTAGGAAAGCTTAAGGTATTGATAATTTTTATTTATAAAAGTTGAAGTTAAAAGAAAAAAGTTTAAGTTAAAAGAAAAAAATTTATATATTCCAGTAGATTTTGTTAACTTTATTTTAATTGCCTTAATGTATGTTATAAGAGTTTTTGAAAACAGGAATTAAATTTTATAAATGCATATAAAAATCATTTTTCGCCATAGCAAAGTTCCTATTTACTCAAAGGATAAAAATATTGAGAAAAAATATCAACATTACTGTTTATCTTTTAATTTTTTTAATAAATAATAAAGAATGTGCATTATAGAATTTCTTTCCATTTTGTATAAGTTAATTTTTTATTGTTGTTCTTTATTTTTATTGAAACAAAAGCCTCTAGCTTAATGATATTCGCTGAAATTTTGCGGATAAATGAATTAATTAGATGTGAATAAATGAAAAATTAGGTGGAATTTTAAGTATAGCTAGATTATGGTGATGATGATGGTCAGATATATTTCAATGGACTAGATTCTTGAAAGTGTTGATACGTTTTCGGCTATACCGAATGCTTAACCTGAGATTTTTTTCAACTATTTTAATTAATTTTTTTAATTAAAAATGTATAATGTATTAATTCTTCATTGCAAGCACTAACAAATAGTTTGCAAAAATAAGGAGAGAAATGAACAATAACCATACTTTGTTAATACTATATTGCTGAAAAAGGAATTAAAATTTATAAATTTAAAAACAAAAATAATTTCTAACTGCAACGAAATTCCTATTTACGCAAAGGAATAATAAATATAAGCGTTAATGCGTATTTAAATATTTAATACATAGTAAAAAAAAGATGACATAAACTGCATTAGTAAATATTTACTTAAAAAGAAAATCCTTCAACTCTAGTAATAAATAAATAAAAGAAGCAACATTAAATTACATTATTTGAATTATTGAACATTAGAACGTAGATTGTAACAATGATGGACTGATATTTTTCAATGAACTAGATTTATGAAAATACTGATTTGTTTTAATGCAATAATTATAAAATCATCCATCCTATATCTAAATGTATACTATTTCTATCCAATCTGGGACTTATTTTAATTAAGTAATTAGGCTGTAATGGAGCATTATTTTAATTTAAAAGTAAGTTTAATAAAATATTATTTTCTATGAACTTTAACACCACTGATTTCAGCCGAAAAGAAATGTTGATTCGCTGTAAAGAGCTGCATAATCATTTTTTCAGATATTTCAGTGATAAATAACAATGTTTGAGTTTTAAAATCTTTCTTTCATTTTGCACACACTCTCAAAAACGTAAATTTCATTCACAAAATTTTTACTAATAATTTACAAAGGATGTTCATAGGATATAGGTGATAGCAAAACTAAAAGAGCATTGAAATAGCCTTAGCGGATGGAGAAGGCACGTTTCCATTCAGCACATGTGACGTTCTAACCAATCAGGGATTGTTTTAGATTGTATCACTTACGGAGGCCTTTTGGGGCAATTTAAATGTTTAATAACTAAATAAATTAACATTTGCCGAAATAAACAATCAGATTTTCGGTTTCAGGAGAGAATTTTCAATAAGTTAGGTATGAAAAAAAAATTATGATATGCTGTAATTGTCCATTTGACTGACAAGGGTTTGTCTGCAGAAATTGTTGTTTTAAGCTGTTGACAGAAATAGTATCAGTGTATAATTTTAAGGAAACACGAAACTCTATTCTTCCTATAATTTTCATTCTATTCTCGAAACAGTAAAGAGCTATATATAATTTTTACTACTAAAGATATTAAAACTAATAATATAAAATGATTAAATTTATCTTTTACTTTATACTGCTCAATACCTTGAAAAGAAAAGATAATTTTACTTCGTTTACATGCACTGGAGGAAAAAAAAATTGTACTAGCCCTTCTTGCATACTAATCATATAGCTTACATGATTTTTTGAGGCTCTTCAATAATTTTAGTATGTGCTAACAACATTTATTTTTATAGTTCAGTGAAAATTACAACCATAGTTAACCCTGCGAATATTAATTTTTAGTCAATTCGAAATGCTTCGATTTTATGTCTTATCAATTTGTGTCTGGTTAGGATATTTAAAAACGAAAGTTTTATTTTTACAAGTATCATTGTACATCCAAGTTAGGACAATAGTTCTTATTTCGTATTTCGAAAATAAAGTTTATATTTACTATTTGAATCGTTCGTATTTACGATTATGAAAGAACAAGAGCTAAAGTTTAAACTTATTTTGTGTCTTAAATAATATTTTTATCTAGATTTTTTTAAAAATAGATTCAAATTGTTTGAGTATATATGCAGTATTTGATGTCAAAGAAAAGTTTGAATCAATATTCATAAAACGTGCATATTACTTTAATGTTACGTGCATAATAAGTTACATTAATTCACGCAAATTCACCATTAGCAACCGATTTTAAGAAAACAGTTTATTGAAGTTATGTATCTAAATCTCTCATTATTTCAGAAAAATGGTAAAAATTCGGTTAACTTTAATATTTAAATTTTGATCCTTCGTGTACCAGTGGTGTTATATTTTATTTATTTTGTGAAATTTTTTGTTTAATAAGTGAGTTTTTTATTATTATTTTAAAGATTAATGAAGATTTGTTTTCAATCTTACATGTTTAACCTTTGTTTTTGTAAATTCGAAGTAGTTTGAATAAAGAATGGATATAAAAGTGAGTCCTTCTGTTTATGATCCAGCAAAATTTTTTCCCCTGAAAGTCATCGTCTTTTAAAGTTTCATGTTTGCTTTACAACTTATTATATGAAAAAGGAAGTATCATTCCTTTTTTCTTTTTTATCAAAATCAAATAATTTTTTAATAAGATGAAAGAAATAAGACTCAGAAGAACATGGATGATAAGAATACTGTGAAAACACTAGGTTTGAAATTCTTTTGTTTTAGTATACGTACTGAAATGTTTTTTTAAAAAAAGAACTCACTCAAACACATCTCTTCATATCCATACCCCATCTCTATATCAAACCCCATATACAATATTTCTTTATATTCGATTTTTTTAGACGCATAGTAACTGCTTCCTATGCTTTTATTAGTTGACCTATACTAACTGTTCAATATGCTTCTGTCTGTTGACCCATACGAGCTGCTTGGTGTGATTCTATTTGACTATATGAAAGTAATTTATTGCAATGATATAGGTTTGCTCAAAACTTCACTTAAGTAGCTTTTTTTGTATTATTTCTGATAGGTAAAGCGATAACTAGCCAATGTCATTTCTCATTTGTGCTATCGTGAGACTAACAGTTTGAGGAAGAAGTTTGAGTCAAAGTAGATTAGTTTAACAGCACGCAACTAGTTTATCTATACTTTTCCGAGACACGAGCTTTAAATAATGGCAAAAAATATTATTTACGTTACAAAATATGCAGCTTAGAAGAAAATAAATTCATAAATGCAATAAATATTTTTTTTAAAAATCCAATTAAACTTAATTATTTTAGTTACTTTTAATTATTACATGAAAAGTATTAATTTGAATGCTTAACAATTCTTGCACACTGCTGGATATTTATTTAAAGTTAATTTCTTAACATTTTGATAATGAAACATTAGGACTCAAACAATTAGACATGTGTATGCCATTAGACTTTCCATAAGGTTACTTGAATTGAATTTCTTACATTTATCATTTTTCATTGTATATAAAAATTTCAACCAATGAGAGTAAATCCAATTATATTTTTACTCTCTCTCTCTGACAATCTTTTCATAAAAGCATACAGACAGTAAAAGTCTTAATATATTAATTTTTAAGTGATAAAATTGTGTCGAATGTTTCCCAAAATACTGGATGCTGGTTCTCAGGAGGATATTACAAGTCTATAAGAATTATTGCAAAGTCTATTAGCCTCATTGTAAAGTTCATTAGTAGCACCATTGCAAATTGTACCAAATGTTTCCCAAAATACAGGATACTGAGTTTATAAAGCTAATGCAGGTTGCTGAGTCTATAAAGCTAATACAGGATGTTGAGTCTATAAAGCTAATACAGGATGCTGAATCTATAAAGCGAATGCAGGATGTTGAGTCTATAGAGCTAATGCAGGATGCTGAGTCTATACATTGGTCTATAAGCATAATACCCGTTCTTAGAGCGGGGTAAAAAAAAGATCACCTTTAATTAATATAGCGAAATCAAGCACAAAATTAAAAGGCAAATAGCAAGACAAAAAAAGTTTTTAAATATAAAAAAGGAGAATTTAAATTTTGCAGAAAGATTTAAAACACAAAGATTAAAGTTCTTTTTTAACATTTGTTTCTCTTATCGGTAGTTAAAAAAAAATGTTTTGATTACTGATTGCGATCAATATTTCCGCAATCACGCAATTTTCCCCAAAAATGGGTACTTTAATCGAGAATTTAAATTTTTGTTGAAATTTTTAATTACTTTTGACTTTTTATTAGTTGTAAAATAAATAAATATGTGAAAAGAAAATAAATACTTGGTTTCAAATAGATTTTGTGATATCATTAACACGTGCTTTTCACGCTAATTTTACTTGTACTTACATGGCATAGTAAATTAAAGATAAATAATTATTAAAGAGCGTGCAAGAAATTTCCAGTAAAACTTGTTTCTGAATAAAAAAGAGCAATAAATTATTAACCGTCACTGATGCAGTCTTCAAAACCTTTCAATCTTTTATATTTATAGATGAGATAGCACTTTTTGGGAAGTCTAACACTAACATTTTCTTAAGTAAAGGAGTTGAGAGTTTCATCCCTGGAATATAATTTTATAGTTTTGCTTGCTTGTTAATATCTTAGAAAATATTTATATTTGCACAACTATATTTTTTGCGTATAAAATTACAACTGTTTTACATAGAAATGAAAAAGTTTAAAATAGTTATTTTCTATAATATCAATCATCATAAAATTTTAAATTAAAATTTACATCATAATTTAGCAATGATAAAGTTATATAAAAATTGAATCTAAATACATTTTTTCTGAATTTAGAAATTCGGAAAAAATGAAATTCAGAAACTATTTAACTGATTTTAATGAGAGGATGATTTTCTTCATTATTTTTTATTTGTTTTTATTACTTTTGATTTGTTATGTAAATGGATTTGCTCAGAAATAAAGCCACAGTGCCATTGTTCCATGTAATTCCAAGTTTAAGCGTAAAATATTTGAAAAATTGATAATTTTCCTTTTCATTCCGATTTACTATCATTTTTTGAAGTGTTTATATATAAAGTAGTAGAGCTATAATACAAAAATTCCCTGTAACTCTCAGCGCAAACAATAAGATGTTTAAATAATCGACTATTCTCTCTATCATTTCAAGTAACTATCATTTTCTAAAATGTTAGTTTGTAAATTTAAGCTATAATGCAATAGTTTCATGTATATATATATATATATCTAAGCGTAAACAATAAGATATTCAAACAATCGACCATTTTTTTCTTTCATTTCAAATTACCATCGTTTTATGAAGCGTTTATGTTAAATTCATGAGGTGGAAATAAATGCAAATATATTCACAAGCCTTAAGCACTCAAAGCCACGGAAAAAAAAGAAAGCTTTTCATTCCAGATGTTTTGAATAAATTTTACTTTCTTAAATGGAAAAGAAAATATTGCTTATTTCATGATATACCTTATTCGATAGGGTAGTTGTAGAACTTTAAAAGATTAATTCCTAGAAATGAGGTGAATCGAAAGAAAGATTTTAAAAAATTGTATCGTACGAAAAGTATACTTTTCTAACTATTTTTATCTATCAGTTTTCTAAACTTTAAATAACAATAATTTACGTAATCATAAAAGATAAACTTCAAAACATAATAAAATTTATGTGGATGCGTAAATACATATTCTCGTATAAATCAGAGAAACTGAACAATTTTAAATCTTATAAACTGCACAGCTAAAGTCAAGAAACATTCATTTTTATAAACTAGTACATTTTTAAATGTTAAAGAAAATTCTAAATCTTTAATTATTTCATATCGACTGTGAAAGTAATTTCATTTAAACTAAGGAAAAAAAGAAGAAATGTTGAGTTCGTAATCTAATGAGTTTAACGTCAGGAAAATCGTGAGTTTAGAAATACTAACGAAAGTCATTGAAAAGTTTCTAAAGGAAAAAAAAAGTTAATTTTGTCAAAATAAATTATCAAGCGATTAGAGAAAGAGGTAGTCATTAGCTAAAAGAAAGATAATCAGCTGTTCTTTCAATTAAATGTCCTTTTTTCTTCTTGTTTTTTTCTCGAAAAGACAGTCTTTTTCTTGGAAGTAAATTTTTCAAAATAATCTTTTTCTCATGCAAAAGTTAGAGAAAAAAAAAGCTGCTTCGTAATAATTTAGCTGAATAAAAACTTTGAAATAGTTTGGTTTAAAAAAATACCATATAATATTTAAATAAAATGCTATAAATAAAAAGAAAAAACAATTAAGAAATATTATTTTTTCTAGAAAGTGTTAGGTTTTAATGAAAATTTTTGTATGAAATTGTTTTTTTTTCTGCTGAAAAATTAAAAATTATAGCAGATGAAAAATTATCCTTATATATCTAAATTTAAAATATAAAAACATATTGATCGAAATTCATATACTGTTTTACTATTAATGGCGGATGAAATAAAATTCTATTAAATAAACGTACTACTTTAGTACAATCCCAGTGTGTTTTCTAGTTATACTTTTTTAAGTGATTGCTTTCATCACACTACTTGTATTTAGGGTAATATGTAATAGCAATTCTATTTTAATCTGCAATATATATATAAACTGCTGTTTGTAGAAAATGCAACACCATGAAGGAATCATCAGAATCAAATGAAATTCGCAGCAAATGTCAATTATAGGATATTATGCAAATTAATAAAGTTTCAGAGCCATCGCGCGTGCGTGGCGCGCGCAGCGCCCTCTGAATTGATGCTGAAAGCGTATAAATAAAGTGCTGTAGCGGGACGTTGAAAATAGTCTATGATTATTTGTTAGTGGCAAACGTTTAGTGAGACCTGAGTATGCCTCCACGACGGAAGAATAAGAAATTCAAGCAACTTACGGAGTTTGAACGAGGGAGGATAATCGGCCTTCGAGAAGGAGGATTTTCCTATCGCGCAATAGCAGCTCGTATGCAGCGGAACAGTTCCACAGTGATGCGAGTTTGGAAGCAGTGGACCGACGAGCACCGAACAACTCGAAAAACAGGCACTGGACGACAGAAGGTGACGTCAGAGCGCGATGATCGACACCTGCTCCGCATGGCGGTGAATGATCGCACAGCTTCCTCCAGGCAGCTGGCAGCACATTGGTCTACTGCTACAGGTGTACAATTGTCGGCTTCGTCAATTCGTCGTCGTCTGCTGCGCCGTGGATTGCGTGCAAGGGTGCCATTATACAGGATTCCCCTCACGGCGGATCATCGACGGCTGCGTCGGCAGTGGGCTCTTGAGCACAGAGACTGGCGAGCTGATTGGCACCAAGTTGTCTTTTCAGATGAATCACGCTTCAATTTGTGGACCCATGATGGCCGTGTTCGTGTTAGACGTTATGCCGGTCAACGCTGCCTTCCTGAGTGTATTATTGAACGACATAGTGGTCGAACACCCGGAGTTATGGTCTGGGGTGCGATTTCGTATCATGGACGATCAAATTTGATACGAATTGAGGGTAATCTCAATAGCAACAGATACGTCCGTGAAGTGCTACAGCCCGAAGTCGTTCCTTTCCTTCAAGGCATCCCTGGAGCTATCTTTCAGCAGGATAATGCACGCCCACATGTTGCGCGGACTGTTAGAGACTTCTGTTCAGCACAACGCATGCAACTTCTTCCTTGGCCTGCTTATTCGCCGGATATGTCGCCTATTGAGCACGTGTGGGATATGGTTGGTCGGCGTCTCACTCGTGATCCGCGTCCTGCAGTTTCCAAAGACGAACTGTGGTTGCGCATACAAGCGATATGGAATTCTCTTCCTCAAGCAGATATTCAACATCTGTTTGACTCCATGCCACGTCGTATAGCAGCACTTATTGCAGCGCGTGGTGGCTGCACCAAATACTGATTTCGGACGCTTAATTTGTTTCTTTTGTTTTGAAAATTTCATCATTTATTTGTATCAGTACAAGTCGTTTCTGCATTAAATTTCATTTGATTCTGATGATTCTTTCATGGTGTTGCATTTTCTACAAACAGCAGTTTATATATATATATATATATATATATATATATATATATATATATATATATATATGTGTGTGTGTGTGTGTGTGTGTGCGTTACTGTGAATGACCAAAATCAAGAGAATGTCGACTTTCAACGGTGAATGCCAACAATCACATAATAGTCTCTTTGGTAAATGTCCGAAATATTTGTTATATCCGTTTTGATATTAATTTATTCATTGTTATTATTATATTTATTCTATATCTTAATATCTCATGAGGATAGTTTAGAAGAAACATCAGTGTTTGGGTACCGTGCAAATGCATACCGAGCAGTGGCACTTAAATAGATTAAATGGTATATATTTAGCACATTTACCAGTACATATATATACAGGGTGCGTTCTGAAAGTAATGCGCATTTTCTGGGAAAAATAGATTTATTGATCCTATGGGTACAAATGGTTAAAATTCTTCAAAATAGTTCCCTTGTGCATCAAGACACTTGCGGAGACGATTCTGCCACGTCTGGAAGGCACCCTGGAACTCCTCGAAAGGAATGCCTCTCAGGAACCTTGTAAAATGAGCTTGAATGTTCTCCACTGACTCCAAGTGCTTTCCTTTCAGTCGGGGGAACAAAAAAAAGTCACACGGCGCCAAGTCAGGGCTATAGGGAGGCTGGAGCACCAAAGGGGTCTTCACGCACACGCTGGACGTTTTCATCGGTTCGGGCTGCTGTTGGGCGTCCAGAACGTGGCTCGTCGGTGACCGTCTCCCGACCCTCCTTGAAGGCCTTGTGCCACCTTCCATACTGAGATCTCGAAGTGGAACCTTTCGAGATCTTTCCCTCCTTAAAGGCGTCTTGAAACATGTGATGAGTTTCCGTCCCATTCTTCCCAAGCCGCACACAAAACTTTATCGCATACCGCTGTTCCAGAATTGTATTACAAGAGTACATCGTATTGGCATATCACATGTATGCATTTTTTTTAAAGAAATAAACTTTTAATTGCATTTAATATTATGTGGATAGTAGAAAAGATCCAGAAAAAAAATTAAAATATCAGAATTTTTAAATGTAAATAGCAGTCTTGCTACATACCACTTTATGTTGCTAAACAGATGGTTTTCACTTTGCCTTTTGAATATTACGAATTTTCTTAATTATGATTTAATAGAGGTGAGTGAAGGCTTTTTATATTTAAGAAGGTAGTATTAATATCACTTTATTTGTGTTGATAATAAAAGAAAGTATAATTTGCAGTTTAAATTCTATTTTCAAGTAAGCTTTTTATTTTATGCTTCATTATTCTTATACGGGTGAAATTTGATAAACACCAAACAAATGAGGAAAAGATAAACATTACAGTTCATTATATAGACCTCTTTGTTACATGGAAAATGTTTTGAACTCTCTTCAACAAAACTTTTATAAAATTTTAGCTATAAGAAAAAATTCACTTTGAGAGATTCGAAATATTTACTTATTAATTTGTCAAGCAATTTATGTACTACATATTAAAATTACCATGTTCAGCAATATTAGTTTTATGTTAAAAAAGATTTTTCAATGATTTTAAGTATAGTGATTTATAGTATAGTGAATTATAGTATAGTTTCATAGTTATAAAATACTTTATTATTCATTTAAGTATTTGTTCATATCCCATTTTCAGTTTTTATGGTAATATTAGAACCACTGTAGATTTGATTTGAACCTGGAATCTGACAAAAGTGCTTAAAACTTTTTCGTTTTGATGATTGTACGTAAGTGCCTTTATTTCTGGATAGTTGCAAAAAATCTTAATGCACATAAAACCTATGAATGTAATAAACAGTTATGAATAGTAGCTCCATTTAAATATTCCACATTACAAGTTGAATAGTACTTAGAAGTAATTTAGTTTTAAAATTAATCTTTTTTACTGGAAATAATGCAAACAATACCTACAAGAAATACAAATTTAACTATTTGAAATAAAAAAAAATTGAAATTTCTTGAAAAGAATTCAGAAATTTTTTTTTACATAAGCATGTGAGGTTGTGAAAACTTAATTTCTTTTTTTTTTGAAATTTAAGTTCAAAAACGCTTTGTAATCATATCTTCTCCATATTGATTAAAAAAGGAAATACTTCTAAGTGAAATTTATCTACCTTGTGTCAGAAATGAAAGAAATTACAGCAAAATTTTTATTACATATAAAACTAATAAAAATTACAAGGTCTTAATTAAAGGAAAAAAAAAATAAATAAAAAGCGTAATTTAACACATTAAATTCCTATCTGCAGTATCTTTTTAAGATTATATAAAGTAATTAAAAAATGACACACTTGTTTTTTAGTGGAGTAAAAGTTTTTCTAAGAAAATTTAGACAATTTCTGGTTATTAATCATCAATATTTATTATTTACAATTTAACGTTAGATAATCTATTAAAATAATATGAAAATAAAAAAATCTACAAAATTTTTTGTCAGAAAAAATTAACATTTACAATTCTACCTATTAAGTTCATCAAATATACTATTACAACCCCAAAAATACCAATTTATTCGCATATAGCAAAGAAGAATTAAATTCAATTAGTTTTTTTAAAAAAAAAAAGAAGATAAATATGCTCATGATATTGAAAAGAAACTAAATTTAACCTGTGTTTCTATTGAAATCACGTTTCCTCGCCTTGCCTCTTTTTCCAAGTCCTCTCTTAGTTTCACGCATAAATACTGTACAAGATTTTTCGTTAATCGAAAAAAATCTAAAAATACATCGTCATGAAGACTCAAAGCATCTTCTCTGTTTCGATACATCGGTCTCCTCCAAAGACTTAGCCGTGTAAAATAATTCATTATCAATGCATTCCATGTGCTTGCCATAACTCTACTGAAAATACCAGTGGTTTTCGCGTCGACCAAAAAGAGGGCCCAAGATCCACTAAAACTTGCTTGGAATACTAAAAATCGAGCGATGGGTGGGAAAAGTAGAATATCAGGCAAAGCGCCCCCCTGGTGCGGCTTCAAAAAGCTCAAATCGACTGTCGATTTCCAGCTCAGAATACCACCCCAGGCGCGTTTGGAAGGACAAATCCCCACCACATTTTTCGACCAATCTGAGTGAGCTGCGATCGATAGTATATATATGGAAAAAGTGTGCAGAAGTTCAGGGAAAGTATGTAGAAAAATAACATTTTTGTATTTTTTGTGAGTAAAATTTTAATATTGAGTTATAAAAGAAGTCTAATTTATATTTGATCTACACTGGTATATATAAATATATATATATTGAAAATATCAAAATTTAATATATACAGCAAAAATTATGTGTATTATAATAAATGATTTGTATTGCATTACATGAGTTTTATTATTACATGATTGTATTACATGATTATTACACTAATGATTGTATTCCATGAGCTTTCAGTTTTTGAAAGAAAGGGAAGCCATCAAAATAATATGATTTTTAATTCTATTCCATTAACAATTTATGTGTTTAGAGGATTTTATTTATTTTGCTTCGAGCTTTTATCATCTTTTTTCTCCTTCATAATTTAAAATGGTTCATATCTGTGTCAGAACATTAAAATAAATTGCATTTTTATTTATTCCAGCATTTATTTACATTTTTAAAATTGAACTTAAATAAATTTAAAATATCTTTAAAGAACCAAAAATCAAAATATAATAAACTAAGTAAATGCAACGCTCGAGTTATAGAAAAAAGCATTTAGAACAGAACAGAAAAACTAAAGTTGAGTTGATAGAAGGTGGCCTAAAAAAGGAAATGGATGAAACTAAGTTGTTTTCAATGTGAAACATTTGAAATAAAACATATAGAAAAGTACATTTCAATCATTTTAAAGTGAAATGCATAATCAGTCAGTTGCCAAGGAATTTTAAATACTTCAGATTCTAACTTACCATTCCATTTATTCAGCAATTAAATGCTCTTAATGTATCCAGAAAGTTTGAATTTTGAAAAGAATGTTTAAACTAAAATAAAGTTAATACTGTTTAAATAACTTAGTGACATTTGCGAACTGAATTTAAAACTGATCTCTAATGAAACATCATGAGGATATTTTTTATGTTGTCGTTGTCGTATGCCGATGTCAATACTAACATGCCCATTTTAAGACAGAGGAGTTTGCTTCTTCTTGTTTTCCAGTGGCGCCATCTATGGCTAAGAATTCAACTTCTGCCACACACATACGTCACAGCTCGTTTTACAGGGAGGACACATTCACACACCATACATCCGCAGATCGTAATTTTGACCTCAATCAGAGTACAATCAAAATCCGATTCTGTACTCCCAGAGGTATCGATTTGTTATAGGAACTTGGAGGACTTTGTGACCCCTGCAGATTAAGCGTTCACCAGTCCCCATTTTGTACATGAAGAGTCTTCGGCCGGCGGAGATTGAGCACACAACATCTTAAATATGGATCCAACGCTCTAGCAATGTAATCGTGCAATATGAAATTCTATTATGTGCGTAACAAAACACACTTGTCTCTTTGGTTTTAAGATAAAAAAAAAAAAAAATTGTTGAAAAAAAATAGGTTGATCACTCTCTATAAAATGCAAAATTTTTTATAGGAGTAACACATCTTTTACACTTTTTTGTTCATGGTTCAAAATTTGACTTAGTTCACTACCAAAGTATTTTCGTGTAATTGAGGTAAAAGTGTTATTTTTTTTTCAAAACTAAAAAAGATCTTGTTCTTAAAACGTGATAGCTCACTTTTTGTAAAGTTTTTGACACACTAACAATAAATAAATAAAAAAAAAAGATCAAAACAAAATTGCAAATTGCATCACACTTATTAATTACACTTATTACTAAAAAAGTTGGATCACGCTTATTTTTTCTCTTGGTATGATGAAACAATTTAAATTGCATAATGTAATCTTAAGAATCATTATTTCGCCTGCTTTTATATTATTCTATGACTAGAAAATGAATTAAAAATGGATATGTTAGACAATATTTAAAAACAGAAAAAAAAAACATGCGCAAAATTAAAAAAAAATATTGTTTTAAATTAACAAAAAAAATCAATTTAAATTTTAATGCTTTTATGAAATTCTGCGCACCTTTACACGCAACCATTAAGCAAAAACTGGAACAAGTTTAAAGACTTTTAAATTAACGAAAGTATTTTAATTAAAAATCTGAAGCTGAAATTTGATATTATAATGATATAGGATAATGGAGCTAAATAATGTTATTATCGTATCTACTTCTGGAAACAAGTAAGGCTGGGCTACTTAGAAAGAATGCGTGTAGATAAAATGGCGTCTTCTATGACTGGTAATATTCTTAACGATTTTCTTTCCTTGACTCGAAGGACTTAAATTTTCTTCAGCTGCTCTTATTTTAATAAACCTTAGAGCTTGGCGACGATATAATGAAAGTAATTTAGGTGGTAACCCGAGGATTAAAAGGACCATGGCAACCGTAGCTGCAAGAGGTATACATTTAATGTTCATTTACTAAAGATTAAGTGAACTTACAATGATTATTTTTAGATGCGATAAAAACAGCCTAAATCGTTAGTCACAGTTTAATTTTTGTCACACCATTACGGAAAGTTAATTGAGTTTTAAATCCTGCAAAATAATATTCTTGAAAGTGAAACGATTGTTCGTTTTTTAAATAGTAAAAAATCACATATTATATTTATGTTTGATTAATAAGTAAGTAAGTAAAAAATTAATAATTAAGTTTTTATTTTATTTAGGATAATTATTGTTTTAATAAGATTATTATTATTATATTATTTCAATTCTTATTTATTACTAAGTAGAAATCTAAAAATAATGTGACGAAAATACATTAAAAAGGCTAATAAATTTTTGCTTTGTAGAAATTAAGATGCTAAATCGGACTTAAGCTAATTCTTTTAGATATCTATACATTTAATTATAGATTTGAGTATCAGACACTAAAATTAGGGTGGTAGATATTTCTGGAATAATGTGGTCTGACTACAGCTTAGCCAGTTAAAAGAGTTGTCAAAATATGTTGTGTCCCCGTAGTGTTTTTTAAATATTTTGAGTTTTTCGTCAAATCTTTAGAGCTAAAATGATTTTTTTAAGCTAGTGATTTTAAACTATATCACCATTTTCCTATTACTTTTCCTGAAAATAAATTTTCCCATCAAAATTATATTGAAATTTATTTAATAAAATTAACCGTAAAATATCTGTACATTATTAGATTGGACTATTCTGAACAACATGTTAATAAACATTTTAATGAATTTTAAAGTTAAAATGTGTTTTCAAATTGCAAAAACATAGCTTGAATAATTTTATAACGTTCAGCATTCTTCCATTGAAACACAACTGACTATTTAATAAAAATTTGCAGAAATGAATTGGTGAAATCCGAAATTTTATGTTCTTATTATAAAATTCTACCTCTGTGAAATACAGTTGTGCAAAATTTAAGATATTTATCGAAAAACGTAATTTTTTCCTCATTTATAGTTGCATTTACTTATAAAATTGCAATAATTGGAAAAAGTATGAGCCCTAACAATTCCAGTCAAAAGTACAACAACAATCTTTGTAAATATCCGTAGAATGAATGTACATTATCAAAATACTCTATTGGTTGAAGTCGACTTCAAGTTTTTTATACTCTTGGAACAATAAAAGAACTTAAAGCTTATAAAAATAGAGTTCACATGGGAGAATTTTAGTTTCATATTAATTCAATCGGATTTTTTTTTCGAGGTTTGTTACTTTCTTTCAAATACAAGAAACCGAGACTTTTACCATAAAAAAGATAATTTTAAGTAATTTTTTCTCATTACTTTAACGGAAGAAGCGAAAATTACGGAAATGTCTGACCATTTTAGAATGGAAAAGAATAAAAATTTTTTTTCTATGTATGTGTGTCCTTTAAGTTTTTAGAATACTAAAGAGGATATTTCATTTGCAAATAGGTTGCAGTTAACTATTTGTTTTTTGCAGTCTTTTGCTATGCAGAAATTAATTTAATGTTTGTTTTTCAAAAACAGAAATGAATTTTAGATTTTGTAGAAAATGTTTGAATGAATTTCATTTCTATAAAACACAGGTGAAAAGCTTTAATTGATAATTTTGCATTCCTTTGTAAATTTAAAAATTCGGAATAATGAAAGTAGAGCTTAAAGTAAATAATCATTAATGAAGTGCATAAAATTTTTACATTTATTCTTGATATTAAGAGACTTTTACTTCAAAAGATTTAATCCTTTTACTAAGCTTATTCTTGGGTCTGTCATGAGAAAATATTTTAATGGAATATTAAACTACTTTCTTATTGGGAGTTCTGAAGTTCCATGCTAGTTTGTATAAATTTTAAATAATTCCTTGCAGAGCAACTTCAAGCTTTGAAGCTACGAAAGTGTTAGCTTTTAATTCGTATTCATTTCAAAAAGTTTCAAAGGCCTGGGCATGCTTAGCACAAGCATTATTTAGGAAGGAAGTGGGTTATCTACCCTCCTCCCCCAATTTTTATAAATTCCCCGAATAATGGTAAATTTTTTTTAACTGTTTTGGGACTATTTCAAGCATTTTCATGGCATTTTGAATAATATATCTACTCTATCATAAGGCATTTCAAGTATTTTAATTCGTTTTCCTACTAGTATATTTTGTAACCGTCGTTTAACAGCCGACCCAGTTTTTAGGTTGACGACTAATAATCATCAACTCCGTGGCATAGTAATTTTGAGCCTAATCCAGAAGACAAGGGATCAAGTATTGGGAGGTTCGTGGAGGAATTTTTGATGGAACTAACCAGCATTTGCGTTACAGGAAGAAAAAAACTATGAAGACCCCCACGGTTAGCCTGCAGTAAGAGGGAGGCTCTAACCCATGATCCGTCTACTACTGAGGATATTTTATTTCAGCACTGTGGTCGGTACAAGCCGGATACGGAATTCGTATCGACCAGCCGATACTGGGATTCAAAGCCGGTGTACCTAAGTGGAAGGCGAACGCTCTATAACGAGTAAGTTATAGATCTAATAGCAGATCGAATTTAAAAAAAAAACGCCACTTACCACATGGCTGGAAGTTAGGAAAAGCTACAAAATGGAAACTCCTGAGACGCGATTCGCTTCCCTTTAAGATGTTTATTTTAATTTTTAAAGCCCAGTTTTCATTGAGGAATTTTGAGAATATATTGTTTTGTTCTCATAAATGAAATTGATGAGTTAGAAATAAACTAATAAAGCTAGAAAATATTAATGTTGTTTTAAATGAACGTGTTTTATAATGGTTAGTAAAGTTATAATATATTACATTTGCAAATAAGTTTGATTTAGTGGGCGATATGAAATTTTTGATTTTATGACAGATAATGCTATTCATTTAAACAAATATATTCCTCTTTGCTTGATAAGTAAACCCCCAAACACTCCTAGTTCATTCAGCTTAACCACTTATTCCTGACCAAGAATTCATCACGTAAACGATAAAGTTATTAAAAGTTAGTTAAAGCATTCTTTTCTTCTCTTTGTGTAAAGATAAAAATGAACAAAATATTAATATTATAAGCTATTTTTAGAAAAAGTTTATTTGGCAATAAAGCTAAATTATAATATACCTGAACTATTACATCAAGAAAAACGTTATGAGCAATTTACTTCAGTTTATTTAATACCCAAGATACAATTCACTTTAACTGGAAATGCAGTGATTCGGTTCTAACTATTATTTGTATTTTTATGACATTTCAACCCTTTTATCTATAATTCATAATGTTAATTATTCCCAAATATCTAATTTTAACACTATCTAAATGGAGGTAGTTATTTTTTTTACAAAAATGATGATTTGGTCTTACAACCGAATAAAATAATTAACCACAATCAAGGAATAAATCTAAAAATATTCCTTTTTAAAGTTTAAGAAAAAGTAATTTTAAGCTTAGTTTTTAGTTACAAAGTTTTAACACGTATTCGCACGTAAGCATCAAACAAAAACAAGGTCAATCGAAATAATCTTTGATCTAATAAAGTAGTTTAAAATGCATCAATGATTTCTTTAAAATGGAAAGCTTAAATAAATTTAAATCGCTAATAAATGAAGTTATCATCGTTTACATTGTATACAAGAAAGACTTGGCTACCTTGAAAAATAAGTTGTTAAAATGGAGTTTTCTATGCATAGTATTATAATCCTTAATGACGAAAGATTTTCCTTCCTTTACTCGAAAGAAAACAGTAATCTTTTCTCCAGCTGCCCTTACATTAACAAACCTTGGACCTAGCGATGATATTAGGAAACTAATTTGGATAGTAACTCAAAACCCGAGAATTAACAAGACCGAGGCACCCATACTAGCTAACGGCATGTTTTTAATATTCATTTATTAAACATAGAGTGAACTTGTAATGATTTAGTTTAAGGGGCAATAAACACAGCGAATCATGTTTAATTTTTGCCACAGCATTAAGGAAAGGTAATTGAGTTTTAAATCCTGCATTAAAATGTGTCTGGTTCTTTATGAATTTCAATGAAACTGAAACGATTGTTCGTTTTTTATATAGTAAAAAAAATCTCAATTTTTTTAATTGCTATTATTTTAAGGTTCGATTGAAAATGTACACTATGTCTTAACAATATAAAAAATAATAATTAATAAATAAGTTTTTATTTTATTTAGGATAATTATTGTTTTAATAAGATTATTATTATTATATTTTTTCAATTCTTGTTGATTACTAAGTGGAAATATAAAAATAATGTGGCGAAAATAGATTAAAAAGGCTTACTAACTTTTGCTTCGTAGAAATTAAGATGCAAAATCGGACATAAGCTACTTTCTATACATTTAATTATAGATTTGAGCATCAGACACTAAAATGATGGTGGTAGATGTTGCTGGGAAAATGTGGTCTGACTACAGTTTAGTCAGTTGTCAAAATATGTTGTGTCCCTTTAGTGTTATTTTAGTGTTTCTCGCCAAATCTTCAGAGTTAAAATTTTATTACAACTATTTTTGAAACTAGTTTTTTTTTTAACTATAACATTATTTTCCAATTACTTTCAATTAAAATAAATTTCCGATCACAATTCTTTTTTTTATTTTGAATTCTTCTTATTATAATTTAAACAGTAAAAATATCATAATTTTTTAAATAATAAAATAATAAAGTTTTTTAAGTTGCTGTTATTTTTAAGGTTGATTTAAAATGAACACACTTCCCAAAAACGGCGGAAAATTTAAATCCTAAGTAAAATAAATTTTTATTTTATTTAAGATATTTATTATTTTTTATTGAGATTATTGTTATATTATTATCATAATTATTATTTATCATGAAGGCAACACCTTATATATGCTATATATTTTGTTACCCATAATTAAAGCTACACAATTGGATTTAAAAATATCTTTTTTCCCTCATGAATTTTAGTCCGTGATACGAAAATAGGGTTATTGACAAAGTGTGGTTTTTGTATAGTTAAGTCTGGGGAATTTTTCAAATTGTCTTATTTTAATTTTTATGTTTTCCTTCAAATATCCAGAATTCATCAGGCAAACAAAAATATTTCTAGCATATACTTCTAAATGTGTATTAAAGGTAATTTTTGAAATAGTTATTTCCAATTATTTAATTTTATAACGATCAAAAAAAATTTGTCTTCGAACAAAATGAAAATTTTTATATCTTCTTAAATTTCGTTTTTGCTAATAGAAAAATTTAAATTTTTCTTTATGAAAAATGATAGGTTTGACTTAATATATAGGTAACACTAATCAGTATATTTTGAGCTATTTTTTAAACCTTTAAAATTACTTTTTAACACGTTTAAATCCAAGGATTATATTGGTACAACAGAATCCTATTTTTTCAATATTGTCAACTAAATTGAGAAGAAAATTTATAACTTATTTTATTCTATAAATAATGTTGGCTTCATAATTAAGAGCGCCAATTTTATGATGTAATTAAAGAAAAATGTCGATATTGAAAAGAATAATAATTATGTATTTTATTCGGAGTTGTGAATTGCGTCTACCACTACAAAAATACAATTCCAATTCACTAGTATATAAGACATGTTAACTAGATTCTGTGTTGGAGTACCTTATCATAGATGAAGGTTGACATTGTCGATAATTACTATCCCCACAGTTGGGACACTTTTTACATATTTATGCTGAGCACATGTAAATAGGTTTTTCAACAGAAAAGGTATTTTGTCTAATCAGTTATGTATTACTACAAATGCATTTGAATAAGTTAAAATTTATGTTTAAACAAAATAGTATAAAAGCGTGCTTTTTATGCAAATGTTACGATTAAATTGCATGACTCTCGCTTAAGTTAGTATTCTAACTCATTCAACCAGTTTTAAAAACTAACTCATTACCGTATTTGAGATTCATATTTTGAATTTTTAAGATTGGCACTTAGTATTTAAAACTCCCATCACAATGGCACTAAATTGATTCATAATGTTTAAAATTTTCAGACAATTATGAATTATTTGTCAAATATGTTAGTCTTGAAAAGGTAGTCTGTCAAATAAATTTGTTTTTAACCGGAACTACATTTGGTTACGATGGAGCTAAGTTATTTCATGTTTACGATTTTTAGAGCTTTACTATTATGGATTACTTGGCGTATATACTAGTTTAAAAATGACAGTCTGTCAAATATTTATAAATATTTAGCCGGTGTTTTATCTCTATACAATGACACAAATTGTTCCACAAGGTTAAAAATATTAGAAGTGTTACAAGGATGAATAATTTGGGGACTATATTTGTCTTAAAACGACATTCTGTCAGACAAATACAATGGCAATAAGTTGTTTTATAATATTTAAAAATTACGGAACTTTTCTACACTACTGGCCATCAAAATTGCTACACACCACGAACGTGAAATTTGCAGGACGAATAAAGCATGTTGTGGTATACAAATGATTAGATTATCAGCGCATTCATGCAAAGCAGGCGGCGGTAGCGACACCTACAATCTATATAAAAGAAGAGATTTGACAGTAAGTTTCTCATAAAGAAATTGAATTTGAGCGTTGTTCTGGGGTTAAAAAGTTTTTGTTATGCCTCGTGTAAGAAGGAGAAATGCCTTCCAACACGTGTCTGCGTTTTATCGAGGTCGAATTGTGGTCTCGGCCTTGTGGTTTATCATAAGTATTGCTGCTCGCGTTGGTAGAGATCCCATGACTGTTAGCAGAATATGAAATCGATGGGTTCATGATGGTCATATGGAAGGCCGTGCAGGATCTCAGCGGCCCCTATCACAGCCGAGAAGACAGACATGTTATCCCCATGGCCTTAATTGATTGAACAACTACGTCACGAACCCTCAGTCCACAAATGGGGTCATTTGCAAGACAACAAGTTCAACACGAACAGTTCGACGACGTTTGCAGCAGCATGGACTGTTAGCACGGTCACCATGGCTTCGTCTACCCTTGACGCTGCATCACAGGCAATAGCAACTCCAATGTTGTGATTAACGACGAACCTGGACCCAGGAATGGCATGAAGTCGTCTTTTCAGACGAATCCAGGTTCTATATACAGCATCATGATGGCCGCATCCGTGTTTGGTGACATCGTGGAGAACGCCCATTGGCAGCTTGCATTCGGCATCGTCATACTGGCCAATCACCTGGAGTAATGGTATGGAGTGCCATTGGATACACGTCTCAATCACCTTTTGTTCACATTCCCCGCACTTTGAACAGCAGCAGTTACATATTTGATGTGTTAGGGCCAGTTGTTTTGCCTTATCTTTGAGGCCTCTATAACGCCACGTTTCAGCAGGGCAATGCACGACCGCAATTTGCCCGCACTGTCTTGACCGTCTTTGACACAGAACATGCTCGCCTGTTTCCCTGGCCAGCACGTTCTCCAGATCTCTCACCAATTGAAAACGTCTGGTCAATGGTTGCCGAATGATTGGCATGCCACTACTCGTCAGTCACTACGGTCGATAAATTGTGGTATAATGTTGAAGCTGCATAGAATGCTGTACCCGTTCATGCTATCCAATTTTTAAACGACTCGATGTCCAGGAAAAGAACTGCTGTTATTTCTGCTAGGAGAGGCTGCTCTGAGTACTGAATCCTCAGCATCCAAATATCCTGAAAATTTAATCACTTGTTCTTCAAACTAAAATGTAATAAATATCAAATAAATATCCTAAAAAAATATCCTAAATAAATATATCCTAAATAAATATCCTAATAAATATCATTCTGTTATTTGCATTCCTTCCTGGTGCAGCAATTTTAATGTCCTGTAGTGTATTATGGACTATTTGTCGAAAATATTAGTCTTGAAAAGGAGGCGTGTCAATGCACAAAAAAAAAAAAAAAAAAAAAAAAAAAAAAAAAAAAAAAGAACGACGAAAGTCTCTTTACGGAGTTTAGAGCTGCAGTCGGTGCGATTCAGCAGCAGAATGTCCATAATATTTAAAAACTTCGGAGAGGGAACGAGAGCAAATATATTTAGTCAGAATCTATAATTAGAAAAGTGTCATTTTCATAAGTATAATTTTCGGTTGGTTTCTTCCAACTGCTACAGGTGAAAAGATCTACAATATTTAATTTTAAAATATTGTCATTGTGGACCCTAAATTAATATTTACTGAAGGAAGAAACAGGAAAGAGAGCTCAAAACATGCATTGAGTGTAATAATTTAGAAGAAAAAAATAGGAAATTTGTTTGATGTTAGCTGTAGGAAATAATTCAGTATAAATATTGATAAAAATAATTGTCAATTAAATTTATATGCATAAAACAAATATTTAAAAAAAAATTTAATGCTTCTTTGAAATTTTATATGTGAAAATATGGACACAATGCAAATTAATACTAAAATTTATTTAAAATAAATCGAAATTTTATCTCTTTATTTTGTTTAGTTATATTTTGTAAAATTCGAAAAACGTTTACAAGATATTTGCCTTAAAGTAAAGATATTACCAACAATGTCCATAACAATCATTCATTTCAACTAATGAAAAATCTTCATTTCAACAAAGCAAAGCTTAACATTGTTACAGCGACGACGTAATCGTGTTCTAAAAATTAAAATAAATCAATTTCTCTTGTGATTTCTTGTTTGTATATTGCATTACTTGAGTGCTGTTAAAAACTGAAATCAAGATACTCAAACTTCTTTGCGTAAGTTATAATTTATTTACTTTGATTCTTTATTAATCTGATTTCTAAGTCTATCTTATATACGAAATGAAATGCAAAATGCATGTATTGATTCTAAAACGGATTTGACTCTTTATTTTGAGTTACGATTAGGACTAAATGATATGACACTTTTTATCATGTTTTATTAATAATGACTCATTAAATATGACACTTTCACATTTAAAAATAGAGTGACATGCTGCAATTCACGCATTATGTGCTGTCTTACGAATAAAAACTTAGTGGATAATGCTCTCTTGTTTTAATAAAAATTTGTTCTAATTTACAAGCGTTGGCATTCTATAAATATTTTTACAGTGAGGCCATTTTGGATACACAACTAGAAATATAAAATTTAAACTATTTGTTTTTTGTATTTAAAATAATATTTCTCTATTCATAATGAGCTCAATTAATTTTGAATACTTATAACATAGAATTA
Organism: Parasteatoda lunata; assembly: GCA_949128135.1. Lineage (NCBI taxonomy): Eukaryota > Metazoa > Arthropoda > Arachnida > Araneae > Theridiidae > Parasteatoda > Parasteatoda lunata. The sequence continues at coordinate 7,939,867 of OX421970.1, read as the reverse complement.
TGTAATCAAATGAAATAATACATTATAAAATATTTTTAAACTTGCAAATGATATGTTTGCACCCCCCCCCCCCCGTTTTTTGAATAAATGATTATGATTGATCTAATGCATACATTTGTTAAATGTCTTTTCTATATTCATTAGTGTACTGTAGTAAGGAACGTTTTTGTCAGTAGAATATAATGCTACATACATTATTAAAGGAATTAAAAAAATATAATAAATAAGTTCGGAGAACTTTATTTACTGGAAAATCTATTCATAGTTTTTTAAAAATCCGCATCTGAAAACGCATGTAAATAAATAAGTTTTTAATTAACAAGTTCAAAATCTAAAAGTTTAAATATTTTTAATATAGCACTCCGATAGTGTAAGAAACAACTTTTAAAATAAAAACAAAACAAACGCAGTTCATTTACTCTTTACTTTTATTAAAATTTACGCACACCGTTATTCTGAAAAACTCAAATTCTATATCGTACACAAGAACTGCTGTTGCCAAAACATGGAATACTAAATATGTAATAAGAATATAATTAATGTTCACGTTCACACTTTTACAATAGCGTAGTCGGTTAAGACATTGCCGTTGGTGTAGAAATGAGGATTGTGAGTTTGAACCTGTACGTCGACTAAACAACTTTCATGTATATGCAGCTAGGTGCACGTTAAATCTGTTGTGGCTGAAAGTCCTCTGGTTGGTTGTTGTGTGGAAGTTTAGAGAGAGTAATAACAGCTCAAGCGCTGACCATGTCGTCTGACCGGGTGAAATTAGTTCTACCATGAGCGTTAAGGATAAATATTGAGTGTTATGTGGGACATTTTGTGGATGCTTTACATGCTCATTTAACTTATAATTAATAATTTATCTTAAAAAAATAGTTAAACTGTTTAATTTTTTTAAAATTTAAAAAAAAAATTGAAAAATTTCATAATATTTAAATCCCTAAGGCTTTTTTATTTTAACATATTTTCAAATTTTTTTTTTCTTAGTGCTTGCAATATTTATCTGAACAATTGTGTATTCATTTGTTGATAGATCAAATAGAATATTTTTTATAGATTATTTTGTAAAAAAGAATAAAAAAGGCTAAAAATTCCTGTTAGGTATATACAACATACTGTAAAAATCGTAATATCTCATAAAATGCTTATTTCATGCACAGTTTAAATAAGTGTATTGTACTTAAGATAAAAAAGTTTACTTCAAAGCTTTATCTTCAATAGAAAAATTTCCTTAGGGATTTAATTAAGATTAAAACACGAACTTATCATCTATGAGAAAAAGCACTTTAAAGTGTGTCTGCTGAACAAGTTTCTGTATTAGGGCTATCTAAAACCATTCATAATAGGGCAATCTAAAATCATTCATAACTTTTTTAAAAATGTAGATAGAGAGATGATTTTTTTTCAGTGCATTTGAAATTGTTTGAAGTTTTATTATAAACAATTAAAAAGTGTCGATATTTTGGTCATTTTTTGGGTCATTTTCACCCCTTAAACATATCTATCGTTTGCGATGATTGGTCCCATGAAACACGATCGATTGAGGTTCTACATTGTAATCAAACTTAAAGTGGTCAACCATGCAGGCTTGCTACTATTAGACACGATTTGGAGATTACTCTCTTGTTAATATTATCTCTTAATTGTTTTACACTCTAAGAAAAAGTGATTCGACGCTGAACCATATTATCGGTAACTTCAACCACAATCAGGTGACAATTATCTGCTCAATTTCGCTCATTTCATTTCGCTCATTACATTTCTGCTCAATTTCGCACATGGTATCGCATAATTAAGTTAAAGAAGTTCGATTCAGTTTAACATTAGGTTAAGTTTACAGCAAATTAGAATGATTTTATCATTTAAAACTCACTACAAAGTAGCATTTTTCTATGCCTAAAGAAGAGACTAATAAAAATATATTAAATAGACAAATCTATAAATAAAGAAACTATCGTTTACATATTATCAGAGCAATGAATTCAGTTAGAGCAGACAACAGTAAAATTTATGGCGCAAAGAATCATTTTATCAAATAAAAGAATACTCTCTCTCTATTTTAATATATTCTAAAAAGGTGCCCAACGATAAAAGATAGCGAATATTGAAAGCCGTAACTTAAATCCGGTCAACCACTCTTTATCCAAAATACATTGGACCATTTATAAAATATGCAATTGCTTGGCATTAATATTTTGACCATTATAAAGAAAAAAGCGATGAAAGAAACTTGGAGAGGTGCCAAGGGTTTAGCATTAATCAGGAGCACATTTTTTTCTCTTTTTCCCCTACAATTCTTCTATAAATCTTTTGTTGTTGTGCTCGACAAAAGAAAGAACTGTCAACGCGTAAGTTACAGTGATAAAAGCAGATCGAAAAAAAGGAATTTCTGTTAGCAAATGGCTGAAAGTTAGAAAAAGCTAAAAAAAAAATAGAAACTCCTGAGATGCGATTCGCTTTACTTGAAGATGTATATTTTAATTTCGTAAGAGAAGTTTTCCTTGAGGAATCTCATTATTTTGTTCTCATAATTGAAGAGGATTAATTGGAAAAAAATTAGTGAATTAAGCTAGAAGATATCAAAGTTATTTTAAATGAAAGCAATTTATAGAGGCTCGAAATGTTATAATATAGTACAATTGAAATGAGTTTAATTTAGTAGGTGTTGTGAAATATTTGTTAGTATGATAAAATAATATCATAAATTAGGAAGTTCACTGTCGCTCACCAACCCCGATGATTACTTGTCAATAATTGATGTTTCTTTCAGAAAAAACAGTTTTTCTTCTAAAGTTAAAATTATTCACTAAACATATATGTACTAAAAGTAATTCTGTTTGCTTACGCTTGTGCCTCTACTTCCCACGTCCAAATATTAATATCTATTAGTAGTATAAATATTTAGATCTATTGATAAACAGAAGTAATTTTCCTACGCAAACATTTTTAAAATAACATTTATATTGTTATAACATTATAGTGTTCTAGCAAATTTGATGAGTTCACAACCGTAATTTAATATTTTCGCCTACAAAACGGGAAGATATATTAAATATTAATTTTGCTTGCATCTCATTGTCCATGAAGCTGATAGTTAAATTCTTAATCATTTAATAGATCCCTTTAGCTGTAATTTACAACAGTATATAAATGTTATTTGAACAAAATTAATAATTGTAAAAAGGTTAATAAGACTAGACTACCTTTCTAAATAACTTTATCTTAAAATGTAGCGTAGAATTACATTATAATAATAATTAAAAAAAAAAACAATTTTCTTAGTTTTATACTCTTGAATTAAAAGCGTAATAATAGCAGTACAGGAAAATAGCTTTAAATTAGGGATACAAAAATATTTATAGAAAAACAGTACTTTTATGACTCTTATTAATTTGCCGATGACATCCAAAACAATATGGAAATGAATGAGGTACGACTGGATTTCCTACCACGTGATTTTCCGGGCAATGAAAATGCATGAACAACAATGGAAAACTGCAACACCATCATCAGATTTTTATAGATATTTAGATTTATACACTTAAACTGAATTCTCTGATTTGTAAACCCTCTAAATCACTTATCTATCAATTGTGTTGTTAAATTTTATATTGATTAATGCTTAGAGCCTTTTCTTAAATACTAATACACTTATATTACACGTAATTATTATAAAATTTTAAGTAACTTATTTTTGAATAAAAATTTTCTTTTTTTATGCAAATGCGAACAAGATAATTGTCCTACCACATCATCCATCGTTCTTTTTAAACTTTATTACACCTGCTTTAGAAAATATTAATATTATGGTTCAATGTTGAATGGATTTATTTGAAATTTAGAAAACCTTCAGATAATGTAATAAGAAATTTAAAAAAGATCATTCGATTATTTTAAAATCTAATTAGATTAATTTGTTACCCATGCTTTAGAAAATATTAATATTTTGGTTCAATGTTGAATGGATTTATTCGAAATTTAGAAAAACCTTCAGATAATGTGATAAGAAATGAAGAAAACCAATAGATCATTAGATTATGTTAGAATTCATAGATCACGAAATAGAAATGCAAAAGCACTATACTTAAGGGAATAAAACTTTTTTGTTAACAGATGAGGAAGCTTGAAATAAGTGAATTCCGGAAGAAACGCGTGTTCATACAAAAAGCGAACACTTCTCAGTATCAGCTAAAAAAGTAATTAAGTTTCAATGATTTTAATTCCCTTTTACAGTTTATTTATCTAGATAATCAGTCATTATCTATATAATGAGTAATTACATGTGCGTATGATACATAATGTGTAAGTTTTCATGGCAATAAGTACATATATATATATAGTAAGAACGGTGATCACGAAACACCTCGTAGTTCTGATGTATAAAGATGACTAATTCTACTTAAAAAATGTTCTCAAATACTAAGAACATTGCAATTTCAGTTTTTTTTAAAAGTAGATAAAATAAATGTCAAATTTACTATACCGCTCCAAGAAAATAAATATCTAAATGGGATAGTTTTATTTGCAGTTTTAAAATTCAGCGTAAAAAATGTGAGAAGAAAAAAATTTAACATTAAAAAAATGAAACAATAAATATTTTTGTAACAAAAAATAACTTTATATACTTTTATTTCTACAGTTCAAAACTAAATAAATGAAAACTGTTTCTGAAAACGAAGGGAAACGAAATGCATTTCTTGAATACTTTAAAAATATCCCGTGTCTTTAATATTAGAAACAAAATTTAACAACGGAAATGAATCATTTATCAAAACAAAGTTTAAATTTACTCTGAAAACATTCTTTTGACTCAAATTTGTTTAGTTGAAATAAAGTTCTATTCGTGTTCTGTTTTATATTTTTTCAGTGGTTTCATATTTTCCAAGAGGAAAAATTGATGATTCTAACTCACTGAAAATAGTCTGTACACAAGCAAAGAATTGTTTGAAATATTTTTTTTAGAAAATCTCTAAGTTAGAAGCGTTATTAGATACTTTTTATACTTATAAAAAATGTCTTTTAATGGAATATCTTAATGGATTCCCAATGATACCACAAGATACCTTAATGGGATACCCAACATCATGAGAACACTAGCCCATTGTCTACCATAGGGAATAATTTTCACATGAATGGTCAGTGCGAACTGGGAGTAGTATGTGAATTATGCAATCGTCAGAATCGTCGTCATTGTTTATAAAAGAATATGAATCATCAATGGGATACCTGCAAGTGACGTAGTGTGGGTATCTCGATCCTGATTGGTTTTTGAAGCGTGGCATTTGTTTATGTTAGCTGTTCCGTTCATACTATTTCGAGTAAGCCAAGCCAGTCAAGTATTAATTATCTTAAGTGACACATTCTAAATTCTTTCATAAAGATTCTTTCTCAAAGATTTCAATTCTTTCACTATATATTTGCACAGAGACTTAACAAAAATATAGGCACGAAGCCATGTGGAACATAAACAAATTAATTATGCATCAAAGTTGCCAGGTGCGCAAAACAAAAATATATCATGGTTATAATAAAATACATAAAAAATTCATAAATTTAAGTTAAGCAAAAGAAGTAGACGAGAAAGAATTATATTTCAACTAATTTGATGTGCGATATGGTTCTGTATTTAATTAACTTGTTTTTATATTATAATTTGTGTTGAGGGACTCAACTTTAATACGCCATTATGTTGACCAAGATTAGCTGGCGCTGACGTCATAAGTCAAATGTATGGGAGGTCTTCTTCTTCTTCTTGAAGTGCAAGTATGTGACAAAGTTCCTTTCAAATAATTATTTTTTGACCATTATTTAAAATCTGAGCATTTACAAGAAGTGTTCAGAAATTTTGCGAAATCTGATGAGCAAAATGTATTTTAGTAAAATTTTGTTAAAGTGTTTTAAAATATTTCAAACGATTAACGATTGCATTTATAGTGGAGAATAATAGTTAAAGACTACTACTTCTGTGGACTACTACGCCCTATCACCACTCTTTCGTAAATTTAATCAATATTAAACTTGGTTACTCTAACTCATTGATTCACCTCTATAAAGGCAAAGACATACTCCTCTAGTCACATTTTATCTGGTTTCAATGGCACTAATCTATTACATAATGTTTGGAACGCTAAAGACAATTGGTGAGTCTTGTAACACTAGCTTGTCAGTAAATACATTTAATGAGTATGTAACCAGGTTACAATAACACAAACTCGTTCCGTAATGTTTAAAATCTCCAGAGTAATACAGTTATTAAAATTTGTCCTATTACAATATCTTGCCAACTAAATATTCTTTTATTCAAGAATTTATCTGGTTACAATGGCACTAATAAGTTAAGTTGTGTCTGAAAGTTTTGAAACGTTATTTGCAGTAATTCGTTCCACAATAGTTAACATTTAGGAAGTAAAACGATTTTCGAATTTTAGGTGAATTCTATGACTTACCAAATATATACTCTTTTAGTCAGTAATATATTTGGTTACTAATCTGTTTCATAATGTTTAAAATCATTTGAACGTTAAACATAGTCTTGTAACAGTCACTGGTGAATAAATATATTTAATCAATATTACCTGGTCGCAATGGCACTAACTTGCGCCATAATGCTTAAAGTCTCCGGGAGTAATATTTTAGGCGACGATATTAGTTCTCTGACGTGAGTTTGTCTTATAAATATTCTTTAAGTTAATAATATATCTGGTTACAATAGCACTAATAAGTTACATGCTGTTTAAAATCTTTGTAACGTAAAATACATATGGCGAAGATGTCTCTCATTGAACATCAGCTTATTAAATAAGTACATTTAATTAGCATTAAACCTTATTACAATGGCAGTAACTCCTTCCAACATGTTTGAAATCTCCAGAGTAATGTAATTATTAACTTTTAGGAGAATACATTAGTCCTTTAACGACAGCTTCCCAATTAAATGCTTTTTCAGTTACATCTGGAACAATAGCACTAATCTGTTTCATATGGTTGAGATGTTACATGCATTAGTGGAAGATATTAGTCTTGTAACATAAATACATTTTCAGTCAGTATTATATCTGGTTATTCCATAACGGTTGAAGCCTTTGGAGCGTTTCTGTTATGAATTATTTGTTGATAATATTTTTTTTTATGTGGAAGACTTGTCGATACATTTTCAGTTGATATTACATCTGATTGCAATGACACACTTAGCCTATTACTGATATATGAGTCGCATAAAGGTCACCAACCTATTTTTGACGCCAATGATGCTTAAATAGTAATTTTTTTAACAGGCATTATGATGAGGAACTTAGCATGCTAATATAGGTATTAAAGTTTTTTCGGACCTCGAAATGTAATAGTATCAACAGACTTTTTTAATATTAGCTGCTTTAGTCAGTATTATCTGGTTGCAATAACATTAATTTGTTTCAAACTGTCTAAACTTTTTGGAGCGTTAAATAAATTTAACGAAGATTTTAGTCTCTTAAGAACATTCTCAGTTAGTATTATATCTGTTTACAAAAGCACTAACCTTTTTAAGATAATTTTAAAAATCTTTGGTGTGATTATGATAGTCAATAAAGTTGGTTAATTTAATAGCCTAATAATGACAATCTTTCGAATAAATGCATAAAATTAAAAGAACAACCTTCATGAAATCCCAAAATATTAGCTAGTGAATATAACTAATAAGCTAGTGGTTTGTCTCAAATACTAGAGATTAAAAATATTGATAACATCTCATTTATACAAAAATCATTGCATAAAATAAATAAAAATTAATTTTGAAATATTTTGTAAAAAATATAAATTATTCGATGTTGTAATTTATAAAAAAAGAATTTAAAAAATAACTTAAGAATGCTGCACTTGTTCAAGCGGTTTCTGCTGAGCGCATTGCCATTCTATCTTTATCGTGGCCCACTACCAGTTTCCTAACAGCACAGAAGTGTTTACTCGACTTTCTAGACTTCTTCCTGTTCTCTATGTCTGACAAACCAGGAGAACTAAGTGGCTACCAACAACATCTCTTTAACGATAGTTAACTGAAAGTTGCTTGTATTCGCCTCCATAAGGGTCACTTAGTAAAGCATCGACATTGCAGGCTGTTCATCAATAAATAAGGGTACATTTTGCTCCACAACTACTGCAACTAGAAATCCACAAGGAGATCATTATCACTGCATAAGATTCGCATGTGCGATGCATGCACATGCGATTCACGTATGCATGAGCATTCTACGTAGTCTCTAACCCTTTCGCACGCGCATATAGGACAATCGGACGCCATGTGAATGACCAATTGGTTTTCACTCAGAGAAGATACTCTCCATCGGAAAATTGGATTTTGGCGGATACGTAGCGAAGAACATTCTGTAAAAATTGTCTAGTGAGAAAGCTAGAAAACGGAGTATTATCGTCTGGACAATACCATGCACGAGATGTAGTCATCCATTTAGAATGTACAATAATGCAGAAGAACCATTTTTTCTTGCAGATCATGGCTACGTTGATATCTTTTCTCCTCTGCAATGGCATTAGCAGTAGAACAATGCCAGCAGTGTACGTGCGTGTTTTAAAGAACACCTTAATAAGTTTAAGGCACTCTCCTGGCCATTACACTCCCTGGTCCTAACCGCAATTCAGAATCCGGGGACCACTTTAATTGAGTTATTAAGTTGTGGATGCTGTGTCTAGCATACCTGGAGTCGGCATGGCTATGCAATATGATAAATATTTTACAGAAATTATTTAACTATCTTCTTGCAAATCATGCAACGGTCCGCGCTAAAAAAATGTTCTTAATCGGGCATTTGATAGATAATTACATTTACGTGGCTGAACTGCCTTCATTGGTTTTTGAAGATTCGTAGATAAATTGAGTTTGCATAAATTTACCGGAATGATATAAGGGTTTTTTTTCGACGTAAAAAGAAAACGTTGAATTCGTATCAAAATGGTTCAGAAGATTCCAAATAATAGTTTTACTTTGATACCTAGAGCTATGAGATACCAAGAGCTAAATCACTGTAGATTATATTTTACTTATAATTATTCGAAAAAAAGAAAAGCTAAATTTAATGGGCTCAAAATATAATTTAAACTCAAATCTTTTAGTATTTGACTTACCGTGAACATTTTTTTTATCCAAGATAGTTTAAATGAAATAATTTTATCAAAATGTAATATATTTTTCATAAAAAGAGAATTTGTTTTTTGATAATGTTATTTTTTATGAACATTTAATGTTTATTTCTTGAAACAGTGAAATTTTCTTGTTTTAATTACTATTTAAATTTAGTAAAAATGATTCTGTGTATATTACGTATTATTGTATGTTACGTATTACGTATGAAGCAAATTTACCATTTAATTCATTTAATTATAAAATTTCAGAAACTAAGAAATTATGAACCTTAACTATATCAATACACTATTTTAATAAACAATTCCAGTCAAAATCATAGAATGAGGATCTTTGAAAATAACCGTAGAGTGATACATTATAACAATATTTTATGGATTCAAGTTACCTTTAAATTGTTTCTACCCTTGGAACAATATCAAAAGAAACGAAAACTTTTTTTAGTATGTTTAAAGATAAGGGGAAAAAAGAAATTCCGTTCGCATGGGAGAATTTCAGCTTCTTCTTAATACAATCGGATTTTGTTTCTTTTAGAGTTCTGGTACTTTCTTTCGAATACAAGAAACCGAGACTTTTCCCATAAAAAAGGTAATTTTACGTAATTTTTTCTCTTTACTTTAACGGAAAAGAGGAAAATTCCGGAAATGTCTGACCATTTTAGAATGGAAGGGAATAAAGTTTTTCTAAGCGTGTGTCCTTTCTGTTTTTAGAAAATTCAAGGGAGTAATTTATTTGCAAATAGTTTGGAGTTAACTATTTGTCTTTCACCCGTCTTTGCAGAATCTAATTTTTGTGTTTGGTATTCTGAAACATGCCTGAATATTTGATTTGGCAGAAAAGGTTTGAATAAATTTTCTTCGCTCTCCAAAGAATCGGTAAAAAGCTTATATTGGTAATTTTGGTTTCCTTTTGTAAACTTATTAATATGATATCTAAGTTTTGAAAGTGGTGTTACTTACACACACACACACACACATATATATTTAGAGCAATTTGCTGCTTTCTACTTCTAGACCCTACCGGTCCATCTGGCTGTTCGACTTATAACAAACTTCTTTAGTAATTTCGGCGGTTTGGCAATGTGACCTTATTGGTCAACATTGTGCCCCCCCCCCCCTAGCTTGTCTATAAATGTTTTCTTTGGTATGGTAGTATAGTATGTTACAATATAATGTCTGACCGAGTTTATAGGATAATATTAAAGGGCGATATGGGGTCATATATGTGTACACTATATAAGCATTAATTTCTTAATTTTAACGCTTTTATTATATATGCACTTAAAAAAAATCATATTATAAGTAAAGTAATATTTTATTTGTATTAAAATATTGTAAGATAAATAAAAAAATATTATTATTAAAAATGGTTTTTAAAAATTTACTGTCACCTTTAAAAAAGATAAATATATTCTAAAAAAAGATAATCTGATCTTTTACAATAGAATAAAAAAAATAGCCATACTCAAGAAATAAATAAAAAAATTTTTTTTTACTTTAATTTAAAAAAAAAAAGTAATTTTAATCTTCATTAATTTTATAAAGTTTCAAATTATTAAACAAATATTGAGTCAAATATCAAGCGTGATAACTGTTTGCTTAAGGAAACAGTTTAAATCGCATCATTGATTTCTTTAAAATCTATATTTTAAATAAATTCTGTTTACTACTCAATAATAATATCATCTTCAACATTGGTTACAAGCAATTCTTGGCTTCGTTGAAAGAATAATTAGATAAAACTGTATGTTCTGTGAATATTATAGTCCTTAACGACCTAAGATTTTCTTTCCTTAACTCGAAGGAAAACATTAATCTTTTCTTTCATGTGCTCTTACATTAATAAACCTTAGAGCTTGACGACGACATCATGAAACTAATTTGGATGGTAACTTAAAACCAGAGGATTAGCATGGCCGAGGCAGTCGTATTTGTAAGAGGTATACTTTTAATGTTCATTTATTAAAGACAGTGTGAGCTGTAGATGCGATAAATGTAGCCAGTCACGGTTTAATTTTTGTCACGGAAGGAACGTAAGTGAATTTTTCGATTCGTTGTGATTCGTGCCCCGTTCTTTGTGAATTTCAATGAAAATAAAATGGCTAATATGCATTTAAAAATATAAATAAAATGTCGCAGATTAATCATTTAAATTTATATTAAAAAGAACACTCATGAGTATTTAAATGAGTACAACCTCTTCATAGCCCATGGGAAGGAATTTATTAAGTAAACACAAAACTAAGTAAACGCAAAACTCTACTAAAGTCAAGTAAATGACCAATGATGGTGACCAATGACCATATAGTATCCAGTCGATGGAAAAGTATGTTAAAGAATATATTTTTTTGATAGAAATAAAGAGCAAAATGATAATTGCGTTCTTATTTAATATTAATAGCTTCTTATTTTCATTTTCTTACTTTTGGGCTTGTGTGTGAACATTTAAATTTTAGTTCACGATATCTCAACAAATGCTGCCAATTTAAATATCAAAATCAAGCAGTTTCTTTTTTATTATTTTCTACTTCATGTATTTAATTTATTATTATTTTTCATTTAACTTCTATGATGAAATTTTATAATGGTATGCATAAAACACTCGAACTATGCTATTTTTTTGTACTCTTTAAAATTAAATCAACGAAACGAACATAAAAACGTACCGGATTTTCCTTTGTAATTGAATTTCTATCACTCATAATAATGGCACAGATAAATGAAAAATATAAATATTAATAAATATAAAATACATTAAAAATAACACTTGTGACTTAACAACTGACTTTTGAATATAATGGTGAAATGAGTATGGATGAGTTCAAACTCGAAATTTGGGGTAAAGTGACTGATGAAGGCTGAATTGAGAGTTGAATTGGAAAGAGCGCTGACCTCCAGATTCCGGATTGGTTCCCACTAAGAGATTGGGATATACAGTTCCTGGCCAAATTATTAGACGCACTACAAGATTCTATGTAAAATCTTAGTTATCAGGTGATAACTACACAGCTTTATTGTTTTTACGTGACTCAAACCGGTTTGCACTTGTTTATGTTCGTGTATCAATGGGTTAAATTAGACGATATGTAATATAAATTCGACGATTGGATAAATTAGACGATATATTATATAAATATAGAATATTTATTATATCAAGCATTATATTAGAGTATTGTAATAATTCGATCAAATCATTAGATGCACTGTAGTTTTTTTTTAATAATGACATGTTTTGCATGATTTTATATGCAACACTTTTATATTTAAGCATACATGTAATGGGTTTTTATTCAAGAGATTTTTTGTATACTTCCTGTTTGTATTTATTTTGAACGTATTGCATTACAATGTTAACCCATTGATACACGAACATAAACAAAAGCAAACCGATTTCAGCCGCGTAAAAACAATAAAGCTGTATAGTATCACCTGATAATTAAGATTTAACATAGGATCTTATAGTGCGTCTAATAATTTGGCCAGGGACGGTAGTTGTGGTGGAACAATTGACTCTCGAGTTCAAAAATACAGCAAAGATATCATTTGGTATAAATGATAATGCTTCGCATCCGGCTTGCACTGACCACAGTGCTGACGTGAAATATCCTCAGTGGTAGACGGATCATGGGTTAGAGTCCCCTTGCCGTCAGGCTAAGCGTGGGAGGTTCTCGTGGTCTTCCTCTCCATGTAACGCAAATGCGGGTTAGCTCCATCAAGAAGTCCTCCACGAAGGCAAATTTCTCCCAATACTCGATCCAGGAGTTCCCTTGTCTTCTGGATTGGGTTCAAAATTACAAGGCTACGGAGTTGAACATTAGTAGCCGTAAACCCATTAAGTTGGGTCGGCTGTTCAACGACGGTTATAAAATAAAAAAATAAAATGATAATGCTTTTTATAAGGCTTATCGTTATAGATCTCTCTGCGGCAAAGAGGGTTTAGACGAGTTCCTCTCGGCGGAGAATTGATGGTGTTTACTTACTAGAATTGACTCGCTATTTTGGCAAACCCGATATGATTTTTTCTTATGATTCTCAATATAGTCTGACCAAAATTTGAGATCCTATTTTGACTGACGAATTAGACTAACCGAATTTGAACAGGATGTGACCGACGAATTGTACTTAACGGATTTCACTCACGAATTGAAATTTTTATTATAACTCACGATTAGGATTAATTGCTATAACACTTTCTATCATGTATTATTAATAATGACTCTTTGAAATATCACCGTATCATGTTAAAAAAATAATGGCATACTGTAATTCATGCTTTATATCTTGTCTTAATAATTAAAGCCTATTAGTTATGCTTTTCTGCTTCAATAAAAAATTGTTCTGATTTACAAGCATCGGCATTCTATAAATATTTTTACTGGAGGCTTTTTGGATACGAAACTGTGCAATATGAAAAACAATCTATTTTTCTATTGAAATAATTTTTCTTTATCATGGAGAGTTTAACTCATTTTGAAAACTTGTAGCATTAAATTATGTAATTAAATGAAAGAATACATTATAAAATATTTTTGAACTAACAAACGATATGCATGCACTCCTCACTTATTAATTTGGAATGACTGATTGATATTATTTCAGATACTATTTTTAAAAATCATTCATTTTTTAGAGGGGATTATTTGTAAGGATCGTTCGTGTCAGTAGAATAACATACTAAGAATAATATTAAAGAATTTGAAAAATAATAAATTATGAGAACTTTATCTATTGGCAAAATAAATCATATTTTTTCTTTAAAAAAACCCATCTTCGGAAACGTAGTCAAATGAATTTATTTTTAATTAATATCTTCAGAAATCGGAAAAAATTAGATGTTTTTTTTTTTTTTTTTTTTTTTTTTTTTTAACAAGCGGTGATTTAGTAATTTAGGTCATTGCTAAACCAGAACTAAAGAAACGCCGTGTATAAGCAGCAAGGTGAGCGTTAAATCTGTCGTCACTTAGGTGTTGTCAATGTCATCTAACCGGGATCAAAATTATGTGTCATTCCTACCCTAATTGTTAAAAAATATAGATCTGAAATTTATTCATTATAAATAGCAAAATTGAGAATCATAATTATATCAATATTTCCCTAGAATATTTTGTAACATTTTATAATAATAATAACAATATTAATAATTCTAGTTAAAATAATAAGTCAAATAACTTTCCATAAAATGATTGTGCATTATTAAAATATCCTATCGGTTGGTGAGCTGTTAATTTGGATCGCTCTTAGTGGTGAAAATATTACCTTTTTGAATAAACAAATGTATGAAATCTATAAAATAAATGCATATAAAAACAAACAAAATATAATTGCATGACCCTAGAATGAAGCAAGCAACACTGAGTTTTATGATAATTAGAATCATGTAATCAAATAAAAAAAATAATTAAATCAGTTAGATTTATTTAGACTTGATATAACTTAAACGTAACTTGCAGCTAATCGTAACTTATTTTAGTATACAAAGCAAAAATAATTAAATACATAAATAAACAGAATATAATTTACCTACTCTTAGTAATTTAAACAACTGGATTGAGTTACAGCAGAAGGTAGTGAAATTTATGATGTAAAAAATTCATTTTATCCAATAAAAATAAATATTTTTCGTATTTTAATGCATTCCAAAAGGTGCTCAACTATAAATAATAGCGGATTGATAGTCATCATTTAAATCTGGTCAACCACTTTTTATCCAAAATACATTAGACCATTTATAAAATATGAAATTGCTTGGCATTTATTTTTTGACTATTATAAAAAATAAAAAAAAGCGATGAAAGAAGCTTGGAGGCGTGCCAAGGGTTTGGCATTAATCAGAAATACATCTCCCCCAACAATTTCTTTGTAAAACTTTTGCTACAGCAAAAGAAAGCACCCTCAAGTGATAAAAGCAGATCGAAAAAAGAACTCCCGATAATAAATGGCTGCAAGTTAGAAAAAGCTGAAAAATTGAAACTCATGAGACGGGATTCTTTTCACTTGAAGATGTTTATTTTAATTTTTTTAAGAGGATATTTTTTTTCCTTTTTCCTTGAGGAATGCTTAAAATATATGCGTTTGCTCTCATAATTAAAGAATACAAATAGGAAATAAACTAGTTAGTGAATTTGGAACGAAAATACAAATGTTGTTTTAAATGAAAGTAATTTATAATAGTTAAGAATAATATAATATATAATAGATGAATAAGTTTAATCGAATAGACTATGTGCCTTTTTTGAAAGTATGATAAAGATTAGTATTTATTTATTCAAATATATGTTTTTCTTTTCTTTAATAAAAAAAATCCCTATTGCTTGAACTCGCTCAATAATGTATTGTAAGATTTCGCTTTAAATAAAGCATTAAACTTTATTTTATACAGTAAATATTAAAACTTTAAATTTCTGATTAAAAAAACTATTTTAGTTTGTGTCAGAAACGTGATGTATTTTTGATATTTTGCTTAACTAAAAGGATTTATTAGATATTGAAAATAGGCATAAATGCTACATATAGTGTGAAAATAAATACAAAAAATATTCCAAAATTTCGCAATATTTTGCTTAAACAATAATGCTAAAACTATCTACATTGTAAATAATAAAACAGAGTGAAATGTGTTTTAATATATTTTTACAGGTAAAATCATACTGACTTTTGACTCTTTTCATATTAAAATTATAGAGTGTTTACAAAAATAAATAAAACAATTAAAGGAATCGAAAGATTAAAAAAAATACATCTTAGTTGAACTATCAGAGAGTTACATAAAAATAGCTATGAAATTTCTTTTAACTTTGTATTTTGACTGTAGATTTTGAGTTTCATTATATTTAGAATGCTTATTAATTTTCGAAAATAAGGATGATTTAAGGCCCCCCAAAGTTAGTGTTAAAGGTAGTCTGCACAGGTTTCTTAAAATCTAATTCAGTTTGCACGTTAGTGAGCTTTATTTTCAAAATTCAGGAAAAGAACTTAAGAAATCTGAATAATTAATCAAATTGGTTAATGTTGGTAGTCTGCACCTAAAAAAAGTATTATAGTTATTTTTGATTCGAAATATCTAAGCGTAGTAAAAGTGCTTTTCTTAAGAAAAATTGTGAAATATTCTTATAAATGTTTTAAAAATTGCCTTTCGCACTATGTTAAATTTATACAAATATCAAACCTTTAGTTTTAAAAGTTTTAGTATTTCTGAACGTGTTTTTAAAATTAATAGCAGCAGTAGAGTATCATATATAATAATTAGTTTTTCCCTTTAAAAGCTATGTTATTTCTCAAAGTTTAAGCTGCTGAATTCAAAAACTTTCGAAAAAGATTGGTTTATTAGAAATAAATAAAAGAGAAAGCAAAAAAATCCAATACTTCAGGAGGAAAGTGTTTGTCCAGTTTGCAAATGTAACTTTGAGAAAAACGCATTTGAAGATCTACAAAGTAATGATGAATATTTTTGTTGACCAATTGACCAATTCGAGAGAAAGTTTTTAAGATTCCATGGTTTCAAAGTTCCCAATAAAATTGATTTCCTTTAGTTTTAAAAAGTCAATTTATAAAAACATTTAGTATCAAAATTTTTGACCAAAGTCAGTAAAAAAGTAGTTCGTTTAAAGTTCTTTCCAAGTAATCAATTTTCGGTCACCAAACCCAAACAATTGCACTTCCTTTCTCAATTGTTTCCCAAATCATTTCATCACCAAATTACCGATAATTTTAACACTTACGATAACCGTAACCTCTCGTTAATCATTCCCAAAAGGAGGCGGTGTCTTTCCTTTCAGTAGTGTCCGGCAAAGTTGAAGTGTTCCGGACTCCTAATGAAATCGCTGACCTACATATCACTCCTTTTTCCGGACAGCTGGATTAACCTCTAGACGAACTCCGATAGACCCTTTTTTATGCCTGGACAATTTTGTCGGAACCATTCGATTGCTATCATTGAAGAAGGTCGTATTAATGAATTCTATTCTAGATGACTTCTGCCACTTCATTAAGAAAGTTCTGGTACGTAAATCAAGATTTGTTTGCTAGGTACTCTAATCTTCTGTAGCAAGGTTTTGTAGTATGGTTCATAATGAATTTGATCAGTTGATGAAATGTTTTGCTTTGGTCTAGTCGACTTGAACTAACATTAATTTTCTAAAATTTGTTAAATAAGTATCACCAATGAAATGAAAATATTACCAAAGAAATTAAAGTATTACCCAATATCATATAAGATTAACGACGGTTTGAGAAGCCGTAAGAGAAATGTACAGTTTGCTGCGTTATTCTTAGAAACAGTTTTTTATAAATCACCAAGTTTCAAAAATAGTTACAAAGTGTGCTAATAGATGGCGCCATGGATTGAGAAAACTATAAGCTTTTGTTTTGGATGCATATTAGATTATTCACACTGAATTATGAGCACGAGAGTCTATAAATGAGTTTTCATGAGCAGCAGTGTTATAAAAATGCTGTTTAATTACAGAATATTGGGTGACCACTTGGATCAGTTTGCGTAGGGACAAAGGGTGTGTGCGGTATGGGTCCTCGTTAAACTGTTCTACCGTCAAGCGCCAGACTTCGCGTGCAGGTCGTCGGGCTACCGAAGCGGGGGTGCCATTCCCTCTGCAGAGGATCAAAAATCGTGATGGCATGTCTTCGGATCATCCTCAGGGATGTTTCCCAGACCGTCGCCAATAGCCCATTGTGCAGCTCTAGTGCGACGTAAATGAACTATAGACAGTCTTCTAACCTTATCATTTTCACTTCGTTGCATTATGAATTAATAACGGATGGGAAAATGGCCGAGCCACAGCCCTAGGTATCCGGTTTTACGATCAGCCTGAGTGACCAATGTCAATGACCAATGATATCAATGTCCTATAGGCAAATAGATCTGAAATAATAATTTTAATATTTAGATATGAGTCATGGTGGCTCAGGGGATGGAGCTTTCGCCTTCGAATGAATCCCAGCGATGGCTGCTCGATACGAAATTCGTATCCGGGTTGCACAGACCACATTGCTGACGTAAAATATCCTCAGTGGTACACAAATCATGGGTTAGAGTCCTTGTCGTCCGGCTAGGCGTAAGAGGTTTTCGTGAGTTTTCCTCTCCGTGTAATGCAAATACCGGTTTTTTTCCATCAAATGTTCTCCATGAAGTCAAACTTATTTTAATACTTAATTCAGGAGATTCCTTGTCATCTGGATTGGGTTCAAAATTACAAGGCTACTGAGTTAAACATTAGTAGTCGTACATACAAAAAATTGGGTCGGCTGTTCAACGACAGTTATAAAACAAAATAAAACACTTAGATTTCTTTGTATTTTCAAAAATATTGTATTAGATTCTTCTATTGTATTATATATAATGTCATTAGAATCAGCGGGGAAAATAGATGAGAAACATTACTTCCTTTACCTTCATTTGTCAGTTGTGCGTAAATAGACACGAGTCGAACATTGGATCATTTTATTTAAAAAAAAAAATTAAATCCTTAACATTTCTAAGATATTAAAAGCATAAAAGTATTGTTTTGATTCAAACTTGGTCTCATTCGATCTAATGTGAAAAGAAATACATCGAAAATAATATTTTGTTTATTTTATTTTAAAGACAAAATACGCATGAGAGAGAGAAAAAAAAAATTCCTGTTTCCTTGATGTGGACAATAAGAAAAAGAAAAATAGAAAATCATCACAACAGTGAACAATTTAAACATAATTTTAAAAAAAAAGAAAAAAGAAAATCATCGCAACAGTGAACAATTTAAACAATTAAATCTTAACATCCGGTGTTGTCACTTATTTTATATTGAACAGTAGTATAAGCAAACTAAACCCTTTCATTCCGTTCTATTTTTTTAATTATTGGCTATTTTTTTTAGAAATCTGGTATATAACCATTTTTACAGCATCATTAAATTCCAAGATATCCGTGGTCTTTTCAAAGTTTCTGAAAATTTTAATCAAACTCGATCTTATAGCAGTATTCCAATATTTCGAATTATTTTACAATAACATTTTCACATTAAAACCCTACAAACATAGTCATAAACGAAGTCATTAAAAGAAATATGGGATTTAACTAAACTAAACTCAGTGGCGCAACAGCCCATAGAGGGCCAAGGACTACTGTGCTCATCTCAGTTTTCTTGACATTGGGCTTTCGGGTGCAAGAGCAGATGCTCCGGTCAGGTGATCAGCCGAACGCAGAACCCAAGCATGCTTGGTACTCATTTATCGACCCACTGTAGGGATGAAAGGCTGAGTCAACCTTGCCCGGCCCGAGGATCGAATTCAGGACCTGCGGCACGAGAGCACGAAGCGCTACCACTGAGCCGCCAGGCGTTGAAGTATGGGATTTATCTAGATACATTTAAGGTATTAATCAGTTTTCAAAGAAACAAAAACTAATAAACAGAAATACCGTATTTTGATGAATGAAAAGTATAATACTGTTTATAAATTGACTGCAAATGAAAAGAAATCGGAATAATTAAAATGCTTTCTATGAATAGCAAATGTTTATTTCTTTCTAAGGTTTTAATTTTCTCTCTATTGATAGTAACAAAAAATAGTAACATCATAATTAACATCAATTGTTTGCTTTCTTGAAGAAAATGGCATTAATCATGTTATCCAAGAGTTTGGTATGAAACATATTATTTTTATCATATCAAATATTATTTGTTAGCATTGAAGTGATTTTTTGGAAATGTTTCTCTATCACACTGCATAGTTTGGACTCAAATAATATGTAAAAATTGAAAATGGTGGGTGAAAATTCCTGGGGTAGAATAATTTTTCTCCAAGTGAAAATTACCGTCCTTAATTGACGATAATTATTAAAAAAAAAAAAAAAAAAAAAAAAAAAACCGTTTAATATTTTAGTCCCTTTTCAAGCCCAGATAATTAATTTTAGCAATATATTATAAAGGGAGGAGGGGTAATACAGGGAAGCTAAGATGCCCGTTGCATCTAAACAGTCCGCCGTAGAAACTGATTTAATCTTGATATTTATTATTTAGTTGTATTTGATATATCATTCTGGAAAGGTTTTGAGGTTCCTCTTGTTTTTTTTACGGCTGCCTCGCCGTAATTCTTCTTTTTGAAATTGTATCTGTTTTCATGGGCTTTGGACAAATTCTGGTACTTTTCATCATCAAAATATGTTTGTTACCTTTTTTTTCCAATGTTTTTTTTTTCGATGCCTCGTCTATTCTGTTTAAACAATCAAACTCCTATTTTTTGAGTAACTACCAATGTTAATTTTAAGATTTCACTAAATTCTTTGAGGCCTTCTGGTGTTGCCATGAATCTCCACCAAGCCTACCTTTTTGAATCCTCTTTTTTACTGAGACGTTACGTGCATGCACTTAGAGTCTACAGTATTCTCCGGATGCACCCCTGACGGGGGCGGGACTGGTTTAAGCTTTGATATCGTTCTGGAAAAGTCGTAGATGAACTACTTTTTTTATAAAGGATTTTTTTTCTATAAAAAGTCAAATCAGTCTATCTTACTCCTCTAGAGGTGTAGCATGCAAGCTCCTAAGCGTCTAAAACTTTCAACATAATAAAACAAATTTCTTTCTTTTTTTTAAATATAAAAAGTTCTTCCATAAAACTTACTTTGATTAACTACCATATCAAAAACCATCCATCTTTTTAGGCTTTTGAGCCAAAATAATATATTATGAAAACATTTATAAAAGCATATCTAAATTATGTTATATTTTAGATGGAATGGAATTTTTCTTATACAAAAATGGAAAATTTTATAATCTCCCATTTATCAATTTAGAGTTCTCTCAACTAAAGTAAAAAGACGTTTAAAAAATCTCCATGATTTTAATAATCTACCTACTAAAAAGAGAATTCTACTTAAACTCCTAGTATTATTTCATTTTAATGATAGTCAAAACTTTTAGAATCTTTTGGCAAAAGTTGATGTACAAAGCTGGTAATAATAATGACACAACTCAGCAAGACGAAAAAAAATATTTCAAAACACATTTTCCTTTGTAAAACATACGGAAAAGCAAAATTGTTAAAAACGTCAATAAAACATTTTTGGAAGTGGCCTCAAAATGATTTACTTTTACCGAACGTCAAACTAAAAATATCGTCTGTAAGTGAAAAGTTAAGAATTAACGATGTTAGGATTTTTGGTATGAAGCATAACTCTGAAACGGGAGAACATGAAAAGGTTTCGATAATTGGTATATATATAGTTTCAAAATATTTTTCGATTGAAGTATTCGATTGATTTATTAGGTCGAAGTCATTTTTATTTAAATAATGGAAAAATTTGAGTAAGACATTTTCGTTTTAAGGAAATTACTGAAAAAATAAACACTAGTTAGATAAACTAGTTAAAACTTTTCTTCATTTTCTGATACCCGTTAGTAGACTGCGAGCAAAGGTAAAGTGAATAACAATAATATCGATTATATTTATAAAAAATATAAATTGAGAATTATAATTGAGTTGAAATAGAAAAGTAAATTGAAATTGAACAAGAGAAACGTGAATGCATTACAGGACCCACGTTTTTGACACGTTTCCCTACTTCAATTTTAAACGGACTTCGGATTAGTATTTTGTTCTTTGAGTTTAGTGAGATTTTACCTGTATACTTTGTTTAATTTTTTTTTGGTTTATAAGTAGTTTCGGTTTTCATGCATTGAATATGAATTTATTTCTTCTATATTCTATGCATTTTTTCTAAACGAAACCGGACAAGAATGACATTTTTGTATTGTAGCAGTTATCCATAGAAAAGCCCCAACATGAATGTATGTCAACTGAAGAAATTCTGTAATGCATTCATGTTTCTTTTGTTCTATTTCAACTTACTTATATTTCTCTAATATTTTTTATAAATATATATTTAAAGAAAATTTTAGGGTTTATTCTGCTTTAGAGCTTTCCTAAGTTTGAGTTATATTTTGATGCATTGTTCTTATGCTACATCTTTAAATTGATATTTATCAAGTTTTTATTTAATAATATGAATTATTTCGGTTGCGTTTGAAAGTATTTCATGTTGTTCCTGTTTTATCTTATTTTAACCAATGGAAAGCATTAAAAAGAGCCTCTTAAAGTAAGAAACTCATATTTATTTACCCTTTAATCTATTTGTTGTTTAAATATTCTAACACTGTAACAATGTAAGGAATTTCCTTAAAACTTAGATAATTATTTGGAGCCGTTAATTTATATAAAAGTTCAGAAAAAAAGGTCCAATATCTGTAATTGTAACGAAATTCAAAATTAGTTGAGGTGGTCGTTAAAATAAATGGTTAAGAGCTTGCTAATTCAATTCAGGTGTGCATATCCAGGTCCAGGGTGGTTATAGCATTAGGCTACGGACACAGCATTCCCGTAGTTCATTCTGCGTATTCAATCCCAGCTGGTAACATTAAAAAAAAATATCTGTATTACCTCCACATTGGTGTTCACAGACAATGCACGCGCAATGCATTCACACATGACAGATGGCGTTCTACGGTGCCTTTAATATGATGATATGTGTAATAAAAGATCACTTGAGTCTCAAACAACGAAAAGGATCGGACTAATTATAACGTTAACAAACATAATGTGAATTTATGATCAGCGGCCATATATTTTCAAGAGGAAAAAAACTACGGACAGACCGGTATTTTTTATCGTTATTATAATTTTACGGGCATGAATTAATTTTTACGGTCAGCGACTGGAGCACTTTTTGCCACTCACTGACCAAAAACTAGCTATGAAAATTTTAACAGTGAATATTAAATATATCAAGTATAAATTACCATTACCAGAAGGCGAAGAAATAAAAAAATGAAAGAATTAAAACTGAAAGAAATATCAGAGAAAGAAAAACTATTAAATTTTTTTTACGTTTGGTTTTACTTTCGCAGATTGTTTTGCCTATTTTTTTTTTTTTTAGAGCACGCTTTTTCCTACATATTTATAAACTGCGATATGAGACATTCATCAGCAAAACCGAAAAACAATAATATATTTCTGCTATAATTATTAGATCCTTTTACCTTGTACAGTTTAAAGAACCGAATGTTATCGAATTCACGATGATAAAAAAACAGGTTTAAAATAATACCTATTGATACAAATTGCTAATCCCAATTAATGCTGCGCTAATTTATTTTCTGCCTATTAATACCAACTCATTATATGTTAAGAGTGTCATTGATAAAGCCATTTCGGTAAGTAATTAGGTAGGTAAAAAAAAAGGTAGCATGTAAGGTGATTTTTTGCTGAATGATTCATAATATTCCCCATTAAAATCTACCTCATAAGTAGTTGAACTTCCTCATTTCTTTCTCTTGTATATTAAAGGAAATTAATTTCCGCCTTTCTTTTTTTTATAGTATCTCATTCTTATTAAAATTTTAGGAATGCTTTGTTTAATTACGTGTAATTTTTGTGTGAGAAGCATGAGAAAAAAAAAAGAACATCGATGAAATTAAAATAGATCTTGAGGAAAATACGATATAAAATTAAGAAAAAAATTAATGGATAAAAAAAATTACAAAACGCATTACAAAGAATGCAATATATATATATATATATATATATATATATATATATATATATATATATATATATATATATATATATATATATATATATATATGTATATATATATATATATGTATATATATATATATATATATATATATATATATATATATAGATAGATAGATAGATAGATATAGATATATACACTCAAGAGCCAAAACATTATGACCACCTCTTAACAACGAGTTGGCTCACCTTAGGCCCGCAACACAGCTGCAACCCGCCTTGGCATGGATGCCACAAGTCCTTGGTAGATGGCCGGAGACAGATTGTACCAGATGTTTAAGCAATGGTCACGCAAATCCGAGATATTGCTACTTAGTGGTCTTTGAACTCTGAGCTGCCGTTCCATGACATCCCAAATGTGCTCTATCGGATTGAGATCCGGTGAGTTAGGCGGCCAGGACATTAACTGGAATTCAGCATCATGTTCCTGGAACCACTCCAACACAATCAGAACCTTGTGACACGGGGCGTTGTCCTGTTGGAGAATTCCAATTAAAGCTGGAAAAACAAAGGCCATTTAAGGGTGCAAATGGTCCTTAATGATGTTCAGATACCCTGTAACATTTATGGTCTGCTCTACTACAACCACGGGTCCCAGAGACGCCCAAGAGAACGTCCCCAAAGCGTAATACCACCACCACCGGCCTGTGTATGACCTACTGTACATTGAGGGAGCAACAGTTCGCCTGGAAGACGTCGTATCCTGACACGGCCATCAGTGTGCTGAATGACAAACCGTGATTCATCTGACCATGCAACTCTCTCCCACTGATCCATGGACCAGTCGCGATGTTCCCGGGCCCAGCGCAGGCATAGTTGGCGATGACGCTTGGTCAGCAAAGGCACACGAGTGGGACGTTTGCTGCGTAGCCCCAAATCCAACAGTGTACGCTGAACAGTGTGCTCTGATACTCTTCTACTTGACCCTGCATTGTATTGGGCTGTCAGCTGAGCCACTGTCTGGCTCCGGTTTTGCTTCACCAAGCGAGACAATATCCGACGACCTTTTTCTTTATTAGCGTGTGGACGTCCAACACCATGTCGTCTACTGCTGGTTTCACCGTCATTCATCCACTTTGCATGTACTACTGTAGATCGCGAACAACCCACGAGTCGTGCAGTTTCAAAAATACTTGTTCCGAACTTTCGAGCCATTACAATCTGCCCTCTATCAAAGTCGCTTGGATCCGCAGCCTTTCCCATCACACATAGAAGTAAGTGAAAGAATGTTTATTCAAACTCTCCAGCAACTGTTAAATACCACTTCCACCTGATCACGTGCCTTCCACGTCATCCAGGAGAGTTCATTGCATATATATATATATATATATATATATATATATATATATATATATATATATATATATATATCAGAGGAAATTTCAATAATATGCAGCAGGTACGTTATTTGTTTTTAAGAATTTTTCATATTATTATTTAATAAAAGCTATTTTATTAGTAGTTTAACTTCCTAATTTCTGATAGAGAATTAATTGGACTTATCTTTTTCTTTTTTCTATAAAAATTTTTTATTTTTACCTTTTTGTTTTATGTGTTTTATAAGTTTATTAAATAACTTTTCAAGTAAGGAAATTTATTTTTTTATTTTTTATTATTTAATTTAGAGCAATATTTGTTGTTGAAATCAGCAACTGCTCAACTTCATTCAGATATGAGTAATCTCAATTAGGTCAGGTATTCATATTGTACATTTATTCAAAACTCTATCAACTCTACCTTTAAGATTTTGAATACAAACAATTAACTATTAAAGGTTTAATATTAGGCTAGATGTCATAGACATTTCACGGTCTCGTCTCATTTGGTTTCATATTTTGAAAAACCCTTTTTTAAGCAGTCAAAAAAATGCAAAACGCATTTAAATTTTTCCAAAGATAGCAACTAACTATGTATTAAACTATGTACTAATAAAAAGCAATATTTACATATTTACATACACAAAAAACACGAAATTTTTTTAAAATGCAAATGCTACTATACCGATGAAAATGTTAATGAAAATGTTAAGAAAAGGATTTTCTTCTTAACTTTTTCAAATATGTTTATATTTTTGGAATAAACTAAATGTCTATATCTATATTATCAACAACGGTAGCCAACTTGTAAACTATTTAATTCGTTCTGTTATCAAATATGATAGTAAACCAAATTTTATAGACAATAATGTAGCTATTAGATCAATAACTATTGCCGATAATAATAATAATAGATTATAGTTACTGTTGTTGTCGTGTCCATGGATGAGGGTTGTTCTCTAGATGTGCGATAATAGATTATAGTAATATTATAATTTTGAAAGAACATTAAAAAACACTATGGCTAATATTATACTAAACTTTAGTTCATGGTACTGCTTCCGTTATTAAATTAATATCATTTTCTTTATGTTAAGATTAAGACAAATAAATAAAGAAATTAATTTAATTTTTTTTTCAAACTTAAATTAAAAAATATCTTAATTTTTAATTTTCAACAAATCATTGTTTCTTTACTTAAAATTTTTTTTCTGGCGTATCTTATTGTATATCTATATTGTATATTTAGATATAATATAGAAATTATTGTATTTTAGCAGTAAAGAAATATTTTACTACTTGCAAGAATATTTTTAAACACATTTTAGAGATTTCTAAAACTCAAATGACACCCAAAAAACAATTTTTAAACAAATTAGTTTTTTTTTCACATCGTTAGTTATTGTTAAAACCAAATAAAAAGATATTTATTGTAGTGTTGAGTTATACCCATGACTTTAACAAAACTTGGTTTTTATTTGAAACAAAAATAAACAAACATTTTTTTAAAGTTCTTTTTACTTCAATTGTTTTAATCTCTGTGATTTTCCCTTTTTTCGTTATCTAATTTCGAGAGGTTGTTTTTAAAAAGGAGCATGATGGGAGTCAATGAATCAATAAAATTGTTCATTTTGACAAATTAAAAAAGTCAACACCTCGTTTTACTGTCATGTAGTACTCAATTTTAACAGTTTGTGAAACTAGTTTAAAATATGTTAATTACTGCAAACGATATTTTAAGTTAAGAAGGTTAAAACAAAAATGTACTTTCTCTCAGCAAACATACCTTCTTTTCCCCTACGTATTCCGATTTTTAATCCTCAAAATATGGGTGTGTTAGCAGTAATCTGGATCGCAAATGTTTAGGCGAAAGAGCTATAACAAGAGCCTATAATGCAAATTTTTTTTTTTTTTTTTTTTTTTTTTTTTTTTTTTTTGTTTTTGCTCATTTTGCCATATCTTGAAAATTGTTAAAATTTTCCCGAAAGTTCTTTGCATTCAGTAATAAAATTCGTTTACTTAAAGAAGCAAAAATTACTTTTTAATAAGTGTTATTTTTATTATTTTTATTATTTTATCCAACAATGGACTAAGAAATTTTGAAAGTTTTGAAGTTTTCAGACTCGCCTTTCTCAGTAGTGCTTCGCTAGATTTCGATGTCGCTTTTGTTCTTTTTCACTAAGATAATGGTTTAAGAACTGTAATGTATATACCCTTTTCATTTGTTTATTGACAAAAATTCTATAAATATATTAAAGGGCTGGGATATAACCGTACATTTGTATTTATATTAGGAATATTTTAACTTTATTAAAGGTGCTTTTTGAAATATCTTAAACTAGACAGCCAGAAATCAATGAGATAACTCAAAGAACTTATTTATTAAATTTAATTTGTGTCATGTTATTGTATGAATTGACGTTGATAACCCCGTTCGTATAATTAAACGAACGAACAGAATTTCTGTTAATTCACAGCCAGAAATCGGATTGTCGAATTCCATTTCTAATTACGAGTTATTATCTAGTATCTAAGCTGTGTTGAGATGTATTGATGCTTCGTGAATTAAATTGAGTAAGCATAAGCTGCGTAACCAACAATTTAAACAATTTAAAAATAAAATTTTGCTTATTCGTTGGAAAACGAAAAAATAAATACCATTTTAAAATTAATATATTAAATATATCTTCTCAAATTCCTTGAATTTTAACACAAATACGAGTAATTTAAAATAAAATATGCCAGTTATTTTTTTTTTCTTTCTTTCTGATTTTTTCTTTCTTTTGTGAAAACGTGTTAGGTATATTCACGTAAATAATCACGTTTAACTGCTAATAATACTAGTGATATTTTTTACTACACACAAATGTTTTTAATAATAATAAGAATAATAAATAAATAAATCTTAAGTGAATGAAAATTGCCAAAAAGTAGGTTTTGGCGCTTTTTTTCAATTAATTAGGAAATTTAAATGCAATAAAAATAATACTAAGTTCAAACGGGAGTTATATAAATTGTAGCACTGAACAAAACAGTAATTAAATTAATAAATTCTTTTTTTCGTAAATGGTAAACAAACTATTCTGCTACAAGCGATTTGAGTAATAGGCAAAAAGGCTGATTTATTCCTTAGCAGAAATAAAGAAGATCGACAAATCTGTAAAAAGTTTTTTCTTTTTTCTTTGCAAATGAAAGACAAACAATTTCGTTCAGGACAATTGAATATTAGGTTGAAACGCCGATTAGATTGAAGCCTTTGAAAAAAAAAATAAAATCAAGAAGAAATGAAGAGAATATTGTGCTGAAAATTCATTGAATATTATTTAAAAAAAGGTTGTCTTTTGGAAAAATAGTTTGAGGGCCACTGAATAAACCATTGGATTTGAAGTAATTATAAGAATGCGACTAAACAGAAAGAAGTATTTTATTCAAATGAAAAACATATTAATTTGTTCCATAATCAATCATTGAATATTATGTATAGTTTGTATATAGAAAGAACTCCCCTCGCCACAAAGTCTAAAGACGTCTGTTGCTATGGAGACAAGAAACAGTACATTTTAAAGAGAAGAAAGAAGGGCTAGTTCATTCCTCTCTTAGAACAGAAGCTACGATTTTCCTTCTCATGACGTCACGCCGCACACAGATTGCAAGCAAAGATATTATGAAATCTTTGCATCATTCTCTCTGTAAAAATAAGTTCGGCGTTTTCTTGATACTAACTTTCAAACTTTATAGAATTAACACAATATTTCCTTTGAAAAATATAGTTTAATAACATTTTATTGGTCAAAATATTAAATTAAGTACCATTTTAAACTAATAAAAATATTTTACTAGTTGCGTAAATGACGTTTTGTTTTAAAATTTTCAGTTTTAATTTTTATTTTTATTAACTTTTATTTTTATTATTATTTTACTATAAAAAAGTTTAATGCATATATCGACACTTTTTTAGTTACATATTTTTCGCTAACAATAATTTGCAAATTTGGGTTAAATTTAGAATCCTGATTTTAAAATATGCTGTTAATGGAAATTTGTTTATACTTAATCATTAGGAAACAATAACCTTAAACGCTAATTATTTCTGGAAACAATAACCTTAAACGCTATTATCCTCAATGCAACAAAATAATAATTTAGGTTCATAATAATATTAGAAATTTTAAAATTTTTTGTACATGTTTAAATTTAAAAGAATATAATTAAAAAAAATCATAAATATTTAGAATAACTACATTAAAAACTACGTTATGAAATTCCGGAGAATTTTTACTATTAATTATTTATGTTTTTCATTTAAGTTTTTATTTTTTTTGACTTAATCCATTTTTTAATTTTTTCATCTCTCTTTCTTTTTTTAGTAATTGGGCGGTTTCAATTTAGATGGCGAATTCTTATAAAAGTTAGCAAAACAAGCGTATTGCTGTTTTATTCTCTGTTCCTCTAATTTATTTATAAGTTCTTTGATGACACTTTTTCATTTTCTGTCCCATGCACACTTTGAAAAATGTTCTCACAATCCCGACACACTGTCACCCATTCTGGTGACGGAAAAATTAATCCTCCCTTAGAGTAATTGGTAGAACAATTTTAATCGGCAATACAAACAAGCGATTTCTCATATCATCTTCATAATCTTCTTTCAAAAAATGCTTACTGTATATTCGTGCATATTTTATATTAACTGGGTCATTTTGTTTGTAACGTTGAAGACATTCTTTACATAGTTTTTCATTTACTTTGTGGAACACGTGGAAAATGATATTTTTTCCTCGTGTGTTTCTATCAGAATTTTTGCAAGTTGCAATTGCACAAACTGGCATTTCGTTAATAATTTTAAATTTTTGTAATTCACTTTAAAAAACTGAGGCAAATCAGTATAGAAAACAACGAATGTCTTGAAATATGTCACAAAAAGGAATGCTCCAATATTGACCGTTCTTGAAGTAAAAGTTTAAGTTTTTCCCCACCGCGAGAGTTTCTTCAAACTAGCTCTTTAGTCCTGGTTTTTTCTCTCAATTTCTTAAATTACAGATGAATAGAGTTTAGAAAGAACTTTTAAAAATAGATTTCTTTTAGCCATTTGAACATTTTCTGCCCTGTTTTCAATTGTAGAATTATTAAACTGATGAGTTATTTTTAATTATTTTAATTCTTTTTTTACAAGAAAACTGCAAAATCAAATGGGGATCCCAATTGTGTTAAGCAATAAAAAATAAATTAATTTAGTTACAATGTAAAAATAGTTAGTTTCAGCATAAAACACATAAAAAAAAACTTATAAAGAAATTTAAAAATGGAGCAATTTTTTTTCAGAAACTTTTTTAATTATTTTTTAAAAGACTGTCCCGAAATTTTATTTAAAGTTATTATTTCATTTTTTATTTTTAAATTTATGAAAGAAAAGGCTTTTTCACATAATTAAAAAAATTCTAATTTTCATCATTCAGTTTGTTTAAAATTTTGAGATAAGCGTTTCTTAAAATTTTTGTTAAATTTATTTATTATTTTTTCACAATTATTATTCTTTATGGTAAAAGAAGTTATTAATCCACGGTTTAAACTGAACGTATCTTCACTTTCAGTTGAAATATTTCAAACCATGTGGTCCACAAAGTCGGCTAGTTATGTTTAGAACTATTACAGTACAGAAAAAAAGAGCTTATTAAAAAAAGCAAATAAGAAATTCGATAAGGAAAACTGATATTTAAAGGCACAAAATTAAATATTTAACTTAAAAAAAAAATCAATAATGTTTATCGCTTAAAATCTATCTCATCCAATAATTCCACGTGTTTCATCTTTTTCCTTTGGCGTCTGCAGTAACATAATTCCTAACGATTGATCATTTACTTTCCTGACTCGCAGACTAAAGAACTACTTCTTTGGTAAAAAGATATTTATCTTTCTTCAACCACTGCCCTCAATCGATTTTTCCAAGTCTGAATAGAAGGTCGTTTTACTGCAAATCCTGATTTTGATAACAGTTTTTTTTTCGACTCTAAATTAGATGTATCTAATATGCGTCCATAGAAAGTTCATTTAATTTTTAAAGACGAGTTCATTATATAACATTGACTGAGCTATAACGGATGTCCTCGTAAATTTTCAATAAATATTCTTTTAAAATATGTTTTTTTCTCTTTTTTCAGTCCATGGATTAGCATGAAATTTTAACTTTCATCTGCAAATAACTTCAGTTTCGTTAATTTTTTGATATTTTATAGAAAAATATCAAATCTCTTTTCTTAATATTCTAAAGTGTACATTTATTTATAAAAAAACATTAGATTGACCAATAGTATTAACTTCGGTGTTAGCTCATGTGTCTCAATGAAAATATTAATAATAAAAAAAATGTATTTTTGTTGTTTGCTGAACGGGGGAATTTGCTTAAAATTGGGGGGACAAGCACTTCTGTTTTATTAAATGCCACGACTATTTTAAAATACTTATTTGCTAAATACGGCGTTAAATATATATTTCCTTAAATATAAAGAATATACTTAAATACATGTCTATTTAAACGCAACTATATTCTTAAATGCAATGAATATCCTCAAATATTTTTTATTAAATTCCACGTTAAAAGCAATGAGTATTCTTTAATATTTATACGTAAAATACAACGTTAAGTACATATTTATTTCAATAATAGAAATATTCTCAAATTTCAATGAAAGAAATATTTGTTAATCACAAACAATAGCCTTAAATACTTATTTGTTAAATAAATACACAGTTAAATAGATATTTCTTTAAGAGGCAACTAATGTCCCTAAATACTTATTTGATTTCGTAAATTTGTATAATAAACTTTCAAACGTTAATACTCAATACAAGCTCCCCGCATTTAAGTGGTTAAATTTTGTCGTTAAACTTTTACTTCTTATTGTAAGACGAGAATAAAAAAGCCAATAAGATTAGACGAAAAGGTTTGAAAATCATTTCTTTCATTGTGTATATCCTTCATTTTCCCTAACAAACGAAGAAAAAAAAAACCACAAACACAACAAATTACGGAAACTTGCAAACAAAAAAGACACGTCTTTTTTATTGTGGAGACCCAGAAAAACAAATAAATCCTTTTTGCAAACATTAACTCCCAAACCTTCATTTTTAATAACACTATTCTTCCAAGCATTTTTTTTATCGCTTTCAATGTTCAACATTGCAAGGCTAAGGAAAAGCAGACCATTCTTTGGCAAAGAGCCAAAAAATTGCAACCGCTAACGAAGACACAATGCAACCAGGGCTATGATAGCTCATTTAGAAGTAAAATTAACGATGTTTCTCGAATGTATTTTGGCTAGTTAGGCAGTAATTATTTTATAGGAAAAGCAATCCGATATTATATTTCCTATTTAATTGAGAATTTATTTCAATTCGCTGGAAGCTATGAGCTTCTACTTATTTTATCTTGAAAAATATAAAAAATCGCTTTAAAATAAATTTGCATTTAATTTATTCCATTCGGTGTTTTGTTTTATTAAAAATTTGCTTGATCAGAGTAATATATTAAATTGCAATACTTTCAACGCTATTTTCCAAATAAAATATTATATAATGTTCATATCGATAAATTTATAACCTTAACAAAATTGCTAATAAAGTTCCCCTGAAGTTTAATGTAGTTTTATGTATCTATGTAATATTTACTTAATATCATACAAATATAAGACCATTTGTCTAATAGTTAATTTTCGAAAGACTTTTTTTATACATAGTATGTTTGGAAAACATAAATTAATAATACATAACATAATCTACAGTAACGATTATCAATCAGTTAAACGTAATCAACAGTAAAAACACTGTCAACATAAATTTTTGTATTGAAAAACTGCTGTAAAGAATAAATCTTATTAAACCAACGAGGAATCGAATCCACAACCATTGGCTCATTGGAGGCGTGAACTGATAGAAGCCACATTTAGCCAAAACTTTCGGAGAAATAAAATCCATTTTAACTAGTAGAAAACTACAATAACTATAGTTGGAATAGGTCTGAACAGTATAAATAAAAAGACAGTATCAATGTTAGCGTAAAAAAGTTTTCAAATAACTTACTAAAATTATCGATATTAAAGAATCATAATGTTATAAAAAATGGTAATGTGTCTTATGAAAAATGTTGCATAATACAATATAGTTAAAAATTGTTAAAGTAAAATACTTTTAGAAGAGAAATACGTTGGAAAATTTTTCTTTCTGTATTTATAAATCAGTACAAAAAGTTAGATTCAAGCATGATGCTAACAATTAAATCATTGATTTAAAGCCTTCATTGAAAGCAAAACAATTGAATCATTTGATTCAAAGATTCCTCTATAAATTTGTTGCTTTTGTTGTAATTTGTCGATATGAACGAAGTAACCACAGGCTATTTTAATATAACAATATGATAAAGTGACTTCTCAAACTTAACACAATTTAGAAATTTTAATAACAGTGCAAATATTTATCTGATACTTCAATACATTTCGAAATTGAAAGTTGAAAACGAAAATTCTAAATATTTTTCACACAAATATTTTCTTTAAACAATAAGTCACTTTTTCACTTTGAAAAAGTATTATTTTTGAAAAACAAATAAATAACTAAAGCACACTCTGAAATTTCTTGGGGTTACAAAATCCTGTACATCGATAGTTTGAAATTTCTACACACACGTTTGAAATTTAATTTACCACTTATTTAAAAAAAACTAAGAAAGAAACGTTTTCTTTAAATATTTGGCAACAACACTCTTAATATAAAATATAGTAAAGAAAAAAAATTTTTTTTAAAGATATGAATGCAAAAATATTAACTCTAGAAAAAGATTTAAATTTCTTTTTAAAATAGATTAAACCAACAGCAAGTTAATAGTTTTCGGCCAGAAACTTCTTAATTTCAATGATTAGTTAGAACTATTTTACCAACAAAAATTCAACTTTATTTTGCGATTAAAAACACTCAGATAAGTACAAAACATTAGCGTCGTTGTTATTAAAAGATATAAATATGTGATGGTAAAAATATCCACTTTGGAAAACATTTGATAAGTAAATCAATTTTCCTGAAATCGAAACTTTTGTGATCCTTTTTTCCCCAGATGATTTCTCTTTTAACTTTATTTCTTTTTCTGGAGCTATAAAATATATGCCTGGAAGTGCCTTCGATCGGCTCCTGGAACTCCAGTTATCCAGTTTGACAGCTTCTTGTAATAAGCTTAACCTCCTTTACTTTGCTCAAAGAAAACTTGCATCTTTTTTCTTTTAACTCTGCCTTCTCTGAAATGGAATTTATCGTGTTGCCACCACTGGGAAAACTCTACAGACTAGCTTTCGATGCATAGCCTATAAAATATGTGTTTTTTTCCTTGCCTAAGCGTTTAGCTCTCTCCAGAAACAGTATTTTCTCCTCAGTGAAAACAGTCCTTATTTGTGGCTGATATAAGACTAGCTGAATATCCGGCCTTTCGACGGAATGAAAAAGAGAAAAACACATAAGCAATAAATAACTATTAATCAACACTTCGCGATTATGCACAAAGCTGAAATTCCTTTTCCGATACAATTAAAAAATTTGAAATTGTTCCAATTTCATGTACTTTTATTCATTGCTTTTCTCGCCAAAAAAAAGTATGGTTAAAACTACCAGAATGTGATAAAGCCTACCGTGTTTCTGACTCTATATAAAAACGCAAAAAAGCTCGGTAGTTTTATCGATGCGTTTTAGTAAAGGAATTTGGTAAAATTAACAATGAAATATGGCTTTATAATATGTGATAAAATTTGGTAACTTTATCATGATACCTAATAGCACTGTATCAAAATTATTTATTCGATTAAATTTACTTTTCAGTTTTGTGTTTTTTAGTAAATGTGTGGTAATAAGAATTATAATTTCGAAAACCAGAATTTCCGGTAAACTGTTACCCCAATGAAAAGAAAATCGAATAGTTAAAACACCGAATATTTCGGTTTTATTAACCAAAATTAAGAATCTTTTTAGCAGAAATGTCATTACAATACACTATGGTAAATTTGACAGAATTTTTTCTCTCCATGCAGTGGTTTTTTATTATTACATCAAACAAAACACAATAAAGAAGTTCAACTCGCCAAAATAAATTAAAATTATACTCAGTGTCACTGAAGATAAAAAAAAAATTATGATGCTACCGACCGTGGCACCAATCAATCAATTGTTTCGTTTAGGTTTGCTCTTTAGAACATAACATAATTATTTTAACTATATTACTGTTGATTTTACATTATTTCGGTTTACACATGTACAAAAGAGCTATAATAAACAATATAAATGCGTAGTTTTAGATAACTTAAACACAGATTCGGTGTTGGCTCGATAATTGAGTTTAATTGACATAAAGAATTAAAAGTAATTCATTGATGTAAAAAACTTGTGTTAAACTATGTTTTTGATTAAATACAGCTTAAAAAGCTAGTTTTTATTGCTGATATTATCTTTTCTAACTATATAAAAAAATCTAATGATGGTGTTGCAGTTTTTCATGCATTTTAATTGGCCAGAAAATATATGTTATTTATTACTTAGTACAATTATGTAATTATTACTTAGTACAATAACAATATATATGTTATTTATTACTTAGAAAAATTACTTCTGTTCACCAATAGATCTAAATATTTATAATACTAATAGATAATATTATTTTGAAGTGGAAGCACAAGCGTAAGCAAACATATTTTCTTTTAGTACATACATGTTAAATGAATGATTTAAATTTTAGTAGAAAAACTGTTTTATACCAAGAAACAACAATTATTGCGACTCAATCATCGGGCTTGGTGTGCTGCAGTGAACAGGGGGCTCACAGTAAGTAATTAAAAAAACATCCTGCAATTTAAATTGAAACAATGCTTACAGCTAAATTTAACTAAAATTAAGATCAAACGTTGAATAAACTAATTGAATGTTTTGAACGAAATTTTCTCTAACAACCGTTTTCTAAGTCTCCAAATGCTATAAAACCTATAGTGAGGAAAGACACAAACAATTTCTTTTTTATTATTAAAGATGATCTGAATATATTTTAAGTAAAATTTCCTTTACAACAAAATGTAATTAATGTGACTGTTAAAAATTTTTTAGACTATGTGTTAAACACTCATAACGATATATTTTACAATGTATCATTTCAGTATATTTTGTAAATAATGAAATAAAAAATATACACAGAGAGAGGGTCATAAATTAATGTACAGGTTGTGAAATAATGTAAAGCTTATCGAAATCAGATGAATTCTTAATGTGGATTACTATCAGCAATAATAAACATCCCAAAAAATGTTATGAAATAACCAGTTAGAATGCAGGAAGAAACAGCACGAATGCGAAAGTCATTCTTTAAAATGCAAGTTCCGTAAAGAAATCAAACTAATTTTACTATTTCTATCTAAATCAAACTAATTTATCTAGATCTTTGATTTTTTGCTTGCTAGCTAATGATTTTCGATGCATAATGCGCATAATTTTTAACTATAGTTTTTTTTTTTTTTTAAAAGAGTCTGAATATATCTTTGAAGGGCAGTGATTATACTTTACATTAAGTTATTTGATTAAAGAAAGCTATAGAGTGTTGTCCAAATTAAATTACAGTACAGTAATTACAGTACTATTAATTACAGTAATTTTTATCGATGCAAGGTAAAAAATAATCTCTTGATTCTCCACTATTTTGCTCAACATTCGGCACCATTTTATCACTATTTATAATGATTTAAGAGTTCTTTTTCTGTTGATGTAAAGAGATTGTTTATGTTTAAAGTATAATTGCTCTCATGGATCGATATTTTTAAAGTACAGTAAAAAATTCTGAGGAAGGTAATAATTTAGATTTAGGTCACCTTTTAGACTTTTTTTATAGCTAACAAATATTTTATTAGTTGAATCTCGTGGATTTTGTTTGAAGTGTGACCAAAGTGTGAAGAAATGCACAACATTATGTACTGTAAAATTACTATGTGCAAAAAATACTAAAACTTACACGGAAAAAAAATTCTGGCGAAATTATCGTACTGTATGATAATCACATTTCAGGTAAAAAAACAAACAATAATTCTGGTTAATAAAAACAAAATGTACAATCTTTGAACCATTAATTTGGTAATTTTTCCGTACATAAGTTAACGGTTTTCAAAATTATATTTTTTAGTATCACACATTTAGGAAAAAATACAAAACTAAAAACTAAATTTAACCTGATAAATGGTTTTTATGCCATGATCAAAGATATTATGATAAAATTAACAAATTTTACAACATTTTCCAATTTTCAACACAAAAACAAAATTTTGTTGTTAATTTTACTTAACCAAAATCATAAACAAAGCGTTTCGGTAAAACAAATCACTGAGCTTTTTTGGTGAAATACGAGCCAAAAACACAGTAAATTTTAATATATTCTGGTAATTATGACCATACTTTTTTTTCTATGTGTGAAAATTTTCATTTAAAAATAATAATCGTAATTATTATGAACTAAAAAATTATTAACTTTAACTTTAAAAATATTTTTCATTGATATTTTTACTTTCTTTTAAGCTACATATGTAAATAAAAATTGTATTTCCTACTATAATTTAAAGGAGTTTTTCAAGAATTATATCTTTATTTTACAATCATGATAAAAAATGGTAATTTGCAATTGTTGGAAGTTTATGTGTTTTCAACCATCTGTTCAACTGTTTTGAATGCTGTTAAACTTTAACAAATATTTAGAAAAATAAACAAATTCAGGAATTTTTCGATTGGTCCCAAGGATGTTGGAAAACATGCACCGCTCAACATGATGTTCTCGATAGCAAAATGGGTTTCCGGTCAGATAATAGTAAAAATGCTAGTAAAGAGCCAAAAAGGGTAATTAATATCTCATTAGTGATGCTAGAACACAATTGCAGTAAAAGAAATCAGTTGAAGAAAGTAAACTTAATGCATCTCAAAGACGAATTCCTTTCTTATAATATTAAAATTTCCATTAAGGCTTCAGATGCTTTTTTCTTTCTTTTTAAAACATGCAAATTCTATAGGCTTCCATATCTTATCATCTCCGACTCCTGACAACATACTATTTTAAAACATTTTAAAAATATTTTTAAGAACACTAGTTAATTGTACAAAAAATAGTATAAGTGCTGTTTCGGTAAAATTGTAGTAAAAGAAAACAGCAGGAGAGAGTTTATTTAATGCATCTCAAAAACCAATACTCTTTTTTTTTCTTTCTAAAACATACAAATTCTATAGGATTCCATATATTTTTTCATCGTAGAATCCTGACAACTTACCATTAAGGGAAATTTTTAAAATATTTTTAAGTTAATTGTATAAAAACTAGTATAAGTACTGCTTCGGTACAATTGTAGTAAAAGAAAACAGCAGGAGAAAGTAAACTAAATGTATCTCAAAGAACAATTCTTTTCTTACTATATTAAAATCGCCTTTAAGGCTTCAGAAGCATTGTTTTTTCTTTCTAAAATATAAAAAATTCTATACTCTTTCATATCATATCATCTTAGACTCCTGACTACATACTATTTTAGGAATTGTTTTAAAATATTTTTAAGAACACTAGTTAATTGTTCAAAAATAGTATAACTGCTGTTTCGGTACAATTGTAGTAAAAGAAACCGGCATGAGCAAGGGTACTTAATATTTCTCAAAAATCGATTCTGGTATTGAACGTTTCAGGGTATTTGGCATATTTTTTATCATTCCAAAACATTCAAATTCCATAGGCTTTCAAATTTTTTTCATCTTAGAAGCATAAAAACATGTAATTTTGGTAGAAATTTAAAAAGCTTTTAGGAATTTTCTTTTAAAAAAAAGTTCAAATTTCGTTTAAAATAGAGTTCTTTCAGGAACACTAAATTGTAAAAAAATATTCGAAATGATGTTGGGGTGAAAATGGCAGGAGCAAAGATACGTAATGTTTCTCAGTTATCGATTATAATAATCGATTAATGTTTCTCAATTATCGATAATAATCATCGATTAATGTTTCTCAATTATCGATTATTTTCAGAAGTATTTTTAGAATTATAGAGTATATTCAGAAGTATCACAATGCTTTCAAATATATTTCTATCATGAACTTGTAAAGCATATTATTTTTGAAATGCAGTTGATTCTAATAATCTTGAGCTCAAATAGGTAGATAAAGAAAT
This sequence comes from Parasteatoda lunata, assembly GCA_949128135.1. Taxonomy (NCBI): domain Eukaryota; kingdom Metazoa; phylum Arthropoda; class Arachnida; order Araneae; family Theridiidae; genus Parasteatoda; species Parasteatoda lunata. The sequence goes on along the minus strand of OX421970.1, from coordinate 7,900,635 downwards.
TAAATTATTTGAAAAGTGAAAAAAAATGCATTGCCTACAAATGAACAATATGCACTATTACATTGAATTTTTTAGATGAGAAATTGAGACCACTAATACTACTAATAACTCAAGGACTTTACTAATGTCTCAAAGATCGATTCTTTCTTTACATTATTAAACTCCTTATAAAAACTTTAAACATATTTCCTATCTTCTTAAAATTGGTAAGTCCCATAGACTTTTAAATTTTTTTCTATCGTATAACCTCAGAAAAAATACCCCGTTCGGTCGAACTTTTATTACTTTTGCGATTATTTTTTCGAAAAACAGTACTTTGAAACAGTTCTAACTTAAAAAAGAACATGGAAAATTCGAATTTTCAAAAATTGGAATTGATGAAAAAATCCATTGATTAAAAAAACCCAAATAATTATAGATTATATTACTGAATCGCATTTAACAGAGGTATTTAAAACTGGCTAATTCTTATCACTTCTTTTTTCACAAATATTAAAATCTTTAATGATAGTTCAAATGTATTTTCTATATTCTCAAAACATACACTTATATGTGTGTTTTTATATGTGTTTTTAAAAAGCTGTGAATAGCTATAAAATTTTTCAGGGTATACTAATTAATTAGACGAAAATAATTAAAAAGAAAAGTTACAATAAGATTGAAAGCTTTGCTTTTTTGCTCCATTTGATAAAATGAAAAATGTTACACACATATTGGCTTACTACGCAATCTATAGGGTTTGACAAGTCCACCTAAAATGTGATAATTAATTAGTATTATCTTTCATTGATTCGAAAGATTGATATATTATGTTATATGTCCCATATTTAATTTAAAATATGTATCACGATATATGCTATTTTCTATATTTTTAGACTACGTATAGCTGAACTTTTCTGAGGAAAAATAGTTTGTTTCCTGCTATATTTAGGCGATTGATCCGAAACATTCCCATTTTTCATTGGCCATTTCGCAAATTTTTCTTGGATTTTTTTTATTTTTATTTTATTTTCTCATTATTCACGACTTCCTATTCTCATTAATAAAGCAGAAAAGTCTTTTTTTAATGAGAAATGTTATATTTTGTATTTTATTTTGTCGATTTATGGAGATTATTTTTTTTTTAAAAAAAAAAGCAGAAAAATAAGGACCCTTAAACATGAACCTGCAAAATTTCTACCACTAGGATTTTTTAAAATTTTTATCAAGAGCAGAGTTCACACCCAAATAACCACTAAAAATAATCATGTGATTTCAAATGAGTGTTTGGGTAAATTATTTTTGAATAAAATAAGAGTTTATTCATAAACTATGGGTTAAAACATAGTATAAAAGTTCAATTTAATAAATTTACTCAAATGCGAATTTACATAATATATGAGAATATCTATAATATATGTAAAAATAAATCGATATGGAGATTTTTGTAGTAAAAAAAACTAAACCTGCATAAATTAAATGCTTTTCAATAAGACTACAGTTAAAGAATGGTATTAGTAAATTATACATTACAAATTTTTACGTAAATGCAGTTTAGAATTATATAAAATAGACATTTGATGACTGATGACTTTCATTGATAAATCTTTATGAAATTCGTATTATTTATTGTTCATTCGTTCATAGATTTATTATTAAAATCAATCTTTAAAACTTGTACAAATATTCAAATTTATTTGCGTATTATGCTGTTTTTTATTATTATTTTTGTTTTATTTTTTTGTTATTATTATTATTATTTATTGTTTTTTATTATGCCGCTGTTTTTTATTATTATTAAATCACCAAAATTAAAAACTGCGGATTACACACCACAATACACCTCACGTTTTGTAGTTAAAATGGTATAATTATTACAATGGTTCGTGTATTTAGATTTGTTTATTCGTTCTGACTAAATAAAATTTTGAAATCTTATTTATGAATAAAAATTTTTAAATTAAGTTAAAGTTTTTTTTAAAATTAAACAGTAAATTAAAGGTATAAAATAAAAATCCCAAAAATGAGCGAATTTGTATGAATTTTTTAGGAAGTCCGGATTCTTTTAATTCCTTGTTAAAGATCCTCTCTTCTCAACAACTCAATTAAATGAATTGATACCAAATGAAATTTTTCAGTGCATAGACTTAAGAAACGTTTTTAGAAATTAAGTAATATTGCATTGAGTAGTAATTTGATTAGTAAATACTATTTAGCTAGAGAGTGATATATTGACTTGTAAACATTAACTAAAAGTTTAGGAAATTTATTTGATACCAAGTGTAAGTAAATTAGTCCCTATAGGGCCTTTAAAATATTTAAGCAATGAAGGAACAATGTAAACAATGATTCCAATGGAATATTTGTTTGAACAAACTGGACATGACAAAAACAGATAGTGTGATACAATTGATTCAAACTGGGAGTTAATAATTTTACATTGGAAATTTAAATATATATATATATATATATATATAAATTGGGAATAAATAAAAATTAGAAAATTGAATATCTTGATATGAATAGTATATAAATAGTATTCAAATATTTAAGAATCGATTGAAGTTAAAAAAAATAGAATTTATACTAAGGAAAAGTAAATTAATTTACAAAATTCTTAATTTTTTTTTTTTTAAACTTAAATAACACTTCGAAAATTGAATAGCTCAGATTTATAAATATTATTAAAGTGATATGAAAAAAACAATTTAGGGTAGGGAAAACTAAATTGATACTAAATAAAAGTTAATCACATTATACAGTTCTTAAAAAAAAAAAACTTTTAGAAAACTGAAGATACGTAAAAAAAAAAAAAAAAAACTAATGATATGAAAAAGACTGCTTAAGGTGAGGAAAACTAAATTAATAAGAAATGAAAGGCCATTAGAAATCATATTAAAGCAAAGTTTATTTTGTTTAAAGAAGCAATTTGAAAAATAACTTACTTTTGAAGGTTCATCCTGATAACTTCTTGACATTCCAATTACAGGTATTTTTGTGTATGCCCCTAAAAGAGAGACATAAAAAGACAGGGGCGGTCCCAGGAAGGACAACAGGGCAGCGGGCGGGGGCTGTTGTTTCCTTAGGGCGTTACATAGGTTCACAAGGAGGGTTTGAGAGCCACGGGGGGCATTAAAAGGGGTCGCCAACAAGGTCACGTCCTTCTCAAAAAGTTCTCCACTATCAGCATCACTAACCGCTTTTCTTAGGGCGCGTGCCAGGGCGCCCCTTGAGTCCCCCTCACTTTCTGGAGGAAAAACGGCCATCACATGTAGGGGCAGAGCACGGACCACAGGCTCAGGGGTGCACAAACAAATTATCCAAAGAAGATGATGACGGAGTAGAAGAATTGGGGACATGGTTTAAAAGACGGCCGATGTCAAGGGACACAAGAGGGGGGCACCCACCACCGGGGCGTCGTTTGACTGCCCCCCTCCAACAGACGCAGCTGTGTCCTTCTCATGAGTGCCTTAACAGCACCGGATCATATCTTTGCTCTTCCACATCTTTTTCATCCTCTACTAGTCCCAACTGATGAGTGATGAGGAGGTAAAACAGTCCGGATCTCGGACGCCGGAAAAGAGGCGACTGTAGCGCCATCCGGTGGTCAATTTAAACTAGGTTACGTTGTATTTAAATGTAAGCAGCAAACATCCTCTATAGTATCTGGAAAAACCAAACTCTTTTATTTACTGAAAAATCTTTTAGCGATACATAATTTGTTTACAATTGATAGATATATTTTGGATCAGCGTAAGATGTTTGTCGTATTAAAATTCAATTCGGAGATAAAATCGATTCACTTAATTTCTCAAATTAATGATTAAGTACAAAGTCTGCTTTGAGCTTTGTTTTGAAAGTGAAAGCGTTTGTTTTTTAATTCTATATGATATTTTATTGAATTAAAGTGAAGCGGATTTCTCGAATAAAAATGTTAAGAAATCAAAACTTTGATAGGAAGTTCATGAATTCTTCAAAAAAAGAATTTAAGAAAAACTTAAATAAGCAGAATATTTACAAAGGAGGGGAAAAAGACAAAGCAAGAAAGAAAAGGTTTAAAATAAAACAGCAGTTAACAAGAAAAAAATTATAATGACAAAAGAAGAATGAGAGGCAAAGAGAGTTGATATTACTATTTTTTTATATTATTACTTTATTATTCCTCAATATGTTAATTAAAAATAAACAGCTTTGTAAATATTTGTGTACGTCAAAATTTCATTGGCTTTGCAAGTCACATCCGCAATTGAAACTTTGAATAAAATTAATTGATGAAATTAAATAATTTTTTTTAAAGAATACTTATTTAATACTAACATAAAAAATAGTTCAGATAATAGAAACAATTCGCAAATTTTGGAGTTTTTGTACTGAAAGGAGGAAAAATAAATTTCCTTAAGTCTCATCCTCAACTTGTAGAAATTATTTTTTTTAATAAATAAAATATCGAACAAATTTAAACCATCAATGCTCTAAAATAGTTTAGCTAATTTTTAATTGCAAATGTTATGCCTGAAACGCTTAATAGGGCGTTTATTCTCTAAAAAAGGGGAAGATTACATCCCATTTTAAGTTTCCTCGTAATATTTCAATAAAAAACCCTACATTCTCAGAGGTTTATTTTGAAGCGATGTAGAATTTTCCGCTGAAATTTCAAAACTTGAACGAACACTTTTTGAAAACGTTTTGTTAAAAACAATAGTTATTAGTTAAATTACATGTCTTATTTTTATACTTTATGATTAAGCGTAAATTTGTGTAAACACAATGCAAAAAATAAAGAAAAAAACCAAAAAAATAGAGATCTTTTAAACATATTACTTCTTCGATTTAATGTGCTTATCGCCAAAAACAAAAATGATTTCAAAACAAAGTGCCAGCACTAGAACTAAATAAGGTTCGGAACAATATCAGAACAGAGTATCTATTTTCTCAATTTATATCAGAAAAGAGTTTCGCAAAAATGCATTGATCATGCCAAGATGAACCTGAAAAATGTGATAAATTGAAATCAACCAAGCGTGAAGGAAACTTTTGGCTGAATTCTTCTTCAAATTCTTTTCTATGTAATGAAGAACTGGCTCTTTATGATTTTAAAAGTAAGAAAAAATTAGTTCGGTTGCTTTAAGTTAGTTTCACAGAAACCTTTTTATTTGTATTTTTTTACTCGGAACCATTTTTTTTATGAAAATCATTAAAGTTTTAAATAATATTATCTTCTACTAAAAAGAAATTTTTTTTCTGAATAAATCCTATTCTTTATTATTAAAAACCTATTTTCAAATCTCAACTAAATAAAATAATATATTCTGAGTAAAATGAGAATACGAAAAATAACTAAAATAACTATGTAAATATGTAAGACAACTATAAGCAACTGAATTGATTTTTGTTTCAAAAAATGAAGAATTAAAAAAGAAATCGATTTGGTTGCTTACAGTAATACTTAAGCTCCGTTTAAAGCGGAAAGAGTTCGAATTGAAGCTTAAAGTTTTATTTATATTTCCATATAATTTAACCTATTATAACATTTTTTCATAAAATTTTAAAAAATAAGATCAACGGTAATTGAAGTAAGTTATGCAATAAAAGAAATAAGTTCAAAGAATAAGTTATGCACCGAAAAATAAAAGTAAGAAGAAATGGTACTTGTTCATTTATTAAAACGTAAAAAAATGCCAAATTTATTTGACGATTTTTTTTGTTGCTTTATTACATTAATGGCAAAATTTATTCATTGATTGCTAACGATGTTTTTTAATTTAGATAAAAAGTTCAACGACAGTCGTGATGGCTCAAGGGATAAAGCGTTGTCCTTCAAATGAGGTGAAACGGGTTCGAATCACAGCGATGGATGATCGATACGAATTTCGCATCCGGCTTGCACCGACCACGGTGCTAATGTAAAATATCCTCGATTGCAGATGGTTGCGTTTTAACCCATTTTAGGGAATATTTAGGATTGTTTTAACCCAAAAATACTACCTCCATTTTTTTCCTTACTTTTTTCCTTTTTTTCATTTTCTAATTTTTTAACTTAGGTTTATACATTTTACAAGTTTACGATAAAAAAAAGGACTAGGAATTGGTGTATTTCCAATCACTAAAATTTCAAATTGTAAATTTTTAGATTTCATATTTTTTGAAGTTACACTTTAGAAAGCTACGCCATTCATACAAAGGTGGAATACATTAGATATATATCGTATAAGATTGCATAGTAATCTTCACTAGCAAACAGGGGGAGAAGTTATGATTTATTTGATAACCGTTGGTTGACACAAATGGAATTTTATTAATTGGGGCAAATAATAATATTGACAAGCCAGGCTGAAAAATGTGTTTTTTTTTGGATATCTTTGAATTTATATTGAATATTTAGAATTTTTCAGCTATTGTGGAAACGTCCTGATGTTAAAGTTTAGAACCGAAAACTACTTTTTAAAATAGGCGAGAAATTTTAGTTACTATCTTAAAGTTTCCGAAAAGGTTTAATTTAATTTAAAAACATTAATCGCATACTTTAACGAAGAAAAAAAAGAGGTTGATGCATATAATCAGTATCATAATGACTCATTCTATAACTATTTCTAATAATTCTATTAGCGGTGATGTTAATTCTCTTAAGAACATATCCTACGTCACCGTTCTAAAAATAATTCAATCTGAACTGTAACTGTTTGAAAGAGGTAGGAGGAGGAGGCGAAAAAGAAATTAGTCGAAAGACGATTAATTTCTGATAAAAGAGAAATGTAAATAACAGCGATTTTGGCAAAGGGTTAATGAAAAACATTGCTTCTTAAAGCAAGCACCATTTAAGCGACATGAGATTTTAAAACTAACACAGGTCTCCAAGATAAAGACTGATCATCATATATAAACATATATATAATATTTACTAATATTTTTTATTTTAATGCTATTTTATTTCTCTTTTCAAAAATCTTTATATTTTTCTCCCTTTTTTCTCTATATTTTTAACTTATTTTATGAGTCCTATGTACTTGTAGCTTTTACGCAGTAAACGTAACTTATTATAATTTTTCTTAATTTTCTTTGTTAATCTTCCGTTCTTTTTTGTCTTTATCGTGTGATAACTATGCGGCTATCAAAGTCAGCTCTTTAAAATCAATAGTTTGGATGTTAAAAACAAGTTACTAAAATATCACGTGTAAATACATTTTAGCCACTCTTCTGAAATTTTTTTACCTTAACAAATTGTTTCATTGTTGTTCAGATGAAAACAAAGTAGATGTGACTAATTTTTCAAAGGATATTTAAATTCATTCATGAAAAGTTCTGTGCGTATACCTATTTATGCGGCTATTAACATTAACTATATATGTACTATTAACATAACTATTATGACATATATAATATCTTACGCTAAATTGAATGAGATCAAATCTTTAAAATCAATAGTTTTTTTAAAACCGTCGTTGAACAGATGACCCAATTTTATGGGTTTACGATCTCTAATGTTCAACTCCGTAGCCTTGTAATTTTGAACCCAATCCAGAAGACAAGGAAACTCCTGGATCGAGCATTGGGAGAAATTTGTGGAGGACTTTTGATGGAGCTAAACCGCATTCGCGTTACATGGAGATGAAGACCACGAGAACCTCCCACGGTTATCCTGGCGGCAAGGGGACTCTAACCCATGATCCGCATACCACTGAGGATTATTCTCGTCAGCACTGTGATCGGTGCATGCCGGATGTGGAATTCCTTTCGACTGGGATTCGAACCAGGTTTGCCTCATTGGTAGGCGAACGCTCTATCCCCATAGCCATCACGACTCAAAAAATCAATAGTTTTGAATAAATTGCCTATCTTAACAAAAAATGCATTCTTTCTTAAAAGCTTTTTTCATTAAATCTAATTTAATCATAACTGAGCTTAGCACACAACTGAGTACGAAAAGCTTAGATGTAATGCAGGTTTAATAAATGAAAATTATAATTTCTGACCTATACTGAATACTTATTACTGAATACAAAGTACTGAATACCCATTACAGTATTTTCATACATAAAGCATTATTACATTTTTACTATTAGTCCCAACTACATGTGCTTGGTATTATTCAATTTAGTGTCATAAACTTCTTAGAATTTCTTATTACTCTTTTATGGAAAGTTTTCCGTTTCAACTCATTGAATTTTTTGAGTATTAATAATACTACAAATACGGTTTTTTTTAATGTGGAGTTACTTGTTGCGATTAGGCCTTAGCGACATTAGTCTTTTGTAGTGACTAATGATTTATGAAAAAAAAAACTGTTTGGACGGTCTATATATATATATATGGGTGATTCTTTTTAAACATGACAATTTGGATCAAAAAATTTCTTCAAATTTAAAATTTTCGAAATAATCTAAAATTTTTTTGTTGTATACTTCTCTAATTACATTTATTAATATCTAACAGACAGCAGTGTAGTTTATTGACATTTGCTCGAGAAAAAAAATAAAATAGAAATTCACCAAATCTTGAAAGCCAGGAAAATGGCATATTAGCTTAGAAGTTTAAAAAACAGTCATTTTAAGTTATAAGTAAGTAACTCAACTTAAGCCTTTATGTTAGATGGACCATAAATTGCTTAAATTAATTCTTTTGATCCACTGTGGAAAGCATCAAAAAAATTTTGTTGCTGATATGTGCAGAATAAAATTGTGTATAATAATCAATCACTAAGTAATAAATAACTTTGATTACATCCAAGCATATTACAATCATACATAACTTGGTATTAGGTTAATATTTGCTTTCGCTCCTTACAGTATTAGCAGTTAAAAAAATTTCTGGTAACACTTCAATGTCTTGGCATTCATAAGCCAGGAAAATGACAGCCAGCCAGGATAATGAAAAATTCGCCATTTTATAGCATATAACTTTACTTCAATTTAACACTTTGGCCTAAGACGTTTACATTCCGCAGAAAACAACAGGATTTCTTGAAATAACTCAGATAAATTCATGTAGTTTATGTTATTAATGATTTCAAGAAGACAGGAAGATGACAACATAAAAACCTACTCACCTTAAAAAATTTTTGGACATAGATTTTGAACCAGAAAGTTGGTTCTTTATTCATGCAAGAAGACATGTTCAGATAGGAAGGTATCTATTCATTCTATTAACATAAGATATTGATTGCTGGCTCTATCTATTTTGGTTATTAACCACTAAGTAAATGTAGCCAGGAAAATGACAGATTGTCTTGGGACAAACAAATTATTGACCGATAAAATTATTTTAAACGAAGTTTTAGTAAATAATACCCCCTGCGTATATTCTAGAAATGATTACACTGGTTGAGATAAAAAAAATTAGATATTGAAAAATTTATGGGAAGTTTTGAGGCTAGTTATTACTGGAAACATTGTTTGGGACGTACCAGGAAAATGATATTTTAGTATTCAATTAAATTTTTTAACCATGCAAAACAGTCAATGCTAGTGCAAAGTTATTTTAAAATGCTAACAGCAATGCAATTTATTAATTTTTTTTAAAAAAAGTTCTTTTAGTATTATAGTATTAGATCTTGGAGCAAGGGACAGTGAATTTTCGGGAGAATCACCCATATATATATATATAGCAAAATAAATTAAGATTATACCTTTATTTATTTTGCTATATATATATTAAAGATGAAAAGATTACATCTTTTATTTTCCGGTTTTTTAAAAAAAACTTTATCCTTTTTTTAAATATTTTTTATTAATTAATTCTTTTTCTTTCCCCAGTTGTTTGTCATTATTATTTCCCCCACCCTCCTTTTTTCATTTGTCTGTAATTTACCTTTGTTTTATTATCTTCATTTTAAACATATATATATATATATATATATATATATATATATATATATATATATATATATATATATATATATATATATATATATATATATATATATATATATATATATATATATATATATATATATATATATATATATATATATATATATATATATATATATATATATATATATATATATAGATAGATAGATAGATAGATATAGATATATAATCTCTTACGCCATTGTCCAATGGCGGCCCGAATAATTTTAAGAGGTAATTTGTCCCATTCACGCAAGAAAGAAGCTCTAAGAAAGTACAAATTCTTGTGCTGCTTAGTATTAACTTCAGACTCGAGAATACCCCAAATACAATTGTCTAAATATTTAGATCTGGTGAATAAGGGGGCAAATCTTCTTGCTTAATAAATTTCGTATAATTGACATGGAGCCAAACATGTGTTGTTTTGTCTCGGTGTGACGGTGCAGATTCTTGCTGAAATATGCAATTTTTTTTTTTGGGGGGGGGGGTATACCATCTGTCAGCATGCGGCAATAAATGCGTAACCAATACTTCTTTTTTGTCATATTCAGCATTGATTTTTACACCTTTATCGATGAATTTCAGAGGAAAATTTCCATTATTTGACTCTGCAGTCCAAACCATTGCGGAATTTTCGTTCTGTTGCACAGTTCTTACACTTTCAGGTATTTCATTGAAGGTTGCTAAATATACAACATTATTTTTAGCATTATAACTTTGTTCTGCGCAAAATATTTTCTCATCAGAAACGATTATTCGGTCAACACTTTTGTTACCGAGCCGGTTTAGCAATTTCTTATATATTTGCAACATTTTTCATTTTTGTGCTGTAGTCAAGCCTTGATAAAGTTGCAGTTGTCAAACCTTTCTTGAAAGGTTACAGTTGTCCAACCTTTGAGATAAGGGGGAAAACAAATGTCTCCATTTAATATAACTTGCATAGTTCTTCGACTCACGTTCTCTTAGGCAGCCATATTATTAGCAGAGAGCTGTGGATTTCTTCGTATCTTTTCACGAATTTTATTAATGCGTTTTTTTGAACGAACTGAGCGTGAAGGACCAGATGTGGGTCGATTTTTACTGCTGTAATTATCTAATAATCGATTTACAGTTCTATATATAAATGTTCTGTTAAACCCAAGAGATTTTAATTGCTTAAAGATTCTACCTGCAGAAAATCCACAATCGAAAAGTTGTTTATCCATCAACCATTTCGATTCCATCTTTAAATTTATTCAAAATGTTTTGTTTTCAGCAAAAATCGTCTCAAATCACAGAAATAGTGAGAGAGAAACTATTTTACCAAACGGCTAAAATTAATTCCTATTTTTTTGATCCGACTGTGATCTTAACAATAAATTTATTCAAAGCATCTTTTGACTTTCATTTTTCAAACAATTAGAATAGTTTTTACGGTAAGCAAATCAAAGCAGCCAGAAAAATTTCATTTCAGAATTTATTGATTCATAGATCAGAATTGTTCTATTCATTAAAATATCGTTAGGAAATGTGCATTCAAGTAAATGGAGCTTGTTTTGACAACTTTTGAAAAAATGATATGCAGTTTTACATATTTACTTAGAAACACGCACCAATCCAATAAAAACGTTTAGAATCGAAACTAATGTTATTCCTTCGCATACAAAGATAACTCAAAGATGCATTTATTTTATTGCTTACCACAGCTAGAAAGATTAAAAAGTAAAATTAGCTGATTCTTTTACACTTAAAATACAAAAGTAGTAACTTCAAAAATCACAGATCACTAAAGGGATTTAACTTCCACTTATCTTTCTTTTAAATCCCCCCCCTGAATCTTTATGTTTCAAACAATATCTGCGGATTTTTTCTGCGACTCTTGATAAGACATAAAAATTGGAACGTAATTTGTATTTTCTTCTAAAAGCGAAGCAATAAACCTGTTTATCAGCAGAAAGGCAGAGGCTCGTAAAATTACTTTGAATTTTATGGTTTTTTTAAGGGGGAGTTAAAATCAATTTCGGGAGTTAATCATAAATTTCGTGTTTCTAGCATTTCGATTTTTAAAAAATGTTTTCTTTCACAAAATAGACAGCAGACTAATGCTTTACATTTTAGTAATTAAAATGTTTTTAAAACTAGTAGTTGATTTTATGATATAAAAACTTCATTTATTTAAAACAATTTGAAGATTGTAATAAAAGTCGATATGTTTCGAACGCTCAAAAATAGGCTCCCATTTTCAAGACTCGCCAGGCATGAATAAGGAAAACAAAAGTGATTTGAAACAGAAAATGTAAAGTCACCAATGAAAACTGCAAATTAAATTTTAAAAAAAAAACCGCAGTAGCCGAGAGTGACATGGAAAAGGAAAAGTAAATAAGGAGAGAAAATACCACAAAAATCACAGTAGTCGAGAGAGGCAAATCAAGGCAAAATGCATTTTCATGTGCTATTTAAAGTAGGTGAGGAACTCATGTCGTTAACAAAAGGAATCGTTATTCATATGAATGTAACAAGAATCCAGAACATCAAGATTAGCGGATATGACAGGGGTATAAAGAAATTAGGCATTATTTTGGAGCTCTTGAAACGTGTTGACTTATATTAATTATCTTTAAGGTTTTTTGAAGAAATTGAAGTTTTTATTTTATAAAATATATCGTTCCACTTCAGAATTTTGGGACTATTCATTTCATATTAGTTTAACTTTCAAAAGGAAGCAATGCTATTTTTTATTTCATTAATAATTTCGTCATTCTTCCTTAATTTCACATTAAATAATATTAAAATTTCATTCAAACTAGTGATGACTTCTAAATCTTACTTTTCAACCAATTTTCTATTAATACATGCTTATTTGTAATTCATACTTAGTGGAATTGAACCATACTTCTTTAAATGGGGTCTGGTAAGCATATTTGAAATTTTTAAAAATTCAAAAGTACTGTTTTGAAATATTTTACTTTACAATAAATATGCATAAAATGTTTTCCAAAGGCAACATGAGTCATTTAAGATTTAAAATTAAAAAGTTAAAAAAAATTTATGAAATTATTTATAAATGATTTTTATAAATTCCTAAATTTAGAACTAATATGCATGTTAAACGCATGAAAACCGCATGTTAAAATAGTTTTACATAAATGTAACTTTCGTAACGTAGGTATTGTGATGCCACAATAGGCATTACACATTTCCTAGCTTTTAAAATTTCTTTAATTTTATAAATTAATTTTTTTTAATAATTCTTAATCAAATTTTAATTAAATTAAGCCACTTATTTAATTTTTATTACATTTTATAAAAAGTTAATATAAATATTTTATCCTTTTCTTAACAATCAATGTAGAGGCTAACTTTTTATTTCAATTCAAATGTAAAACTCATCAATTCACTATCGCGACTAAATCGATAAAAATATCTATTTATAAATCTTTATTCTTTATTTCTTACCACAAAAATTTTGCAGTTACATGTTTATACTATAATTCTCTAAGTATTTTTGTGCGGTTCGTGTTCGCTAAATTATTTTCGAATGTTATATTGATTACGGGGTGTTGACTTTGTTTTTGACTAATTTATCTTTCGATAAATCACCAACCATGGATCTCTTTCCATGATCCTAACTATCCGTTGGGAACAATTCACTTTACTTTTAATTCTGAATTCTTGGCTGACGGACTGTGTGCCTTCGGCCTCTTAGTCCCAACCGTTGAATTAATATCGTTGCAGAAATTCTGGGTGGGAGAACAATAATGATTCCTTTGATCCATTTAAGGGACTTTCTTTTCTTTATTTTATAATTTTTGAATGCGGCCATGTTCATTTAAGATTTACATAATAAATCATTTTTTTCCAGAACGATTTTATTTATTTTTCTGGGATAAATAACCCTCCTTTATATCAAAATCCAGATGTATCTCACAAGGTCAAAAATTATATCTCAATTCTACAATACAAAGAAACTACACCCCACTAACCCCTAAACTGAACTAAACTGCCATGAAAGGTATGTTGACTTAATTTAATACTGATCAAATTACAAACAACTAGTATCTTATTACCAATATACAAGAAAGGAGACAAGCAAGAGCTTTGGAGGAATTACTTTCTTGAAGACAATCATGCAAGACAAACATCCAAACTTAAGGACTTGGTACCAGTACTGGCAGAGTAATTGGGAAATACCAATGCGGATTTCAAAAAAGCAGATCAAATACACAGCAATAGACAAATACTTGAGAAGACTAGAGAATATAACATCATACGTCTCCGCTACAAGTAGCGAAACCTCTGTAGTCGCTATTTTTTCCATAGCTTGTAGCGTAGTGCACTCCTTTTTAACAGTAATGTTATGAGTAGTGCGATACAAAAAACAGTAGTTTGTAACGATTCCTGGCAACTACACTGGTGTAAATAATTAAGAGAATTTGCTGACTGGGTCGATTATCTCAAAAGCTACTGGACCGATTTTAATGAAATTTGATTTGTGCATACAGTGATACAATACAAAACAAATAACCATTCAACAATCGTAATACACACGCATGAACACACGTTGGAGGTATGAAACAGCGGTTGCAGAATAAACAAAACAAAAAAAGGGTAAATAGGGGGTATGGTCCCCTCTTACAGATATACAGGCCTTGCAGCGTGATTTCATACTTGAAATAAGGCAGTTTATCATTTCCTGTGGCAATTTCATACCTTCCAACTCAAACGAGTGTTACGCACGATCATGCGGGTGGATTACAATTGTTGAATGGTTATTTGTTTTGTATCGATGTACGCACCGATCATTAAAATCATTAAAATGGGTCAAAGGTACTTCTAGAGATCATCGCCCAAGTCTGCGAATTCTCTTTATTTCCTACGTTAGTGTACTTTTAACGTTAGTCAAATAAAGAAATAATTTTTGTTAAATCCGAACAACTGCTAACATGTTTAGACTATATGGATATCGTGGATAGAGTAGAGGTTTTCTGTGCATTCGATGTAGCAGCAAAAAGCGTAGGATTGTCAGTCAACGATGAAAAGGCAAATTCATGGCAATGACAAACAGAATCACAAATCTACAACAATTGAAAATGAATGAATATGAGTTTTATTATCAAATAACTCAATTGAAATATTTGGGCAATAAGAAATAATAATAATGAAATGAAAATTGAAATCAAAAATAGAATGGCTAACAGATGTTATCATGGATTGAGAAACCAGTTCAAATCTAAATACATAAGGTGTGAAACAAAAATACAAGACACTACTAAGACCAATAGTCTTATGTAGCAGCGAATGCAGGGAAATTAACAAAGTAGACGAAGAGAAACTGATGACTTTTTTGAGAGAAAAATATTAATAAAACTTTTCGGTGCAGTAAGAGAAAATGAAACCTGAAGAATTCGTTACAAGCGTGAATTACAACCAAAACACAAAGAACCTAACATAGTAAAAGTCATCAATGTTTCTGAAATTAGGTGGCTAGGACATGTATGTCGATATAGGGATGAAAATCTTGTTAAAAAAATAACCTTCCAAACGCTAGAGGGAAAAAGACCTAGAACAAAATGTTTAGATGGAAGAGCAGCGGTTAAAGGACATGGGAGTTAACAGATGGAGAGATGGAGAAATATAGCATCGAATAGATGATCTAGACGAGGTAAACTGACTAAAATGGCCTTGGTCGATCATCGGCTGTAGTGCCCAAGAGGACTTTCATAGTTCGGGTGAATACGGACGTTATAACGTGAGTGTAACAAGTTACCGTGAATAAATACTCAAATATTTTGCAAATTTGAAGAAATCCGTGCTTTAATTCCATAAAATTTGGAAATTGTCGTGGAAATTGGCAAAAACTTTTTTCTGTATTATTACATTCGTAAGATTACCTTTTGAAATTACTTCATAGGTGAAATGTGAGTTAAAAATATTATGCTGGTTCTCATCTACCCTTTTTAGATAAATGACATACGTCAAGATAAATGTGAAGAACAAATGTTTTAACTCGAAAATAAAACACATAAGGCTACGACATTCAACAGAAAAGGGAATGCAGTTTTCCAACAAGAAAAATATGAGTGATAAATTCATTGCACCCTTTGAGAAAAAAAGTTACACAGATATGGCATAACTATATCTATCTATCTATCTATCTATCTATCTATCTATCTATCTATCTATCTATCTATCTATATATATATATATATATATATATATATATATATATATATATGCACGCCGCAAGCAATTTTTTAAACAAAAAATCTAATATATTATATATATATATAATAAATATAATAAGGCATAGTTATTTTTATTAAGAATATTGAAGTAGTTGTATGCATTGTAACATGAGCGCATAGCTTGAATTTAATATTGATCGAGTAGAGCAGTGAAATTTGGAATAAGGCTAATCAATCATTTTTGTCCACCTCGGGCCAATAATTTCTCAACAAATTAAACCTCAACTGATGGTGCAATTCGGAAGATGGGAATGTTTGCACCATCTCAAATCATTAATCTACGAAACATCACGTGGTATTCATTCACGAATATGTTATTTCCACATTCAACATAGAAGGAAGAATAATGAATAGTTCGTATAACTTTGAGTATAATTTAAGCATTACAGGCTTGTATTATTTATTAGAATTTTTTTTAGTGAAACAATACCTTTTTTAAAAAATCATTTTGTTGTGAACAAACGCAGCAGATGCAGAGATACTTGAAAAATTGCTATTTAATTTTATAACCGTCGTTGAGCAGCCGACCCAATTTTTAGGTTTACGATTTCTAACGTTTAACTCCGTAGCTTTGTAATTTTGAACCCAATCCAGAAGACAAGGTACTGCTTAATCAAACATTGAGAAAATTTTGACTACGTTGAGAACTTTTTGAGGGAACTAATCCAACGAAACCTCTCACGGTTAGCCTGACAGCAAGCGGACTCTAATCCATGATTCGTTTACCACTGAGGATACTTCGGATCAGTGAGGATGTCAGCACTGGGGACAGTGCGAGGCGGACGAGAAATTCGTATTGACCAACCATCGCTGGGATTCGAACTCAGTTCACCTCAATCCCCTGAGCCATCCCGGCTCGCAAAATTGCTATTTTTGTGAAGCGAGTGAAATAAAAAAGTGAATGGACATTTTCATTTAAAAGGGATCATCTTTACCTAATATCATTGGATCTAATGATCTAAAATACACGTACTAGGGATTAATCTTAATGTTTTCTAGACTAAATATAATCTAATCTTTCTTCAGATGGTATTTAAAGTCACGAAATCAGACTAAAAAGCCTACTTTTTCTGACTAAACATATATTTTTATCGACGAATTCTTGATCTAAATAAAGGGGTGTAGCAACAATTTGGAGAATATAGCCTTCATAATTTAGGTAATACAGTGGTCGAAAGTTCGATTCCTTTAATGTTAATTTCACTTTCGGCATATTTTGTTAATTAATTTACCATCTTTAGTAAATAAGTATTAAATAATTGACCGTCTTTACCTAATTTGGATTTCGTTATTTAAAATTATATAGATTAAATTAGACTAAAACATTTTCTACCTAAAAATTCAAATTTTTCCCACTATTTTTAAATTAAATAATTTATAAATATTAAGTAATGAATAAAAATCATTTTTACGAAGAATTATTATTGAATAAAGGAGTTTTATCAGTATGAGCAAAAATATTTTTAATTCTCTTAAAAAGGTTCCAAGATATAATAAAAGATACAAAACAGGAAATTAACATTAAGGGAACTCTATTGCCTAAATTATTAAGACCATATTTTTTACAATCGAAATCTGTCGAAATAAATTCATGTTTATACGGAGAAAGTACAGATTTGTGTGTGATTTCATAGCCTAAAATTTTAAGGTAGCAAATTTTAAGGAAAGTATTTTGAACTAGTAAGATTGAATCCAAGTATATTTATATCTGAAAATAGAAAATAACATATATAACATAAAAAGTATCTCAGGGGAGGACAGCAAATAGTGTACCAATAGGAAGTACTGTCATATGAACGAAACACCAAACGGATTGAGGAGATACTAAACTAATTTGTCTTGCAATTTCAGCATAAGAGAGGCCATTTTCTCTCAATATGACAATTCGGCTTCTTTTTGTAGATGTCCAATTAGTTCTTCTTGTTGATGACATTGTTTAAAATTAGTTTAATTAAAAAAAAGGACTTTGAATATTCAAAAACAGCAGTACTCTCTGTAATTGTGCTAGTATGCATCATTCCTCAAAATATTTCCACAACAATAACTCTTTTACCATCCAAATAACCTAAACTATAGTTACAGACATTTGATTGGCCCTGAGAACAGTGTTTGTGATTGGCTAGTACGCTTTTATTACAAAACACGTCCTTATTCAAAACGATTTGTGTTTGTTTGTTCTACTAAAATAAGCATAACTTTTTTTTTGTAATACATATATTTAAATTCGGTTTTTTGTTATTAAATTTTACATTAAATTACCATCAATTTCATATATAAACGTTTGCATTTAAGTGAAAATTAATATATTCTACAAGCACACAAAGTTGAAAAACATGAAACTTTCAAAAAATGTCCACACTTTTGGCCATATATATATATATATATATATATATATATATTTAGCATTGGATTTTTTTTATATTTCAATCAGATTTTTTTAAATATCTTTCCTTGATTAACGATCAAAACAGTGATAAAATGTAAAAATAATACTTAAAATTGTTTAACAATACTGCACTTACATATTTAGTGCCACTAATAATAAACAGTTCAATATTATTATTGGCAAACTAATTAACAAATAAATAAATTCGGTTACTTTTTTCTATCAACCTCAAAACCTTAATCGATTGTGAGGACAGAGAATGAATTTATCAAATGAAACGTGAATTAATTTTTATGAGAAAGCATTTTTAAATTAAATTATTCTTGGCAGAACAAGTTTTCATTCTTTAATTACAAGTATATACAATGACTGCATATTTAAAGAGATTTAAAATTACTTGTATTAAAATAAATATGTATCAAAATAAGTATAATTGAAACATACTTGCAGATAGTAGAACAGCAAATTATTATACTTACTACAATGATCACATTAAAATATGAAAATGGTATATAAAAAATAATGAAAGATCATCAATTAAAATTATATTCTTATCTACATTTAAATTCTTGAACAGAAAAAAAACTTTTATCTTTTTTATTAATTTATTAACCAATTCTTTATTATAAGAACAAAACATTTATTATCAATGAGTTTTGATATCGATGATTTATTATCACGGCCTTAAGTATATGCATATTATATGATGTAATACTGTCTAAATAATATTTTCCATATAAATCTATGATTTAAAAACAATCATAATAAATTATATAAATCAATGATTTTTTTGGAGTAAAATTTTTTTTTTCATCATGCCAACCCTGCTTTTTATTTTTCTTTACACTATTTAGGGCAGTTTTTAAGGATTGCACTCCACGCATGCACGAATGGCAATCGTTGAAATTTTGAATGTAATTAATTTCCATGACATCAAAGTTGAATTCATGTTATTATTTTAAAAATTACTCTCCTAATATAATGGATTATTAACTAAAATGCAATTAGACAGATTTGGAAACAGAAATTAAAATAATTTATAAAAACAATATATCCCAGATTGAGCAAATGTAAAGAAAAAATTATAATATTGCTTACAAATAGGAATAAGTTAATTATAATGCAATTTTTCTAGTTTTTCGAGCAGCGAAATTCGCGATCGCAACGAACTATAGGGGGCGTTGTTGTATGTGCCGATTCCCTGCGATTTCCATATGAACAGTCATTCAGTTACACTGGAGACGTCTTTAATGTAGCATTGTAACGTTCCATCTTTATTATGGCTGATTAAATTTAAAAAAGAAAAATGCTTGTTTTCTTTCTTAAGCAAACGAAAACAAAATGGTATCTCCTTTTTTTTTAGAGAAGGAACATCCAGAACACATCGGAAAAATATTTGTAAATAAAGAGAAAAAAATAGGTATATTCTTATAAAAGTTCAAACCTAATGCCTGAGAAATAGTTTTACTAAATTTAATGGTATAACATGAAAGGCCCATTTAAATTTTAACGTAAAACAAAGAATGCTTACGAAACAAAAAAAGAACTATTCTTTTTTTGTCGCCATTTTTAGTGTTACGAAAATGCGTCTTTGGGACTTGCCAAAAACAAAACAAGATGCAATTTTATTTTTTTAAGAGCGAAATATTTTATAGAGTGAAATATAACGAAAATGTACCAATGTCCATAACATGAAACTTTATCTTAGTAAAAGTCCGCTTTGGAAATGTTATTTCAGTTTGAATCTTACTTATTAGAGTTCATAATGGCTATAGAATCAGGTGAGAGAAAAGTTTGTTTTGAATCTATGCTAAACTCTATATCGGCCCATTTTCCACAGAAATCCGATTGACTACTTTGATTTTAAACAAAGTATTTCATTTTAAGATTTTTTCCAAAAAGTTTAAGTGTAGATTGGCGGCACTTAAAAATCTGCCAAATCTGTAGCTGTGGTTAATACGTAAGTACCGAATTTTTCTTCCATACTTTTCTGAATCATATTACTTCAAATATTAGAATATGCAAGAAGTATACATAAACACATAATTTAATACCATTTAATTTTTCAAAAAAAGTATTTTGACAACAATTTTATCAAAAAATTATAAACTAAAAAACGTAAAATAAAGAATTCTTCGGATAAAAACGATTTTAAAATTTCCTCATTTTTCAATAAAAACTTTCGTTTTGTTTCTTTTTTTAAATTCTTATAGTATTTAATCAGACGTAAAAAAACCATTTTGTAGAGAACGATCATCAATTAAGAAAAAAAATTATTTACAAGCAAATTTTTTATTATAAAAATCATAACACTTACCTGATTTATAAGTCCGGAGAATTCCAAAATGATATGTTCTTGGTTTGAAAACTTTATTCTCAAATAATATATACATAGTTTATCCCTTCATTACTTTTAGGTAACATACCACACATCAAAATTTTATAATTGTAAGATCTCGATATGAATTTTAATATGTAGCTTAAAAACAGAATAGCTGTATTCTAGTTGAAATTCTTTCAAAACTAAAAAACACTTACCAAGAAAACGATAAAAAATTTATTTATAATCAGCACAAAAGATACTTTTTCAAGTAATTCGGATTATTCTTTATTGTTGTTTTCTGAATTATGTAGATACAGAAATATATACTATTCTATGAAGAAGAAGAATATTCTATAACTATTACAGTTCTGTATGGAATTCATTGGAACACATTTATTCATTGGAATGACGAAAGCAATGTTGATTTCATTTTAACTTGTAATGAATTGAAGACAGAAAAATTATTTTACCGCAATACACACATCTGTAACAGCAAGTGATCATGAAATCATGTTATGTTGTTGGTAATAGAAAGGTAAAAAATATTGAGAAGTTGTTCTTCAAATGCTTGGCGTGTTCTGCTTCAATGTTTGGCATGTTCTGATTAGTTTTTTCAAGAAGTTTTACCTTTTCTTTAGGGAAATTTTGCTTCTTTTTTTATGCTAAGAAATTGGCGTCCGTCATTGCCAATGGTTATGTGGGAACTAATGCACGATATTTACAGTCTCCCGCTAGATGGCGTATTGAGTGTTGCGTACGCGAATTGTCTATTAAAACAATAAAATTTAAAAAAGCTGATTGATCATTCTCGATAGAAATGAAAGATGACATTCAATCAATTAGTTATCAATCAATTACAGTTTTAAAAATCCTGCAGTAATAATGGTTAAGAAAGTTTTTTAAAGCAATCACAAAATTTTGCATAGCTCCAATAAAATTGTTTTTGTACTGTTTTACTAAAGAATTCACTTTTCTTCTTGAAACTAGAAACCTTAATTGATGGAGAGTAACAAAATAGCAAAATGAGTGAAGCTTCACAATCCCCCGTAGAAAGATCTATTAGCATGGCACAATAAATGGCTATAAGATAAAAAAAGATTTTCTTCTGGGAAAATAATAAGACAAGGAGAGTACTTTATAAAGAGTTATTTTATTTTATAACTGTCGTTGAACAACCGACTCAATTTCTGAGTTTACGAGTACTAATACTCAACGCCGTAGCTTTGTAGTTTTGAACCTTGTCAAAAAGACAAAGGAGTCATGGATCAAGTATTGGGAGAAATTTGCTTTCTTGGAGGACTTTTTGACGGAACTAACCCACATTTGCGTTACACGGAGAGGAAAACCACGAAAATCTTCCATGGTTAGCCTGATGGCAAAGTGACTCTTACCCATGAACCTCTACCACTGAGGATATTTTACTTCAGCACTGTGGCCATTTCAAGCCTGATGCGAAATTCGTATCAACCAGCCATCGCTGGGATTCGAAAACGGGTTACCTCATTGGGAGGCGAGCGCTCTATCTCATCAACCATCACGGCTCTCAGAAAAAGTCCAAGAAATTTTTTTCAGCATAGTAAGAAAGTGAAAGGATAAAAAATCTTGTGACATAAGTATATTAACAAGTTTTGAAATTTTAGTGTCTCTGATTTACAGCGGCCGTGTGCATGGTTCGCCTATCTATAAGCACGACCCTGGAAACTGAAATTATTTAACGTCAATTAAATGACTTGCACCGTTTGCTACGTCACAGATTGCATTACAGAAGGCGTTCGCTCCTTCTTCAATTTTGCCACACATGCTGTCAAGAAATTTAATTTAACACCTCCTCTCACAGTTTGGTGTTTCTGTCATGTGACAGTAACGGTAAACCCCCTAGTAATTCACCGCTTCCTCTTCGCCCATGCATGTATGGTGAAAATTGCTTGATTAGGTGTTTTCTATCACCCTTTAATTTTTGCCCATGAGTTTTGAAACACCCTGTATTAGATCTTGTGTGACTAATATGTTCGCTTTTTTTACCTGCGTACTGTTATAATTTTTTGCACACGAAATAAAATTATATTTTAAAATAAAAAAATTCATATTTATTGGGTATTTGCAACTCGAGAAGCAGACGATCACTGATACACAGATACGTGATCTACAACCTTAGCTGATCGTTCACAAACAAGATGGCGTGTTAAAGTCGAGCTCATAAGTTAGAATAACGTGAAGGTAAATAAATACTACACCCTATCACACATCGCTAAATTAGAAATAATTCTTCTCTACGTCTTTTGCTTAACTTAGATTTATTATTTATGTATGCATTTTAGTGTAACTGTGATTATTTTTGTTTCGTGCATCTGGCAACTTTGATGCTTATTAAGGTTATGTTCCACATGGCTGCGTGGCTACCTTCGTGCCAAATAAGAAATAAAAACTGAAGGAATTAAAATCTTTGTGAAAGACTCTTTCTGAAAGAATATAGAATGTGTCACTTAAGAGAATTAATACTTAACGGGCTTGGATTACTCGTAATAAAACGGAAAGAAAAGTTGTTAACATAAACAAATAGCACGTTTCTACAACCAATTAAAACCGAGATACCCACACTACATCACTAGCAGGTATATCATGAAGCACGAAAACCTTAAACTTTATTGCCTTTTCTTCTCAGCATAATTTTTTTTTTTCATTCTTGATTCTGCTATCTTACATCACACGCATGTCACGTCACGTGTTTTATCTAATAAGAGGCTCAAAATATCCAGAAAATCTGAAACTTTTTGTACACAAATATACAAAATTCTATTTTTAAAAGATTGAATTTGGATTTAAAGAATTGACTTGTTAAGCTTACCAATATTTAAACATTTCAAATGATATAATTTTAAATAAAAAAAGTACATAATTTAGACAAAAGAAATTAAATAAATTCTAGGTAATAAAGTTTCAAAAAATTCGTATTCCCCCCTCCCCCCATTTCCGACTATTTTTTTTAAAGAAACAAAATTATGGCAATTAACATTGAAATTTTCAAAAATATTCAAAAAGATATAGACTTTTTAAATGACTTTCCCTCTTTAATTTCTTACTTTCAACAACCACGTGAAACTATTTATTCCACTTAAATTAAATTTACTGTTTAGGAATTAATTAAAAACGGATAAATATGTGGGAAGCATAATCGTCATTTGTATTAAAGAAATTTAAACTTAAATTGCCGATTAAATAAACAACAAAAAAGAGGGATGCATAAATGTCGTCCTTATTAAAAGACTTTATTTTAACTTAGTACCGCATTCGAATGGGCACACAGCATAAGTGTCGTTTTTTTAAGAAATTTTCAACTGCGAATTAATTTCAAACTTATATTGTGACTAAACGTAAACTTGCTTTCGAAAAAAAAAGTTTCGTTGTGATCAATTTTAATAAATAATTAGCGATACAATAATAACTAAGCGATACGATTGAAAGTTTTTTTTTTTTTCGCGATAAAATAAACACAAGAAAGAAGAAAGAAAAAACAATGTCGTTATTAAGAGATTTCATTTTCTGTATTTAAACTTCATTTACAATTAAATAAAAATATATAAATACGCGCGAGGCAAAAGCATCGTTGTTAATATGAAATACCTTATTTTAACATGACTCAGTGACTAGCATTCGTAATAATAAATGTGTACGAAATAATACACACAAACACATACGAAAGAGTGCGAAATGTATTGTACGAAATAAACAAAATAATACTCATAAATGCGTACGAAATCTAAGTATTTTTTTTATATAAGAGACTTTATTTTGTAACTTTAATTTACAGTTAAATAAACAGAGATAAATAAAAACAAAACATGAGCACCATCGTTGTTAAGATGTTTTATTTGACGACATTATTTCACATTTATTTTTTGTTTACAAAAACACAGATGATTCAGTATAAAGCAAAAGCATAGATAATATCAATAATTTTTTTATCTAAATAAAAAAAAGGCTGGTAAATCAAGTCTTTATCAAGTTTTTAATATAAAATTTCCAGAACGCGCAAGAAAACTCATAATATTGAGAAACTGATAATACGCTATGATACACCGTAAAAACTTCCGTCAAGTCGATGAATTCTTAAAAATTATTTTTTTCTGTACATTATATAATCCTATTATAATAAAAAAGTATTCTGTGATAATGACATAAAATTGCGTACATGCATCGTTTACTGAATGTGATAAAAGTATGCAATAACTATTATCACGTTAACGATATTATCACATCCTTATTGATTCTGAAGTAATAGGATCCTAGGGAACGACAGTTTTGTTCTTTCATTTTCTTCAAAATTATGATAGATAACGAACAAAATGTCATTTTATTCAGATTTGCCCAGAAATTTAATATCGTTAGTAGAGAAGAAAGCCTTCATTTTTTTCTCTCCCCATTTGAGTCGTGTAGTGCAACAATTTATGCTAGACAGTTAAAATATTTGTGCCTATTATCCTTTTACAATTAAAGATTAATTTAAAAAAAAAAAAAAAAAAAAAAAAAAAAAAGCGTCACAAGAGCTTTATTATTTGTATTTGTTTTGCTGAAACGAGATATTGGTCTGAAAGCCATAATGCCATAAAAAAATATAAACATTAATGTTTAGACTGCGTTCTTAAACATTTCAATAATGCCAACCGGCCTGTGTAGGGGCAAGGAACTGTCCTTGCATCAGAAAGGTTCTGGGTTCGAATCACGGGCAAGGCATGGATGTTTCTTTCTCTCTATCTGTGTTCTATGTCCTCTCTCCTTTGTGTGTGAATGTGTAAATGTGACCCGCCCTATAAACGGGTTGTGGTAGTGTGACGTTGGCGACGTTGCTCCACCGCCGTGGCTTCGCCACAAGTGCCTTCTGGGTAACGAAAAAAGAGTTATCAGTTCTGGAAAGAGAGTTATCAGTTAATGGACAATAGTTCCAAGTGCTCGCAATTAAAAAAAAAAATAGATTCAAAAATAGCGTTTTTTTTTTTTTCAACACGAAACAGTGGAGTAAGTAACAGAAAAAGGAATCCACTTTAACAAAAGCTATGTAGTACAATACACACAAAAAAAAAACTACCCCGAATAACTTATGATCTAAGGATCAGATCTTCACGTTCCAGAAATCAATCTTAATGGCTTGAGGGGATGACCTCAAATATGCTAATTAATTAGTACAGTTACGAAATCAGGTACATAAACGTACTTTCTCTGAATATACGTGACTTTTTTTGGACAAATTCGGATTTCTTACCCCAAAAATACAGTGGGTAACTGCAATTGGAGAAATGCCCATATGAAAAAATCGAGGTATAAATAAGGTATAAACGAGGCATATTTTAAAGGTAATAAGAAAGGAGATTGTTATTTAAATACGTCGTTAGGTTGAAATGGGTGCAAATGAATACCTCAAAATCAACCTCAAATATACCTTAAATATACCTCCAGAGGTTTCAACCTGAGGTGTTTAATTTTACATCTGTGGAGAGGTAGATATTTACTACTTTAAAGTGTTTCATTTTCAACTTTAGGTTATTACTTATCAACCTGAAGTATATTTTTTTTTACACTTGTGGAAGTATTTGTTCAACAACGTAAGGTGTTTCATTTAACACTTCAGGTTATTATAAATCTACCTCAGGTGTATTTTTTGACAGTTGAAAAGTTAATATTTTACTAACGTGAAGTGTGTTTTGTTCGACCTCAAGTATTTATTTTTCAACCTCAGGTATCTAATTCTATGCTTGTGGAGGTATTTATTTATCAACCTGCGGTGTGCTATTTTACACTTTTGGCTATTATAAATCAACCTCAAGTGTATTTTTTGACACTTGGAAAGGTTATTTTTTATTAGCGTCATGTGTTCCATGTTCTAACCTATGTTATTATTTCGTAACCTTAAATATATATTTTTTGTATTTTTAGAAGTACTAATTTATCAACCTATAAGATGCGACATTTTTCACTTCAGGCTTATATAGCTCAAACTAAAGCTGTTTTTTTAATACTTACGAAGGTAACAATTCCCAGACGTGAGGTGTTATATGGTCCACCTAGTTTATTAATTTTTTACCCTAACTATGTAAAGAATATAACATATATATAAAGATATTATATGTATTATATGAAGAATAATGTATATCATTACATTTTTTCACTAGTAGAGATCTTCATCTATCAACCTGAAGTTTTTAATATTAAACTTTCGAAAGTAATTACTTCTTTTGTTAAGCTATAAAAGAAAGTTTCAAACGCATAATTCTTCTGTAATTTTAATAGATTGAATTAAATCATCTTGAAATAGCAGCTTTCTAAATTCTACTGTAAGGAAACATTATTTGTTGGAACTGATATTTTTAGAAGAGAGTTGTCTAATGTGCTCGAATTTTTAAAGCTATAAAACTGCAAATTTAAATAATTAGTCAGCTAAAATTCAAATTACTTTTATTTAAAACTAAAATTTCATTTTTCTTACAAACTAGCAAAATTATTTTAAATACTGTTTCCGTCTACCTGTTGAAACTTGGAAGTATTGGAACCTAAAATAAAAAAAATGAATTAGTAAGAATGTCATATTTACAATAATAGTGGTAGGTCTTAAAATATTAAAATATTAAAAATGATTTTTTCATGATTTAAGGTAACTGGATGAAATTAATTTTCTTTTTTAGATAAATAACATTCCTCTTCCTCCATTTCTATTCAATCAGAGTTTCTTAAAAAATAGTTATTTTAATATTTTTTAATCAATATAATCAAGAATCAACTATCGTTTAATAAATTAAAATTTCAAAGTTATCTACCAATTTTTATTCTTTTTTTACACGCAATCGAATAGAACTAATTAAAAGCTGATAAGGAGCATTTATTTTAAAGTTGTGAGTAATTTTATGTGAGGAAAATGTCTAAGAGAGAATGATTCGAAATAATACTATTAAAAGAAGTTGAGTATAATATCTCCTATATAACTTATAATACCGAGCTGAGTTAAACTAACAGTCAGTTGTTACACATATTTGTTTAAATATAAAAACATATCTCATAGGATGAAATTCAAAAAAATCATGTAACTTTCAAACAATAAATGTTTTTATTTGCAATTGATTTTTATTCAATTCAGCATTAAAATTGCATAAGAAACTTATTTCTAAAATATTTAAGATTTTCGAAATTCGCGTATTTTTGAAGCAGTAAATCATAAACAGCTGCATAAAAATGTTCATAACCTTGATACACATTGTCATATAAAATTGAAATCGGGTTTTAATTAATTCTACTTAATATTCTATTTATTTAATTCTAATTAATATTCAATTCTAAGTAATAACAATCAGCTTAGTAAATAATTAACATGAGTAAATTGCGAAAAAATAACGTAGTGAAAAAAAAGCAGTTTTGTGATCAAACATAAAAAAATTAGCTAGTACTGTTAGTAGTTTTCAATTATCAAATATCTGGCAAACTATTGTTATCAACAATTACATAAATTCTGTAGTTTGTTATGAGAGTTTTCTGTTTGGCATAAATTCAGAACTATTTCCCAGGGGAAGGCTGAGCAGTAGCTTGCTAGCCACTTCCTCTTCGCTGCTGCACATGCGCTATCTTTACAGCCTAGGTCATCTCAGCAATATTAGGGAATTGTGAATAAGCTCCGTATATATATATATATATATATATATATATATATATATATATATATATATATATATATATATCACAAAAATAAATTGCATGTTAATCAGATTTAAAATGCAGTGTTATTATACATATTTTCGCTCATAAACAACAATATAAACTTTGCAATAGATATCCAAGGAAACGATAAGCATACAGCTATAGTAGAATTTCAAGGCAAAATGAAAAAAAAGGGAGGGTAAATAATAATAATAACTAACAACTGGGGAAAGAAAAAGAATGAATTAAAAATTACTTATCTTATTATTACTTATCTTATGAGTCCTATTTACTTGCAGCTTATGCGCAATAAATGATACTTATTGTTTTTCTTAATTTTTTCTGTTTTTTTTCTTTTTATTTATTTTGCTGTATATATATATATATATATATATATATATATATATATATATATATATATATATATATATTACAAAATTGCATTTTAATCAGATTTAAAATGCAGTGTGTTATTATACATATTTTCACACATAAACAACAATATAAAATTTTCATACAGATATTCAAGCAAACGATCAGCATACAGCTGTAGTAGAATTTCAAAGCAAAATTGTTATTTTAAAATCTTTAAATTTTCAATGACTTATTTATGAGAGAAATTATGAACATTTTACTCACTTAACCAGCTTGCATACTGCTACGTTAAAACATATACATTTAAGCAAAATAAAAAAATAGTTATGTTTGAATAAATAACAAACAATAAAATATACTATGCGTAACCTGCTGTAATGATTCACCAGTAACGTTACCCTAAACAGCGACGAGAAATATTCCGATTTTTCCCTCTTATTGCTAAGCCTACAACAATAGCCTTTAAGAATATCCTCCGACTTAAATTATTTAAGATCAAGACGCGTCTTAAAAACAAAAAATAATAAAATTTAAGTTTGAAAATTGAAGTATATTTGATTAAAAGTGATAAAACTAAATTTAAAATTGTCAAGCACAATTACCGAATTTCGAATAGACTTTTGATTGTCAACACACACGCCATTTGCCTGCTCCCGCGGAACTCTGGAAAGTGAGTTAGTTAATATGAAGTGTACTTTAAACAACCTTAAAATAAGCTTAGGTATAAATTAAATGACTTCATACACCTCAATAAATACCTCACTCTCTTTAGTTAAAAAGAGGGTTTTTTATACCTCGTAAATACCTCACTCTCGTTCGTTGAAATAAAGTAAATTTTTTCATACCTCATAAATACCTCTTTTGTTACAAGTGTAAGAAAAACAACCTCGTATACCTTAGAAACCACCTCATCAGTCTGGTTGATATGAAGTGAATTTAAAACAACCTCAAAATAAGCTTATGTATAAATAAAATGACTTCATACACTTCAATAAATACCTCACTCTCTTTAGTTGAAAAGAGGTATATTTTTTATACGTCATAAATAACTCTTTAGTTACAAGTGTAAGAAAAATAACCTGTTATACCTTAGAAACTACCTTATCAGTCAGGGTGATATAAAGTGATTTTAAAGCAACCTAAAATAAGCTTAGGTATACATAAAATGACTTCATACACCTCAATAAATACTTCACTCTCTTTAGTTGAAATAAGGTGCTCAAAATTACCTCTTTTGTTGCAAGTGTCAGAAAATCAACCTGGTACTTAAAAATCACGTTATCAGTCTGGTTGATTTAAAGTGAATTTAAAACAACCTCAAAATGAGCTTAGGTATAAATAAAATGATTTCATACACCTTAATAAATATCTCACTCTCTTTAGTTGAAATAAGGTAAATTTTTTATACCTCATAAATACCTATTTTGTTATAAGTATCAGAAAATCAACTTGGCATACCTTGAAAATCACCTCATCAGCCTAGATGATTTGAAGTGAATTTTAAACAACCTCAAAATAAGCTGAAGTGTATATAAAACAACCTCGTATACCTTAATTATAACCTTTACGAGGTATAATTTTTATTGCTGTTTTCTCAGCAACGTTAAATATACCTCAAATATACCTCAAAACAACTTCGATAACTTAAAAATACCTCAAATCAACTTCAAATATACCTTAAATTTTCGTAAGGGTACGTTCCCAATAGTTTGGTCCGAAAAAAGGATCAAAGTTTGAACCCTTTCATTTTACTCTTTGTGCGTTTGGTCATATCTTAATAACTTGTAAAGTGAAGTGGAAAAAAAATTGCACACTATAAATTTGTTCATCCAAAGGTAATTCCATGCAAAAAGTAACTTATAGTTAATATTTATTATTTTTTAATATTTTTATTACTAATAGTCGAAAAAATTTTCACAACACATCGAAACAATTGTAAGGTAAACAAGATTTATATAGTTTTAAACGCTGTAATTTAACTGAGCAAAATACTAAATGTCAGACAACTTATAGTACATATTTATTATTTTTAAAGACTTTAATTATTAATAGTCGAAAACATTTTAAATTGCAAGGTAAACAAGATTTATATAATTTCAAAGGCTCTAATCTAACAGAGAAAAATGCAAAATGTCAGGGAAATTTGTCAAATAGTTTCAGAGAAATCGAATTTTTAAAAAGGCGTTTTTTCCTATCATTAAATGAAAAGTTATTCAGGGTGATCCGTTTATTTTTTTTCGCACTGTATAACCACTTTTTTAAAAGGTTTTTTGAGACAGAGAACTAATGAATTGAAAAGACGTAAAATCAATTTCGCACCCATTTTAATAATTTGTTTTGTTTCGGAACCCTTTTTTAATTAAATATTAGCTAAATGTTTGTAAATTAAAGATAAGAAAATTCTTTAGTATTTATTGTTAAATATTTAAATTTCAAATGTATTAAAAATATATTTTCTGTTTATCGTGTATCCTAAAGAAGGCAAACGATTTCGGAAAATCGTAGACCATCAAAGAACTAAAAATGGCATTAGAAATACACCAATTCTATGAAAATAATTTCAATACAAAATTTCAAAATTATTGACATAGATTTTCAACAGATACCGCTGCCGAAGAGTTAAAACATCTCTAAGAAGACGTGTTTTGTTTCCAGTCGAGCGATTCAAAATTGTTTCAGTCTGAAATACTTGTATGGGGATCTGAGAAAAAAAATAGGGTCAAAACTACCAGAATACAATAATAAAATTTACCGTGATTTTGACTCTATGGTAACACCAAAAAATTGAGTAATTTTTACCAAAGCACTTTGATAACGATTTGAGTAAAATGAACTATAAAATATGGTTAGATAAAATTTGGTAAATGTGATTTTATCATGATAACTTTGAGCATAGCGTAAAAACCATTTATTCAGTTATATCTAGTAAATTATCTAATTTCTCTCTACAGTAATCTAATCGGGTATTTGCAACTCGAAAAGAAGAATGCGTATTTTTTCCAACCCTGTCATTAAATCACGTGGTTGAGCCTAACCACGTAATTGTGCTTAGCGAGTTATAAAGTTACAGCAATCAGTCTAGGAATCCATTTTTGAATCAATCTCCACTGATCCAATTTCTGAATCAATTGAATTGTGAGTGTTGATCCAAATTTGCTTTTGCATCGTGACGTAAATGAATGCCACGATTTTCCCACGATGATGTCACTCGGAGGTACCCAATTATATTTTATTCATTTTCTTTGTTACTATTGAACTTTTTAGTTTATAAAATGAAGATCATAGAGAGAAATAAATGTTTTTACAAAAAGGGTTAGATAGTTTTAATTTAAAACAAAATGTGAGTATATAAATGCGAAAAAAGCAAAATTTGCAATAATTTGTGAAAAAATTTGAAATTTAGAAAATGAAATATTTGTTTGAAGTTCATAAATTAAAATAACCCTTTCTGAATGTCAAATTTAAATTCTGTAACTGCTTATCAATGGGCTGCAGAGTTATTTATATTTTTAGAATTATTCTAATTATTTGAATGGAATTAGTTTAATTATTTATTTTATCGTTGTACATTTTCCTACAATTTCAAGTTTTTTGATTTATAGCTTTAACACAGACGAACAAAATGTAAGCGACCACACATTGATCAGACCGATTATCGTTAAATTGTTTAACCGTAAAGTGTTCTACTTCGCGCGCAGGTCGTCGAACTACCAAAGCTAATCCCCTTTCTCAGAGAATCAAAATTGCGATGGAATGTCTTTTGATCATCCTCAGGGAAGTTTGCCAGACCGTCGCCAATAGCCCATAGCGTAGCTCTAGTGCGACCTAAATAAAGTACCTACCTAAAGTACCATAGATCAAAGAATATTTTAGATTTAACATTTGTTTATAGATTGAGGATTGTTAAATTCTGCATTTTAACGTTAATTTTTTCATGAAAAGTATAAAGAAAAATAGTATGAAAATTTAGCTCTTAAGTATGAAACATGAAATGATTTCGTTAATCAGATACTATTAAAAAAAATCGTGTTCTTTTTATTGTAATTCAATTGTAAAAGATAATTTAAATACATTATAAACGTTCTTTAATTTAAACACATTATAAAGATAATTTAAATACATTATAAACGTTAATACATTATAACGTTTCAACAGTTAAGAAAATTCAAACAAATAATAAAAAATTTCAGCACACATAATAATAAAATTAATAATAACAAAATCGCTGATAATAATATTCGAATTCTCCCATTTGTTTGTATTTCCTATTTTTTTAAAACAGTAATAGTAGAAGTACTTTAGTTTGCTGGGGTGATCCAAAGACAAGCCTTCACAATTTTGATCATCTGCAGAAAAACTGGCTTCCTCACGATCACTACCAAAGAATATCGAGGGAAGAAGAAGGGAGAAATCGTAAATTCGTCTCTGGCTTTACGGTAGAACAGTTGAGTGATGTACCGCTGACCCTCGGAGATTTCGCAAGCTGATCTAAGTGGTCCACTGCTGGTGATGTTTGATTTCGGTTATCTTTATGAGGGTCTTACGATAAGTCCACTATGGGATAATAATTATTTAAAAAAAAAAAATTAACAACGTATCGCTTTCTAAAAATGACGCGTTGCTTAGAAACTATTGGCAAATCTTTTTAAGAGTTTGATATACCAGGAACTTTTTTTTTCTAAGATTTTACAAAGTAAAAAAAAGTTTAACTTTTCCTTTTTTCGTGCTGTTTTTTTACTAATTGTTTCAAAAGAGAGATTTATGAAACAGTATGAAAAACAGTGAGTAAAATGGAGAAGTTTGGCAAAAAAAGAAAAAAAATTTGGCATTTTGAAGAAAAACGATATCAATAGTTTCTGTGTAAAGAGTGATACTAAGAAACTGATTCGTTGTTAAATTCTGCAGATATAATAAAGATTTACTAAGGCATGCCTTTTTTATGCGTACTCACTTTTGCTTCCAGCGATCTCTTGCTATCGAGACAAAGCATCGACACTAATTTTAGACTCCCGTGTAATTAATTCAATAGGTAAAAAATGCTTGGCAGAAAAATTTGAGTACCATTCTGCGAAGGAACGCTTGAAGGGTTATTCGTAAAGACTGTCTTTAGTGCATTTTTTTTCAGAATACTTGTCAAAAGGGCCGGGATAGCCTGGTCGGTAGGGCACTGGGCCCATCTCCAAGAGTTCGTGGGTTCGATCCTCGCCGGCCGAAGACTCCCCGTGTAGTAAATGGTGACTGATGCACGTTAATTCTCTCGAGTCTCAAAGTCCTCCATGTTCCCATAACAAATCAATAACCTCTGGGGTACTGATCCAGGAGTTTCCTTGTCTTCTGGATTGGTTCAAAATTACAAGGCTACGGAGTTGAACATTACCCAAGTAGCACCTGATATTAGATATTATCAGAAAATCGGTAAAATCTAACGTTATCTTGCACAACTTCTAAGATTAGAAAGATACAAGAGGTCGCTGTTTGCTCAGCATCGTATAATATTAGATTCTATGCAAACCAAGATTATCTAGCGTTCGCTGTAATATTATATGATATTAGATTCTATGCAAACTAAGATTATCTAGCGTTCGCCATAGTATTATTTTGCATTAGTTTTAACGCTTTATAATATTAGATTTTGTATTTTCTGATATTATCTCGCTTTGCTCTTTATTTTTGGAGTAAGCAAGAGGAGGATTTGGATGGTAGTAGAATAATTCGGCGATATAGTTTTACTTAATTTTCTGTATTGCTGTGAAGCAGTAAAACATAGAACGTGTAACTTAAGCCATTTGCAATTTCACAATTATCATTCATTATTTATATTCTGAAATTGTAAATTAAGAAAACAACACTACATAATTACTAAGTTAAATTAACATTTGAATTGAGTAGAAAATTTAGCTTAACTTTTTTTCTACTATATAACTAAGTCATTCATTTCCAAAAATATTACAATAAAATTATATCTCGAATTTTTAAACTGTTATTTTTTGTAATAACTGAAACAATAAAGAAAATGAAAAAATATTCAAATTACATACTTGCACAAATTATTTCACTTCTATCACTAAAACTAAATAGAGAACTACTTACGTAACTTCATCCTTTTAGAATCTGAAATTTTACTTACAAAACACTTGAAACAAAACCTAAAGGCACCTGTAGAAATATTTTCAGGGAGAGGAAACAAAAAAAAGCCTTTATGAATTTCTATTAAAAAAATTTGCAATTACTTTTAGTAATGTAAAAATAATTTTACATTGGGACATCAGAAATTTTTAGCGATTCAATAATTAGTTAAAGTACAATGTACTTTTATTTACTGAAAGTTTAGATAACAAGTAAATGTCAAAACCAAAAAAAAAAAGTAAATATTGTATTTTATCAGAATTAAATTTGCACAAACATTTAATTGCATACAAGAATGAGACGAAAAAACATAATACTTATTTACTATAGATTGCTTTTATAATGATCCAAATTTGACTACCATCAGTTACTTTTGAAAAACCTTGCTATCACAAAATATTCTTTAATAATATTCTTTATAATATAAGCAATATTCTTTTCTAAATCGATTAGGAATTTTTATTATAATATAAATGCTATTCAGTCAAAAGAACTTTTTACGACTATAATTATTTTACAATTATATTATTTTTAACATGATAAAAATAAAAAAGCAGAAATGTTTGTCTCAAATTTTAAATGAAAAATTATGTGAAAATTTCCAAAATTAAAATAATAAACACAATGTTGATAATGAAAATCCTCAAGAGTTTGAGAATTACTTTAAAATCAGCATTAAAAAAATTGCTTGCAATATTATCACAGAAATTAAATGGAGAAATAGTTACGCAGCTTTATTCTTTAAGTATCTGAAATTTTATTGAACAAAACACCTAAAACAAAACCCAAACACAACGTGGAAATTTTTCCAGGGAATGAAACCAGGAAAGCAACTAATATTATGAAAATTGCTATTATTTTTTGTAATGTAAAAACTACATTTAGGGGCACATCAGAAATTATCATCAATTCGATAATTATTTAAAGGTGTTATGTACTAAACCAACAATCTTTGCAAACAATTTACATAATATTTTAATTTCAAAACTGTCAGTAAATATTATGTTTAATCTAAATTAAATTTGCACAAACATATAATAGCAATCAAGAACGAGACGAAAAAATAATAACGATTTTAACAGTATCTTTTAAAAGTTGCCTTTGGTATGAACGATCAAAATTTGACTACCATCTATTACTCTTTTGAGAACGTTGCTATAAAAATAACGATTTTTGTTTAACATAATTTCATTTCTTTCATTTTGCTGATTATAGATTATGCGTTATGACATAAATAGGATTAGAAAAAAGTACGTGTAATATGTAAACATTTTAAACAGAGCTTTTCAAAAAATAAATTTTAAAAAATTAAGCAGACGCTAGAGTCAATTTTCTGGTATTGATCAATTAGCCATAAAAAAATAAATTATGTATTTAAAAACCTGCTTTGCAAAGAACCTTACTGATGAAAACTTAAACAAGATTCTACTCTACGTTGGTTTAAATTATTTGCTTTAACAATAATGTAAATAAATATTCAGCTAAATTTTTAATATTAAGCCAAAGAAATTTTAACTATTATCATTATTTTAAACATCATAAAAATATATATATACACTTCTTATCTTAAATTTGAACTAAATAATTCAAAATTAAAGTAAAAATACAATGCTAGTAGTATAAATGCCCATAAGCTAGAGTTACTGTTTAACAATGATGTTAAAATAAAATTGTTTCCGATTTTTGAAAATTTAAAAGAAACCGAATTTTATCTACATCTAATTTCAAAATGCTTAAACATTACTATCATGACTATAAAAAATTTCCAACATTATATCTTATTAAGTTTTATTAATGAACACATATCTGCCTATCCCATTTTCTAAAATTTCGAAGATTTATTACAAAGATGCAGTATAAATTACACAATGCAGTAGTTAAGAATAAAAAAATTAATCAAACCAAATCATGACAAACATTATTTCACAATTTAATTATATTATTTTAAAACAAAACACAATATAAACTTCACTCAACTATAAAAGCAATATATTCTTACCGTCATTGTTTAATATAAACATAATCCTTAAGAACACATATTTGTCATTAAATAAAATAATTTTTATTTTTAATGCAAAAAGCAACAGTTCGACTATGTGTTATCATTTTAATTATTATTTTTAAATAGAAAGAATTCCAAAACTTTACAGTCATTTATTTCATGCAGTTCAAAGTTCTTTCCCTTCACTTGCAACTTTTTGCTTATGTGCAACTATATTTCAGAGCAATAAACTGATGAATCGTTGCTTGATTGAAAGATTTTATAAAATTATCAGCAACAGTAAACAACGTGTAACTGCAGGGATGAATCACACAGAGATACACCTTTCGTCAAACTTCTACACAACAGCAAGAGGAATTTCTGCTCCGGCAGATTTAAAGAGAATCGAACAGCATATACACAGCAGTTGTTTTGTTTTCTGTCAGGATCGAAGTTACGGGTCCTAGTCTTCTACCAGTAAGTCATTCTCCATTTGCATTATCCAGCAGCCTCAGACGAAGCTAAAATTATAAGAGAAGAAGAGTTAAACTTTACATTGAAAACACTAAATTTAAAACTCTACATTACTTTACATTGAAAACATTAAATTAGTAAATTTAAAACTATTAAGCATTGAATATTTCTTTAAAACTTAAATAATTTAAAAAATTTTTTAATAGGTCTAAAATTTAATAGGTAGATTTCAGTAACAATACCTGCACCAAAAAATCTTAGTATCACTGCGCAAGAATCGAAAAACATTTCACTTATAACCGCTCTCAAGTAATAATTTTATTCATTCTTAATTATTTTTAATTTTAAAAAAAGAAGAAATTGTAGTTCAAAACCCTTAAGCCCTTTTTAATTGAAGTGAATATTCAAGTATATATACAGATACAAAAATATAACAAATTCAATGTTTTTTAATTTTTTTTTTAAAGATAAAGTACAATGATACTTAACTATCAAAATATTTTTGTACATTATATAAGCTCATAGAGCCAATAGGAAATATTCACGGTTTTATGAAGAACTTTCTAAATAAACATTTTAATACCTTTTCAGCACTGCTCTTCATTTAACGTAAACACAACTTTGAATAAACCATATTGTTGCTAATTTTTTAGCCATTTGCTATCATTTATAAATTAATATAATTAATCATGTATCAAAAACATGCAAATCTGTCTATACTCAAGAAATGAAAATCAAAATGTTTAACTAATTATTTTACAATATATTAAACAGGAAATTTAAATAATGTAACAATAGTGTTCTTGTGAATAAAATTTCAAACATTCTAAAGTGTACCTAATGGTTTTAACTAAAAAGTAGCCGATTAATTAATAATTATTTTAACATGGCAAACTTCTTTACTAAATATTATTTTTTATCTTTATCATTGTTGTAGTGAAATTCTGTCGGATGCTAAATACCATGTAAACATTGTTTTTACGAGCCTATTCTAAACTAACTACAATACTTGTAATTTATAGTCGGACAATACGTTTTAACAGAGTAGTCAACTACTACAAGCAAACATTATTAAAAATGAGCACAATCATAATATTTATTGAGAGATTCATTAAATTAATTCTTGAATGTTTTGAAGAAGCGGTCAAGATTATTAAGTACACTGAATGTTTCTACAGGAAAAACACTACCTACGATACTAATTTAAAGTTTTATGTATCTATCATTGAAATTTATAAAGTTTACTAAAAAATTACTAAATTATAAATACGTTTAAAGTTAAAAATTTCATTCTAGCTGATTACCACGATCAATGGCGGCGGCGATGTAAACATTCCCATTCCTTAGGAAGTTACAACTCAACAATTGCTCAGGCGGAAACAATTTATTTCTGCTAATATTATCTTTATGTTTTCTGGCATAAGTTTGAAGTGGCTAAAAATGATATTTTAAGTAATATTTAATTTATTGTTTTCTTTCATTAATAAATGTTCATTTATTAATAATATGGGATAACCTTTCACAAAAATGTGGCGCTGTACCAAAAGTAATGAAATAGATGATTATTTTGAAATTTCGGATGTTAGATCGAATGCTATATAATCTTATATCAAATTAGTTCTAACATTAGAAGATAGGATTCAAGAGTATTGCGTTTTCTAGCACGGCAGTATTATATTGCATCTTGCCAGTATTAGATCATATCTTTTTGCTACCTGGGTAGTAGTCGTAAACCCATGAAATTGGGTCGGCTGTACAACGACGGTTATAAACTAAAATACTTGTCAAAAGACAAAGCTATAAACATTGATAGTGTCGCAAATTAATATTTAAAAGAGGAAAAAATAAAAATACTAATGAAATCTGAGATTTTACAATTTGAGAAAAGTGTATCGAACTATATATAAAAATCTAATGATGGTGTCCCAGTTTTTAATTATTGTCGGCGCATTTTTGTGGGTCGGAAAATCACATGGTAAGATCCAGTTTTCCCACATTCATTTTGATATTGGTTTAGTTTACATCAGAGTAAAATTGATATAAGTCATAAACGTATTGTTTTCCTATAAATATTTTGCATCCCTAATTTAAAGGTATATTATTACGTTTTTTTTCTTCCAAATGAAGAGTTTGAGGATTATTATTATTAGAATAACGTAATTCTACGTTACATTTCTGTAAAAGTTATTTAAATAGGTATCTGATCTTATTAATCGTTTTACGATTATTTTTTGGTGCAAATTACATTAATATACTATTATAAACTATGGTTAAAGAGATTCGTTCAATGATTTAGAACTTAACTTACTGCGACATGCACAACGTTTGTTTGGTAAGCAAAAATTAACAGTTGTGAACTCACCAAATTAATAACAATATACTATTAGTTTTAAATATTATTTCAAAAACTTATTACTTAGAAAAATTATTTATATTCACTAATAGATCTTAATAATATCATAAGGGAACTATTCGGATGTGGGAAATGGCGGGACAAGTGTTTTTTTTTCTTCATATATCTTTAGTTGAATAACTTCAACTGTTTTATGCCAAAAAACAGTAATTATTGCGAAGGGGTTGGTGAGCACCAGGTAGGTGGTTAACTAGGGGGCTTAACCATCTAGTTGAAAATTAAAACCTATTTGATTGCAAGCAGAAACAGAATCAAATATGTTTTGATATTTTATGCACCCGCCTTCCTTAGAGGTCAAATCGTGACTCCAATATGTCTATTATTTTTTTTAACTTTCTAGGAGGGTTTTTGAAATATAAATCATGAGTATCTTTACGGAACAATCCGTATTATATTTAATTAATAGTTTACACTCAAGAGGAAAAAAGTATAACACTTTTATACAAATAATATTCGTATAATTTAATAAATTTATAAAAAATGTTTGCTTTTACTTAAATTTTTGAAATAAATTTCAAAATATTTATACGCGTAATTAAAATATTTGAACCTAGTACTAAACGTTATGAATCAAAATAATTGGTTTCCGTTTTGTTTACTTGTATGACATATGTGGCGCATGGAGTTTTCACTGTGTCTAAAGACTAAAATTCTTTTATTATTTACTAGATGGCGCTATCTTCAATAAAGAGGTTTTATGTGAAGATCAGAATAAACAGAGAGTCTTACCGGAAAAATGTCAATTTCTTTCTCTACACATGACTGAGCTATTATTTTTCATTAGTTCTGACAAGATACAAGAGCATCGGAATCTTTGTGCATCGATACATCACACAAACATCTCAAATAGCTACTTTCAATTAACTTTTGCTGAACTATAACAATAAATTAATTGTGTTACCTACATGTATGAAAGAATGGAATATATGTTTTTGATTAATGTGGTTAAGGTTATAAGTAATAAATCCACATGTTTCTCTTGGATTTGATGGTGCATAGCTTAGTGAAAGCTAATGTATCAGAAGCATTCAGCAAGAATTGGCAATATTTGGAGTTTCTATAAAAATTACTTTGAAACTCCTTTAAGTACAATAATATTAGTGGGTTTTTACCAAAGTAATATATATAATAATATTTGTTACTGTCACAATTGGAGGTATAAAAGTAGAGTTAAATGACAAAAAAGCCGACATCAGCCATACTGCACTCAAGATTAGATAATTAAAAAGAGTAATAAACTAAATATGGCACACTCCTAAGAGATCAGGGATAAATTTAATTCTGTTTATTTTATATCAGTGCTGAGCAGCCGTCCTAATTTTGGGTTCACGACGACCAATGTTCAACTCCGTAGCCTTGTAATTTTTAACCCAATCCATAAAATAAGGGAACTCCTGGATCAAGTATTGGGAGAAATTTGCTTTCATTGAGGACTTTTTGATGGAACCAACTTGTATTTGTGTTACATGGAGAGGAAAACCGCGAAAACCTCCTATGGTGGGCCTGATGGCAAGGGGACTCTAACCCATGATCCGTCTACCATTGAGGATATTTTACGTCATCACTGTGGTCGGTGCAAACCGAAGGCGGAATTCGTATCGACCAGTCATCACTGGGATTCGAACCCGGTTTACATCATTGGAAGGCGAACGCATTTACCCCTGAGCAACCACGGCTGAAACAAACCTATAAATAGTTTTCCTTTGGATTTCAAGGTTAGATTGATGGGGAAGGACTCTAACCCATGATCCGTCTACCTCAGAGGACATTTTATGTCAGCACTGTGGTCGGTGCGAGCCGGGTGCGGAATTCGTATCGACCAGTAATCGCTGAAATTCAAATGCTCTATCCCCTGAGACACCACGGCTCTGGTTGTGTTTATTGTCAAATGGTAATTATTAAGAACAATTATTGGAAATAATAGACTTGTGAATGGAACTTTTCAGAGAACTAAAACTTGCCATTGTAGGCAATTTTTATTAGTCTATTTTTTGTAGCCGATTTTTATTCATGTAGTATTTTCTGCCTGGTGTCTGAGTGGTAGCGCTTCTTACACTCATGCTGCAGGTCTTAGGTTCGATCTTTGGGTCGGGCAAGGTTGACTCGGCCTTTAATTCTTTCAGTGAGTCGATAAAATGAGTACCAACCGTGCTTGGGTACTAAACACTGGGGGTTCCACGTTCGGCTGACCAACCAACTGGAACATCTATCTGCTCCTGCACCCCAGAGGTCAAGGTCAAGAAAACTGCCCTCTATGTGCTGTCGCGAGTTTAGTAGTAGTTTTAGTCATTTTTTGATGAAGAAAACTTCGAATTATATGAAAGAAAGAGTTTTTTGTAAGTATCAGTTTACGCTCTTTATCTTCTGTTGAATAGTACTAAAGGAGTCTTGTTTATATTTATTGATATTATATTTATTGATATTTTACTTTATCTTTTGAAAAAATTACTTTATCATAGTAGTTTCATCAACATTTTTTCCCTACTTTTTTGGAAAATTTTAACAAAGTTGGTTAAGTAATTAGTTCTCGAGAAAGTAAATTTTCAATAGTGATTTTTAAAAAAAAAAAAAAAAACTATTCATTCGAATTTCTTATATTATCATAAAAATTTACATATACTTCAAAGTAGTGTAAAATTTGTCAACCTTACAATTTAAAGCGTTTTCGACTTTTATTAAATATATTAATGAAACAAATGAATAATTATTAAAACTTATTAAAATGAAGTTATTTTTTGATGATCGAATTTCATAATAATGTCATTTTTTGATACACTTAAAAAAATTTCGAGTTATAGTGAAATATGCAAAAAGTAAAATTTACATTAAGGGGTCCAAACTTTCGACTTTCCTGCCTTATAGGGATCATATTTTCCGTATTGTGACTCCTCCCCCTAATTTGAATTCTAAGAATCCGAATCCAACCAAAAAAAAGCACATTTATTTACAGAAAAATCGTTTATTGGATTGATTAATATTATTTTTCATTTATTGAATGACTTTATAGTTATATTAGTTTCAAAGAAATATGTTACGACAACAACGGCTTACGACAACAACGACAATATATGTTTTAACGTAAAATGAGCATCGCAGACAGGTCTTTTTATGAAACTTATATTCATCCTTTAAGACTTTATGTTATTTTTAAAAAAAAGTATAATGGCAAAAATAATAAACTTGTATCTGATTCATTTCCTATTAAGGAAAATTAAAATGGAGTAAAAATTACTCTGAAATTTATTGCGGTTAAATTTCTAATTAGGAATCGAAACTGAATAATTTAGTAAATATTGTATTAGAACTAAAATTTTTTTGTATTTTAGAAGTTTAATGAATAAAGAATTTCTTCTTTATATTTTACTGTCTTTACTCTTAAGTTTTGTTTTTGGATCTTCTTGAAGTTTCAAGTCTCTGGATGTATTAAGAAGCGTGTCATCCGAGAATTTATTAGAAGCTTGGCGACTTCCTTTACAAAAAAGGTACGTGATGGCAGTTTTGGATTATTTTTGTATAATAATATGATGATTTGATGTAGATTAATAATATCATTTAATTTGATGAGAGATATTTTCTACGACATTGGTTGCACGTGAAGCTTTTTGCAGAATTGGAATATAAAAAAATATACCAACTTGAAATCCATATTATATAAAACGCTAATACGTATGTATCAATAAAACCGATGATATTTCTTTTCTCGCGTTGGCTACAGTTTTCATTTTTAATTGTAGGCGTTTTGTTTTTTATTGTAGGCGTTTTGTACAAATCTCTAAACTTTTTTTCGTATTTATCCACATAATTAAGAAGTTGTGAACTCATTACATAAACACAATAGCATTTGTATTCGATTCTCACCGAATATGGGTGTGCCACATCTCCGATTGTCGCCGAGAAAAAAACTGCTGGTTGGTTTTGAGTTCAGTAATAGTTTTTTTTTTCATTGGCAGAAACTAGAAGTGTTATGCTATTGCTATTTTATTTTGAGTTGAGTGCTTTACAATTCCACGCTTTGTTATTGTCGCTGAGAAAAAAACGGTTGGTTGGTTTTGAGTTCTGAAATAGTTCCTTTTCATTGGCAGAAATGAGAAGTGTTATGCTATTGATATTTTATTTTGAGTTGAGCGATCGAACCCGATGCTTAACATCCGGCGTTCAGTGGCAGTCTACTATTTCATATTGTTTTACAACACATGGCTTTAGCCCTCTGGTGGGAAAGACTTTAAAACAAAACTTACAACAGTTACTTTTCTCAACAACTGAAATTTAGAATAGTGTGATTAAGAAAAATATATGAACTATTTGCAATTTCAAATTAATATTGAAATGTACAGGTTTAGAATTTTCTACAGTGAAAAGTTTTCGGAACTTCAGTGTTCAACAAAGTATACAAAAGCTAGACGTTAAGAACGTATCCAATGAGCGAGCAATCCGAAATGAACTGCGAAAGCAGTTCCGGGGGGTGGCGAGTGCCAGCGAGCAGGGGGTGAAGCCTTCTAGTATTATATATAATGTTCAAAAGTGTAAATGTAGGATAACATAAATCACTTTAGATACATTTTTTTAGATTTATAAATGATTTTTGAACCATAATGTAATACCTTTATTGACATACATTATTTTATAACTACTGTGTAATTTTAACAGCTATTTTTTATTTTTAGAATAAATGTTCCCTCTTTAACCATAGATCCTTATTCTAAATGTGAAAAATTATAATTTGAAAAAAATCCACCTTCTTTTTGAAACAGCAAAGCGTTTTTTGATCTGAATTTTCAAAATTTAAAAGGTTACACTTATTAATACTCATAAGAAAAGAAAATATGGGAAAGTTAGGTGAAAAGTTTTCAAAAACTTTCGTCCGATTGACGTCTTTTAATTATACTTAGTAATTTTTTTAAAAAATCTATAATTGTTCATTTTAAAACTCAATAATCTTATTGTCTAAATTTAAGACTTATACTACAAATATAAAGTTCTTAGGTTTTAGTGTTCGTGAAATAGACCAGAAGATAACTTTTATAACTTTTTAAGAGACGATATAAGAAGGACAGCAGAAAAGTACTAATATTATCAACTTATTTTTATACATATTTTATCTTAATTTCTTCATTCAAATTTCTTAATTCTTAAATCAGAAATTCTGAACAAATAAAAAAAATATCTAATAACTGT
Source organism: Parasteatoda lunata (assembly GCA_949128135.1). Taxonomy (NCBI): domain Eukaryota; kingdom Metazoa; phylum Arthropoda; class Arachnida; order Araneae; family Theridiidae; genus Parasteatoda; species Parasteatoda lunata. The sequence goes on along the minus strand of OX421970.1, from coordinate 7,855,657 downwards.
TTTGTTTTATTAAACAACTAAATTTAAAAGTTTAACATTTTTAAAAAAAGTTCTAGGGTCTAATTTTTTATTCATTCATTTTATATATTAATTAATTAATTTTATGTATTTATTTTTCATATATTTATTTTTTTATTTCATGTATTTATTTTTTTATATATTTATTTATTCAGTTTATAAACATATTTATTTATTTTATTAATTTCTTTACTCATTTTTTCTTAAATTCAATATTTTTTTCTCTATTTTTTATTAAATTATTTTATCTTTTTACTAATTATCATCTCAATGTTCAGAAGAATTGTGGCTGGATGAGTATCCCCGGCAATAAAAAAAGGTACATTATTTTGCCTTTTTTAAAAAGTGCCAAAAATTTCTATTTTTGCCTAATGCGGAAAGATGCTTAAGAGGGTAACTTAATTCATAAAACCCCCAAATGTTATAAAAGCATGATTAAGAAATATTTTCTAAAAATTGATAATACACATACGCTTAAGTATTTTTTTCTCTTAATAAGTATACATTTTTTCAAATATTTTTTGACAGTATTTGTTCGTATCACACTTTTTTTTTAAGCATCAGCGAGTTTTTGCAAAATCTAAAACTACACCAAATGCAGCTAGGAAAATATTAAACTGTTTTTGAACCTTTAAAGTTTTTAGCGTTATTATGAAGTAAAAATTATGTAATTTTTTGCTCAAAAAAAGGTAGAGTCAAATCCTTAAAATATTTGGTTTTTATAGACCTATGTATAACATAAACAGCTTAACTTATAAATATCCATTATTTAAATATTTCTTTCAAGTTAATACTTTTCATTATTTTCCCGTCCTTTATCTTTTTAAGGTATCTGACTTGTGCAAAAACATGATTTAGAGCAAAATTTTCGAAATTGAGTTTATTATAAACTGAGTCACAGCTTTCTAAAAATACTTTACTTTTGTTTGTACTCTAATTATTTACAAAGTTATATCAGTTTTTGTGCAAGTTGATAACAGTGGATAGACTATTGATTTTATGTCTCTATATGCCTTTATCTCAAAATCAGTTTCCCTCCCCTTAACCACGACCCCTTGACCCCACTTTAAACACGATATCTCATACTGTTTTTAAAATAATTGTCTACAATCTCCCATGAGTGTCTTATGATTGTAGCACACATATTTTGAAGTAACAGACTAAGAGAAAAAAAGCAGAATTTTATTTTTTATGCATGTTTTTCGCCAAGACAAGTGCGGAAATTTTTAAAAATTTGCTTGTTTTACTACATTGATCCCTAGCACAGTAGTATATGCACTTGTTTTTAATATAATAGTTCAAAACATAGTCAATAACCTTATAAATTAAATCCTCAAGTTTTGTTTTTTTAAATTTATATTAATACTTTTTAAAAAAAGTTGTCAAAACTAGAGTGCCTTCAGTGAACTCTAGTCAAAACTAGTCGGTTACATTGAAATATTTCAATTTTTTGATGCCGCCATCTATCGTAGCAGTTCTCAGATCTTAAATATTTCTAATTAAATAAAATTTGCTTTGCAAATCAATCTGATTACTTGAAACTATCAAATTTTGAAAACGTTTCTTCCTTCATTAATAATTTTATGTGGTTTAAAAATATTGTTAATTTGTATTGTAAATGATTTGAAACGTCAGATATATTAAAATCACAAAGGCACAAAACGAAAGAGCGAGGAGAAAACTTTCTCTCATATAAGAAGTTAGTTTTGAAAATAAGACTAAAATAAATTTATAATAAATTAATAGTAAATTAACAAAATTTATTTATAAACTTTTATCACATCTTGGCTTTTTTCCATTCGATATTTCTAATTAAAAAAAATGCTGGCTTAATATAAGCATAATTGAAACAATTTGAATAAAAATTCATCTACATAAACTTTGAAAATAAATTTCATAGATTTTTTCAAAATAAAACTATGCCTTTTTGAAGTATAAAATATTATATTTCTTTTACGGTTTGTTATGAATATAATGAATGTTAAAGATTCGTTAAATTGTAAATTCTCACAGTCAATAAAATTAAATGCAAAAGTTTTATTTGATAGAAATTTATAAAACAGCAAATTATTCTTTAATGTGTATTTTTAAAAAAAAAGAAAGAGAAAAGGATACCTGTATAATAGAAATTGCAAATTATGATCCCATATAGCAAAAATTACTTTTCATAAATTTCAACAGATACCGCCACTTGCTATTCAATTTTAATCATTGTAATGTTACTCAAATTTATAACTAATATGCAATCTTTACATAGATTCAGTCAATTAATGTTTCAGGTTTATCATTTCATTATATTTTTTTTTTGTCTAATGGAGATAAAGTTACAAACTTTTAGCAAAATATAAATTCTACCTGTTAGAATAATATTTTTTAAACAGTAGAAGAAACTAACAAAAAGTAATTTACAATTATTAAATATATTTTTTCTTATTTTCTTTTAAAAAATGCATAATTTTATTAAAATTTTCTAATTATTTAAAAATAACGAAATTTAAAATTTTTTAGTATTTATTATGAATTACTTGCATCTAATTCCTTACAATGATAATATTTAATTTATAAAGAAAATTAAGCTTGTCGAAACAAACATAGCATTATGATTTTGCGAGCCATTTAATTAACTTAAATATTAAAAAAAAACGCTTAGTAAAAAATATCTTATATATAACTTAAATATACAAAATATATAGCCTGAATATAAACATATGTAAATATTCTTATATTTAAGTTACAAAACTTATTTTGTTAATCTACTTTATTTTAAACATTTTTAATTGCAATGTGAAAGAGAAAAATTGTTAATAATTAATTAAACAAAATATTTTTGTGACTAGATAAAATTTGTAAGTAAAATTTGTAAAAATTTTTTAAAGAAATTAATGTTATGTTCTAATGTTATGTATTAATGTTTATAAAATTTTTAAGAAATTAATGTTTCGAAGTCGATTTCGCTATGACTTGTTTTCCTGCTGCAAAAGTAACTATGCAGAAAAACTAATTTCCAGAGATGCTTTTGGTCGAAAGATACGTAGTTTAGTTTATCTCCCTATGTTTAACAATGTTGTGATTAGGTTTCAAAAATGATATTGGCCAACATGCCCGAAGAATGTAAAAATTCCAACATGCGTTTTTAAACTTTTCCTGCCCGACCAAACATATAATTTATTCAAACAAATATACTTTAAAACACTGATTGAGTGTCCCTCAAAATTTTATGAAATTCCGAAAAGACGCCGCGTGGGCAGAATAAACTGCACCGAATGGTATATAATATTCATTTTAATGATATAAATAAATCAAAATTATTGCATCGAATATTTTATTCTTTTTTCTTTAGTATTGCTTTGATAATTATTTTTATTAAACAATAATTTATCCCTATGCTTGTACATAAGAATATTATTACTTTTAAAGGTTATAACTTTTCATACATTTTGATTTTATCACCTCCTTGTTCATAAGAATGTTATGCATTTACTTGTATATGTATATTGTTTCTTCATTCTTCCTTTTAAATAAAACCTAATTTTTCCATGTATATATTTGACACGTTTTATTTTATTTTATAACCGTCGTTGAACAGTCGACCTAATTTTTGGATTTATGACTACTAATGTTATGACTTATACGTCGCCTTAAAATTTTGAACAAAATGACGAAGGCAAAGGAATTCCTAGATCAATAACTGGGAGAAATTTGCCTTCGCGGAGGACTTTTTGATGGAACTAACCCGCATTTGCGTTACATGAAGGGGAAAACCACGAAAACCTCCTGCAGTTAGCCTGACGGCAAGGAGACTATAACGATCCATCATACGTCTACCACTGAAGATATTGTACGTCAGCACTGTGGTCCGTGCAAGCCGGATGAGGAATTCGTATCGACAAGCCATCGCCGGGATTAGAACCCGGTTCACTTCATTGGAAAGAGAACGCTCTATTCCCTGAGCCATCACGGCTCTAAAATGTAAATTTTTCAGGACTTGAACCAGTAATCTCTATGTTTAAGAATTTCTTTTTATATAAAAAATAAAGGCTGAGATAGCCTGGTTGATCATGTTCATGTCTAAGAGGTCATAAATTCTACCCCCGCCGACCGAAGATTCACCGTGTACAAAATGGTTACTGATGGGTGCACGCTAACTCTGACGGGATCACAAAGTCCTCCAAGTTCCCATAACAAATGAATGTCTCCGGGGATACTGGATCGGAAATTGATCCCGCAGGTCAAAATTACAGATGGATGGATGGTGAGCGAATGTATCATCCCTCTAACTCGGCCTGAGTGTGGCAAAAGTGGAATTCTCGGCCATAGAGGTTGCCAATGGGAAAAAAAACATTCTTCTGCCTTAAAATAGGCTTGTTAGTATTGACAAAAAGGGAGAAGACAACAACAATTGAAAATAAAAGTGCTGACGTAGACTCAATGTTAATATCAAAGCTTTCGACATTCTTTTCGGATAAAAAACAAACAGTTTCATTAATTTTCATTTCATGATTATTTTAAATTGAACTATAGATTTTTCCTAAACATAGTTCAGAATTTATTTATTTCATTTAGCCGCCATTGTTTAAATCTAACTATAGACGGTTCCAAATACTTTAAAGTTAATATCAGTGATATTTGCTAGCTTAGTATATCTCTATTTGAATAAAAAAATAGTTTATTGCTTTAATATTATTCTTTCATTCGCTAGGTCAGATAAATTCAACGATCAACGCTGATGTGATAGAATGGACGGGATAAGTTACAAAATTAGTAAAATTATCTGAAACCACTTTCTTATTTTGTTTATATTAGTTCTTATTTAACTTGTTTTTTTAATACTAAATAATTTATTATTCTCAGTAATTAAAGTCAAAAAAAAATTTTATATATTAAGGCAAAATTAATGGAAAAGTGGTACTAATTTGTTGAGAAAAAGCGTAAAATATCCTCATACATTTATTGATGCTAATCCAGCTTAATTAATTTAAGAAATATTTACAGAGCTTAGAAATTTTGGCCACTGTGAATTACTTTCGATCTAACGATCATCACGTTCTAGGACTCAATCCTAATGGTTCGAAGAAAAAATCTAAAAAAGAATTACTATATACAACTTACTTTAAAAATATAGAGAAAACATGGAAAATAATAAAGATTAACGAAAAAGAAAAAAGAAAAAAATATTAAAATAAAATATTTTTAAAGAATTTTATTTAAAAAAAACTTTATTAAAAAGCCGGAAAACCTGATGAAACCTGAAAAATAATGAAAATAAATAATCTCTTCATCAACTCGCACAATTATATCCGTAAAAAAGAGGGCTTTCTAATATTGTATCAATATAGCCAAATCAAAATATATCAATATAATAGTGTGAGGAGCACTCAAAAAATTGAAACGAAAATAGAACACAGTAAGTAAAAAAAAAAAGGAATGAAATAAAACGTATCAAGCAAAAAACAGAAAATAAAATGTAAAGAAAATTACAGAAAACACAAAACGAAATCCATAAAGCGAGTAGTTAATTCAAATGAACGTACCGGAATCTTTCAAGAATGATTTAAAATATTTTCGTAATAAGATTGCCAGATTAAAAAATATGAAAACAGAAGCGCAAATAGAGGGTTCTTTTATGGAGAGTAAAAAAGGAGTGCTTCATATATCACGTAAAAAAAACGGAATGAAACGTAAAGTAAAAACAGAAAAAAAAAACACAAAACGAAATCTATAAAGCGAGTAACGAATTCAAATCAACCCTTATGTACGGGAAACTTTCAAGAATTATTTATAATATTTTTTACAGAAAAATAAATGTACTTCTTCACTTTCTTAGATGTGTGTATATAATCATATTTTAGAAGATACCAATACTTTAAAAAATATTGATGATATTTAAGATTCATGGAAAAGTTTTATATATATATATATTTAATTCATGACCTAAATTTACTAAATATTATTTCAAAATCTTTCATAAATATCAAATGATTGTTCTTGAAATTTTTAAACTTTTAAGACATTTTATCATTTAGGGAACAGATTTTCAATCATTCTAGCTAAAAGAAAGGAGAAGAGAACTTGATTTATATTTATTTAAATGCAGATTATAAGAATATTCAAGATCTCCAAAAACCAACAAAAACCTGTAAGTTTGTTCCAAAAACTTAACAAATTTAAGGAGATATTCTAACTTTGAAAGTAAATAATGTTTAACTATTTTTCAATGATAAGATTTAAATCCCGTGCAAAAGTATTCGTGGGTGTACTTCAAAATAATCAGTTTGGATTGAGTTTTAATTACTACACCAGTCGTAAGGAAGATATCGGTCTCTACCTTGTTTTACATAAAATAAATGAACATCCCCTCAGAATTTTAATTACCCCTACAATCTCAAACTTTCTTTATATGCACTAAATTATCGCTTCATTAATAACATAAACTATTGAATTAATTTTGATAGTGTGTAAATTCAACGTTCTGGTCAATTGGGTGAGAGGGGTTAAAAATCTGTCTCCAAATGTCAATGCCGTCGTGTTTAAAAGTGCGCCAAGACATCTTCTGGGATTATCGAGAGGGCGCTGTCAAATTGTTTACGTGAGACATCTAAAGCTTTCAATGAATCGTTTCACAACGACTGTATTGACGCATGCGTAGACAAGCTGTGCAATGCCAAGTTTACAAAAGAAGCCATCTTTGGTCAATTTTAATAAAAGAATTTAATTGATACACAGAAAATCCTCTAAGGTTTGTCGTATACGAATAGATACTATTTAATACGACATTTTTATATATTTACTAATTAATTTTATAATTAAATTATTTGATTGAATGTAAATAAGAAAAATATCGAGAGTTACGTTTTTTATATTTATTTCAAGGGCGTGGGTGTATGCCTCCCTCGATAACTAAAAATCCCTCAAGTCCCATTCAATATTTTAGATAAATAAATAAAGTTCTTACGAATTATCATCTATTTAATTTTTGGAAATTTTAAAGCGCAATACGATGAAAATAATAAAAAAAAAATTTCCAGTTATTTAGCACATTCAGAAATGTGCTAAAAGACATGTAGTAAGTGAAAATAAAAATAGACTACTTTATCAATTCAATAAATGCCAAATTGAAAAGAAAAGGAAAGCTAATATTCAGTTTTTAATTTATATCAACAAATTATTTCAATAATATTATGGTGGGCTTATGATGCCTTCCTAAAAAGAGGTAACATTCAATCGACTTACTTATCTTTTTGTATACACTTCCGTATACTCACTTAGTATTCATTTTTTGAAAATAAAAAAAATATAAAAACATTACAAAGAAATTTCAAATATTTTTCTCAAACCTAATTTCTTATTGTTTTTTAGTGAAACATAAATTAAGTTTGGCTATTAAATATTTACGGGAATTGTTTTTAATGTTTTCTTTTAATTTTTTCTGTCACTTTTGGTGTTATTTTGTTAGTGAAGTTATAAATCAATTGCTTTAACATTTATTACAGAACAAAAGGTATAAAGGCAATAAGAAAACAAATAAAATACTTACTTTTTCTTTATCCCCAATCTTTAAACAGCACAGTAGTTTTTATATACTAAATGAGCACTAAAAATAAAAATATGTAGTTACTAGAAAAGCAATACGATCTTGAAGAAACGTAATTGAATATATAAAATAGGTTATATACCATAATCAAAAAAGTATTTTTTTAAGAAAGAGAAACACTAAGGAATTAAATATATAAATCACAAACAAAAAAGAATTTAAATACTTTTGCAGTTGCTTGTTTTGTTTTTAGTTCAGAAATTATTTCAAAAATTATTCCTATTATGCTTATTAAGCAGAATGTATAACATAATTTAAGGTAAAATTTTGATACAGAAAATAATTTGAACCCTATGTATAAAAAAATTTTACTTTTTAAACATATCGCAGTTTATTTTATCAAATATCAAAAACTGTTAAAGAACCCACTGCTAGTATTCAAATAAAATCTGTCCTTTTGGTTATAAAATTGTCCGTAATTTCTGATTTAACTATATAACTATCTTTAAATAAATTTTGGGTATAAAAATATCTAAAATAGATATTTTTATTTACCTTGATTAAAATCACAACATATAAGAAAGCGAATCATTTTAGTTTTCTGAAAACCACTCTTGAAAAACATCAAATAAAAATAGAAAATAAATGTTATTTTTTAAGTCGTGCTTATTTCTTAAAAAAATAAATATTAAAAGGCTACCTAGGGAGTTTCAAATGCCAAGGAATATTAAAAATGATACAATTTTTAAAGTTAAGAACTTTGGGAAGATATTTGCCAAAAATATGACAAAAGCGATGTCAAAAACGAGGTCAAGAGATTTGAATTATTGCTACATTTCTAGTTTTGAAAAATTAATCGACTTAAAATTATTTCCCATTGTTAAAAGAAAATTCTTCGTTTATATTATACATAAAAATTGACGTTGTTAATTTTTCAGAACTAATAATTGCAATAATTTGTTAAATAAAATTGGATAAATGATTTATGTTATGTGATTTTTGGAGATGATTAAAGTAAAACAATTTATAAATTGAATTACGTTTTTTAAACTGTTTATAGTTATTTCTTTACAAAAACTTTATGCTTTCCCTCTTTTTGTCAGTAAAAGTAATTCTTCCTATATTGTAGAGAAACTTTACAAAAACAATTATTTACTCATTAGTTTTCAAAATCTGTGCTTTTAATTAATACTGTTCAAGACATGTTTTCGTTATTTGTAATACATTTTAATCTTTATTTTTAGTTATTAGTAAGTATGTATTTAAGAAATGATTTTTGAATAACAGTTGTACTTAGCAAAAATGGCTGTTTTTGTGCTCGTTTTTACAATCTCATTTTCGCTTTTCGTTTCAAAAGCTAAGCTTTCATGATTTTAAAAAACTCTGTTTTTCTACTCATTTTCGCTTTTTCCTCGTTACTTTTGTATGTACTCGTAACTGTGCTTTTTAATTTTTAAATAGTTACTCTAATGGATAATCGATAGGCGTGAGTAGTGTTACTCCGAATACCTTTTATTTATTTTCAAAAATACTTAGGATATACACTGAGGATAAAAGTATGATCAAAACTACTAGAATGCTGTAAAATTTACCCTGTTTTTGGATCCATGGGACCAGCAAACAGCATGATAATTTTTACCGTAGCATTTTGGTAATGATTTTGGAAACATTATTGTTTTATAAAAATGTGTTAAAATTTGGTAAATACGGTAATATTAATAAAATATTCTTTTAAAAAATGTGTTCAAATTTTGTAAATAGGGTAAAAAAAATTTTTTATTGTAATATCATAGAGCATGGCATAAAAACCATTCATTCGGTTCAATTTACTTTTCTGTTTTGTATTTTTTACTAAATATATGGTAATGAGAACAATAATTTAAAAAAAAAAAAAAAACAGAAATTTTGGCTACTATATGAACGGAAAAGTTACCAAATATATGTTTTAAACACCGTATACCAAAATTATGAATTCTTACTTTTTGCCAGAGATGGTAATTTTGCTATAATTCTTTATTTTCCTCCTTATAGTTCTGAGCCTACTAAAGAGTCGATTTGTCGTATCTATACTCTTACAACTTAAGGTAAACTTTGAAGTAACTCACATTAAAGAAAAACATTTAACATGGAGACCCTTGCTATAACCAATTACTGGATTTGTGAGAAAGGATTTGAGTGAAAGAGATTGACTTCGCAAACAGCTTAATCCAAAACGACCTATTTTTTTTGGAAATTTTGAATCAGTTTATTATAATTTAAAAGTTCTTTTGTGGACAGTTTCACTATAAAGTATTTTACATTTTCTATTTATTTTTTATACAAAATAAATAATAAATCCCATGTCTCATAAAATTCCACTGCTGCTATAAAAGAGTACAAGCATGAAATCGATTTAACAAAAAAGCTTACGTTTTATAATTAAATATTTGAATAATTTAAGCTGACTTTCTAAGATTTTTTTCTAGCCTTAAATATTTTCTAAAAAATGTTTCGGAATATAATTTACAAAATTATATTTATAATTAATTGAAGGTTATTTAAGTCTAAAGTAAATTATGTTTGTTGCGTAAAAGATATGAATTGATTTTTACGTGTAACCGTTAATTTATTGTCTAGCAACACGACCTCAAACAAACGATGCAAGGGGAAACTAAGCAAAAATAATTTTCCTAACAATTTATCTCAATTTTCTGTATAATAACTTAATAAACAAATCAATGAAATGAGTGTTTTTAAGGGACCTCATGATTAAAAGAGAATTCATTTAAGTTGTTGATTCACTTTCAAGCGTTTTCCTGACTCTATATTAATGTGTCATGTATTGGGGAAGATTCGGATATTGACAACTTATAAATGAATGCATGCTAAAACATTGTTAATCGAAATTACAATGCAAATGCTTGATATAGAAGAAAATATTTAGTGTTTGACTAAGTACATAACTAATAATTTGGGTGTAAACAAAAAACTTATTATTCTGTTTTGAGAAAAAATTGCATATTAAATGCTAATTATATTTTGGATTACAAAATACATAAGTTACCAGACCAGACAATTAAATGAAATTACCTTAAGTTTTAATAATAAATATGGTTTTAGACATTTATTACTATAAGACTTTTATTACTATAAAACATTTTATTACTATGAAACTGTAATTTTCAAGCAAGTATAACCATTTCCACTTTGCATTCCTTAGATTAAAAGGTATCATAATGCATGAAACATAATACACGCTGTAGGAATCAAGTTCAGAGCTTTTAACTGACAAACTTGAACATTTTCAATTAGTTATAACAGAAACAATATATGAGCCTAAATTTTTTTTGAACTACAAAATTTAAGTGATATTCCAGAATCTGTGAGCTTACTGCTTGAACATTGCAACCAGAGTTTGAAGAGTTTGATATTCAATTTATTGTATAAAACAGAACTGGAATGATGTTTCTGGAGATCTCGCACTTAAAACTTATTTGAAACTACACTAAACAAACTATGAGCTTCTATCTTCAAAGAAATAGCAAAGCTGAAATGAATGACATTCTGGAGTTTGCATTCAAAGAGTTTACAATTTGAGAATTTACAATTGTAAAAAATAGACTTTCTCATATAATCTCTAGTGAATAGCAAAATTAAAATAAAATACCAAGTTCAAAAACGGCAAGTTTTCAACTTGAAAAACTAAAAGCAGCCTAAAATTAATTTGTTCACCAGTCACAAAAATTGTAATTTTTTAAAAAAAAACAGAGTTTACAATCATCAAGTTTTTTTTTAAAAAAAACTTTTACAATTAGAGAAAATGAACTAAATATGAACTATAATCTGTGATAAACAACAAAATTAAAATACAATTCTGGAGCTTGCAAATATTGAATTAACAGTTTAAATATTTGCGACTAGAGTAAACAGATGTCCCACTCTTTGGTAAGTAACAAAATCGAAATACAATTACAGAGCTTGCTAACGACGAATTAACAAGTTAAAAACTTGTGACGAAGAGTAAATAGATTTTAAAATCTACTCTTTGGTGAGTAACGAACTCAAAATACATTTCAGAGCTTTAAATATACGAATTACGAACTTAAATATTGTCAACTAGAGAAGATAAAATTACAATCTTTAGTGAATAACATTAAAATATGAGAGCTGGGAAGAAACAAGTTTGATTTTTAACTTGAAACTGTGGTAGCTAACAAAATTAAAATGCAATCAAGTAAGCTGTTAACGGTAGCTGTTGTGGAAACGAGAGACTTGCATATAATACCAGGAGAGATGTCATTATCAGGTGTTGAAGGCAAATTCATTCATTTGCTGATGAGTGCAATGAAAATACCTTTCGAAGTGAAAGTTTCACCCGATGGAGAATGGGGACAAGAAATGAAAAATGGAAGCTGGACAGGAATTGTTGGAATGGTGCAGAGAGGAGAAGCTGATTTAGCAGTAAATCAATTATCCATAACGAAAGAAAGATTGAAAGCAGTGAACTTTTCAATTCCTTATGCAGATGAATTAATTCAATTTGTTGCACCCACTCCAAGACGTATATCTTCACTTATTGTGTACTTATATCCATTTGACATAATGATATGGTTGTCGTGTATAAGTATATTACTTTTAATGCCATTTATACACTTGCTTGTACTTCCTAAAAGAAAAAAGTACAGTACTGAATTACTAAGATTACTAGGTTGCATATTAAAACAACCCATGTATACCAAAAACAAAAGCATGCATAGATTCTACACTTTGTTATGTTTAATTTTTTCCATGGTTATTTCTTTAAGCTACTGTGCTCTACTCTTGTCGTTTTTAAGTGTACCTCTTTATGAACCTAAAATCCGGACTTTTAGTGACCTCTCTAAAGCAGTTCTAAAAGGTCAAGTCAAATGCCAGGTGATTGCTGGATCGTTTGTTTTATCACTTTTTTTAAATTCCACCGATGAACAATTACGAAGCGTGGGTGAACTAGTAGAGCAGAATTCGTGGACCTTTCAAGTGAAGGATTACAAAAACAAAACAATCGATGACAAAACTGCATCTGTTTCTTCGGCTTTGTCGTTGCAGTCACTTTACAGGGATTACAAGAACATAGTGTTTTCGGAAGATTCCTTGGTAACTACAAATTTGGGTATCGCAATGAGGAAAGGTTTTTGCTGTAAAGAAAAACTGAATGAAATGATATCTAGAATAAAAAACGCGGGACTTTATGAAAAGATTAAATCTGAGGAGTACCTAACAATGCCATTAGCCCTAAGTGTTAGCCACAAGCTTACAAGGAAAAGGGTAGCAATAAGCGTGGAAAATATATACGGCGTTCTGTTACTTTTAGTTGCTGGATATGTTTTAGCATTTGCAGTACTAATTGGGGAAATATTATTTCCTCGATTTTATGAAAATTTGCCAAATTCTAAGCCACTAAATTGCACTTTTAGTAAAATAAATGCTTGGGAAAATAATAGAAAAATTAAATAAAATCACTCATCAAGTGTATGATTATAAATATTTATTTCGCAACTTCTTAAATAATTTCTGAAATTTAATAAAAGCACTATGTACCGAAATAGAGTGTTAGTTATCTTTTTATTCTGAAAAAAGCTCAGATTTGTGAAAATTGAGCCTTTTTCAAGAAGATAGAATTGAAAAAATACCTCTTTTTAATATCCAACCCAAATTTAACAATTAAATGAGGAATTTCATACTTACTTTCCTTTACTTTACTTAATCTGGGTGTATTACAGGTGTAACTTTCCAGGCCATCTCTTCATATTCAAAACATTAAATTATAAAGTGATTTTATTTTATAACCGTCGTTACACAGCAGACCCAAATTTGGGTTTACTACTACTAATGTTCAACTCCGTAGCCTTGTCATTTTGAACCCAATCCAAAAGGCATGAGAAGTCCTGAATCAAGTATTAGGAGAAATTTGCCTTCGTGGAGGACATTTTGATGGAACTAACCCGCATTTGCGTTACATGGAGTGGAAAACTACGAAACCTGCAACGGTTAGCCTTAAGGCAAGGGGACTCTAACCCATGATTCGTCTACCACTGAGGATATTTTACGTCAGCACTAAGGTCGGTGCACGTCGGATGTGGAATTCGTTTCGACCAGCCATCAAGGGGATGCGAACCCCATTGGAAGGCGAACGCTCTATCATCACAGCTTTGTTAAAGTGATTTTTAAGAATTTACATTTTAACAAAGTAAATTTACAAGAATTATTTACGTTTTTTTATGTATTAAGCCCCCTGTTCGCTGCCGCTCACCAACCCCGATAATTGCATCACAATTATTGTCGTTTCTTTGCAGAACACAATTTTTCCACTAAAGTCAAAATTATCCACTTAACATATATGTAGTAAATGAAATTCTGTTTGCTTATGTTTCTGCCTCCACTTCCCACGTTCAAATAGTATTATCTATTAGTATTATAAATATTTAGATTTATTGGTAAGCAGAAGAAATTTTTTAAAGTAATCATTTTTTAAAATGAAAATTGCTATAACAATATATAGTTATAAGAATATATTGTTCAAACAAATTTGATGAGTTCACAACCGTAATTTAAAATTTTCGCTTACCAAATGGGCAGATATATTAAATATTACTTTTGCTTGCATCTCATTGCGCATGAAGCAGATCATTAAGTCACAAATCATTTAACACATCTCTTTATCTGTAACTTATTACAGCATATTAACGTTATTTGCACAACAATATTAATTGTAAGAAGATTAATAAGATTTGAAGACCTTTCTAACTAACTTTATCTGAAAATGTAGCGCAGAATTACATTACAATAATAATAATAAAAAATACAATTATTTTCCTAGTTTTAAACTCGAAAATTGAGTTAAAAACGTGATAATAGTTGTACAGGAAAATAACTTTAAATTAGGGATACAAAACTCTTTATAGAAAAACAATATCTTTACGACTTCCCACGTGATTATCCGGTCAATAAAAATGCATGGACAACAATATAAAACCGTTACACCATTATTAGACATACTCAAAACAAAATAAAAATTTAAACAAACTTTAGCTAATAAGTTTAGTTGTAACAATTCAACAGACAGCATTATTACTTTTTCACACTCATGCGTTCTCAATTTTAAATGGCTGTTTTGTGCATTACTAACCGCAAGTCTTCTGTAATTGGCTATGTGTTATCATTTCACTCTCTTCTTATATTACATAAAGATATATATATATAATAGCATCCTTATGTATACATTCCGAAACTGACTTTTCCAAACATGTTCTTTCACCAAGTCGTTCGATTGTTATCAGTTACTTATTTATCATCAAATATAGCTACTAAAGCTTCCTTGTTCTATTCCTTTATTTAAAAACTTATTTTACTATTCTCACCATCACTATCGACATTTGATACGATAGCATTATTTTAAGTAGATTTCGTAAGGTCCTTAAGAAATTAAAAATGTGGCGGCAAAACTATGAAGATGTATTTTATTATGTTTATATTCACCACAACATTCAATATTTAATTACAAAAACTCGTAAATTTGTGGTCACGAAATGTTGAGTTTCAAAATTTTAATTTTAAATTTAATGATAACTTTATAAATACAATACTGATACCACACTTTTCTTAATTTATTAAGGACACATAAGTCTTGCTAAAATATTAAAATACAGATGCTTGCTACTACGAGCATAAAAACTTAAATTTTCTAAATAAAAGTTCAAATCAAAGAGAAAAGAAAAGTTTTAAATCTTTGAAAAAGTAAAAATTTGTCAAAAGATGGCGTCAACGCCTTAAGGTCTCTAGTAAATTGCAAAGTTAATTTTACTTAGAGTTTATCGTTGTAGATTGTAGAGTTTTGCAGGTGTAGATTATTTAGAGATTTTTTGATTTTAATTAGAGTTTTACTAGTTTTAATTGTTGAATTAGAAAAATTAATGTGACCCCCTACCCTTAACTATTTCCAGCATTTATGTAAACAAATCTTTTCATTGGTATTTTTTTTATTTTCTAAAATTTTTAGAAGATGGTCGCAGAAATTATAGGTGAAAAAACAGCTTAGTAACAACATTAAAAAATTAATGCTGTTGGTAGGAACTATTCTTTCCACCGCCTTAAAAAAAAAAAAAAAAAACAAACAAACAATTTAAAAAACAAAGCAAACTGTTGTATTTTTTTGCTGTGAACACATCCGCATTTACTTTTCATTATTCAAATAAATAAGAAACTATAAAAAAAGACAATCAATAATTTATCGTCATTTTTCGAAAACAATAGTATGCTTAGTAAATAGTCAGCTGTTCTGCATCGAATGATTTTGATCATTAGAATATTTTTAATTGTCAACAAGATTTAATTCTCAGCTAGCTGGCAATAATTCTAAATTTTCTTTCAATAAAAACTTAACAATAATTTAAAAAGGAATTTTATTTTAAAAGAAAAAATAAATTAAAGTACTAAAACAATTGATTAGTATATTCATGGAAAAATAATATAAATAGTAGCATAAAGAATAAGATTTTGAGAAATGTTAAAATTTAATAAAAAAGTTAAAAAAAAAAAAAAAAATTCTGTGAAACAGGCACAGACTGGTAATTAACAAATTGATTTTAAGATTAGGACGATATATAAGATATTGAGAAATTTTAAGATGTTTAAACATTTTGACTACGCATTCGTATAATTAATTATAAAATATATATTGAAATAAATTGATAAACATATCATTGCAAATCTATGCATACGTTGGTATATTATTGAAATTGCATCAGTTATTAAAAGAATAAACTAACAATTAAAATAAAAAAAGCTGATGTATAATTACATTCTACCAGAAACATGCTGTTATAAAACTCAACATTCGTTAACAAAATGTTTTTATTCAACAAAATGTTTTATTCAAATCGAATAATTTTTTAGAAGACTAAAAAAAAAACATCATATTTTATAATTTAAAAAAAGGATTAGCAATCGGTTATTAGCGGAAAATATATGGATTGAAATATTAGTTTACACGCGCGTAAATCAAGTTTCTCGTAAGTTAACCACATTTAAAGATTAATCGCCCCATTTAAATATTTCTTCATTGTCGCCAAATTAATTTTTTTTAAATAATTAATTTCAATTTTTCTCGGCTTCTACAAAATAAAAACTGTTGAAACTTTAGATTTTGATATAGAAAAATACGTAGATTATTACGATTAAAATTAATATCTCTTAATTCAAAATTTTTTCATCCACAGTGAAATTAAATAATAAAAAATAATAAATAATTATTAAAAATCATTTTTTAAATGAAATTATCTTTGGGTAAATGGGTTTTATAAGTGAGGGCAATTTTCTTTGAATTGCTTTATTAGTTTTAAAAATATGACTAAAAACACAAAAAGGGAAATTAACATTATGGATACCGAACTTTGGATCGCTCTCCTAACCAAACTATGGGGACGATATTTCCCAGATTGCGACTACCCCCTTTATTTTGAAGGTTAAGAATCCAAATATGTTAAAAAAATATATGTTTATTCAGAGAAAGTACGTTTTTATGTCTGATTTCGTAAATTAATAGTTAGCATCAATTAATTAGCATATTTGAGGACACCACCAGGAACAAAAAAGATTGAAACTTTGTTCGTGAAAATCTGACCATTAGAACGAAAGTTATTTAGGGTGATATTTTTTTTTTTGCGGACTGAACACTGTAAAAAAATAGCAGTATACACTTGCCACTATTTTTCGTGTTGAGTTTACGTAAATCAAAAAATTTTATACAGTAGATATAGTCCATTTTTATTTGCTTTTTCACTGCTATAGTTTTATTTCTTTATTTACTGTTTGGTAATTTACTGACAAAAAATTTTTCATGCTCAATAAAATCAATTTAATGGTTTCATTGCAAAAAATTTCCTTCAAAAACATGCACATTTTTAGTAATATATTTGCACTAATTCTTTCAAACAATCGTTAGTTTGGTAAGATTACATAATTTTTTGCAAGATGGGCACGATTCTGTACTCTAAAAGCTTTAGTGTTTAATTGTTTATTTCGCAAAAAAAGCGTAGTTGTATCTTGTTACAGAAGCATTTTGCATATTATTGCATCTAAAAGTATATTCATTGCATATCTCAGAATATTTTTGAGTGGGATGCAATTTTTTGTTCACAATAATGAAAGTTGTTTATTCAATGATAACTCTATATTAAAAAATAATTTATTTGTAATTATTTGTTATTTTTATAATTTTATAATTAAAAAATCACTTTCATAAAAGTCATTTGATAGAAAGAGTCATTACAAGGCCCAAGCATAAATAGTCAAACATTTTTATAGTCAATAAAAGCTTTAATTGTAAGGTATAGAGCATATCTTTTTTTATACAAAAACCAAAATTTAAGCGAAACCAATTTAAAAGTTCGTGTGATATAAAATTTCAAACACACGATATTTTTCATTTATTATTGTTAACACTAGTTTGCTCAAGGATATTATTTGGACTGCTTTTTCATTTGCAAAAATGTGCAAATAATAATGCATAATTTTTTTTCCGGAGTGAAGTAAGTTTTTTTTTTTATTAATATTTACTAACAACTTATTATATAACTGTAAATAATATGAAAAATATTAAAAATTAATTAAGCAAATTTCTTTACCCATTAATTATTCTTTCACAATACAGTCGTTTTGACTGCTTTTGGGCAATATGGGTATTTCAGTCTTTCTAGTGTTAAGAACTATTCGCCTGATTTCTTAAACAGTAGAGCTTCCACTGTCATTTAAAACTGTATAATTCAAAATGCTTAAATTAAATTTTTATTTGTACAAAAAGTTATTAAAATAATTTTAAAAAATCATAACTATTTATTATAAATTATTTGATCTGAGATTACAGTCAAGGGATTCAGAACAGTCATTCGAATCAAACCATTCAGATCAGTGCTGCGAATCAAATGATTTGGATCAATTATTCGAATCAAATAATTTGGATCAATGATTCAAATCAAGTGATTCAAATCATGTATTCAAATCATGTGATATAGATACCTGATTCGAATCATGCGATTCGAATTACTGATTCTTATAAAATAATTCGGATAACTGATTCGAATCATGTGATTCGGATCACTATTCAAATCAAGTGATTTAGATCAGTGAACCGAATCATGTGACATTGATTGGTGATTGATATCAATTGATTAAAATCATGTGATTCGGATCATTGATTTGGATCACTATTCGAATCAAGTGATTCGGATCAACTACTCAGCTACTCGTAATTCTCTCTAGGTAAATGATGGACTAGATCAGTAATGGATAGCTGCTACTCATGAAGAAGACTCAAAAAACTTAATACTAAAAGAATAAAAAAATTTATTTTAAATCCTAAATAGACAAAACTTCTTTGAAAAAAATGCGCTTAAAATCAGCAGAAATTTCAAAAAAAGAAAGAATAAATGTAGCAATAAAGGAAACGAAGGAAATAAAAATAAAAATATGACCACCGAAGCCGACGTCTTCATAGGGTACCGGCCCCGGTAATCATAAAACAAAACCTTTTCTATTGAGAGAGAAGACAAATGCCTAAATTAACTCCCTCAGTACCCCGAAGGTTTTGCGTAGAAGTTCAGGAAAAGAAACATGAAATACATAGAACCAATTCAGAATAGAAACTCAAACAAAATCATCAGAAAATAAAAACTCACATTAACCAGGTCAAACAGCGATTTCACAAGCAAATCAAATGAAAAGGAAACACTTAAAACGAAAGAAAACAACGCCCTATATTAAAAATGCGCACATTGAAAAAAAGAAGATGTCAAAGAAAAGATTACGTAACATATTAATAGAATGCTTAACTGGGGCTGCTTAGTTAAGACTTGAATTGCGCCCTTCTAAAAGAAATAAAAAACTAGTATTCTTCAATCATTTTCTTAATTAAAAAATTAACATTACAAAAATTAAAAGGAAAATCATTATTACTCAAATTATTCAAAAAATTATTGACAGCTTCCCGAAAACTTTTAACATTATTGCAAATATTTTTAATCGTAACCAATTGTGAAAAAACTAAAGTTTTAAAAATTTTATTATACAAATAAGTATTAAAGTTGCAGAAAAAAATAACTTTAAATTTAAAAGCTTTTCTTTTATGAATAACACCAATTTTAATTATTTTGTCAACAATATCAATTTTAAAATCTAAATATTCAACATTTAAACAATTCTCATTAGCTTTCTTCAAAATCAAATCTTTAGTATAAATACTATAAATAAAATTATAATTATCACAATTAAACAAAATCAAATCATCAATATATCTAAAAGCTTTAAATTTATTATACTCAAGAAATTTAGCTTCAAAAAATGCAAAAAAATATTAGCAAAAGCACCAGAAAAAGAATTACCTTGCGGAATTCCAATAATTTGTTCATAAAAATCTAAACCACTAAAAAGAACACTCTCAAAAAGATTAAACCTACATAAATCCAACTAATTAGACTTATCTATTTTCTCATTAAATAAATACTTATCAAAAATGCCGCTACAAATTTCAATAATCTTTTCATGTGGTATACTTGTATACAAATTTTCAAAATCAAAAGTATTAATGTTGGAAATATCATTATTATTAATTTAATCCAAAACTTCAACATTACTATTTATAACAATATTTTTCTCTTTTTTAATTTTAAGCAAAATAATTTTTAGAAAATAAAAAAAAAAAACTTTTCAGAATTGTAACAATTAGTACCACACGCTATAAACCTAAATTTAACCGGATTTTTATGAAATTTAACAATAGGAAATAAATATGGAAATGTATAACCTAAATTTAAATTTTTTACTAAATGCAATAATCTTTTTTTCAATAACTTTTTTATTTTTTCTTAATTTTAGATAAGTATTTTTTGCGTTATATTCTCCAATAATAAATTTTTTAAAAAAATATTTACACATAATACAAAATTATTTGAAGCTTTATCCACTACAGTAACAATAAATTTATCTTTAAGATTTTTAATATTTCTAGACAAATCATGATCAATAATAGTACCACTAAGAAATGAACTAAAACTGGTATTAAATAAATTAAATTTAACTTTTTCAATAATTTTAGCCTTCCACTCTGAAAAACCCGCAATGGGCCATTGATATTTTCTGGAAATTTTTGCTATAAAAAAATCAAGATCCTTTTTAATAGATAAAATAAAATCTTCCTTATTCATTTTAAATCTTGTCCTAAATTTTGAACCTTTGCTTAAAATATTAACTAAATCTTGATTACCAACAATCTCCAAATTTCCCGCAATAACATGTCCATAATCATTATCAATATATTGCGAAAAATCCTTTCCATTACAATGACAATCAAATTTAGAAATACAATTTAAATTTTGACTTAAAAAATTACAATTACACACCTTTTCTCTAAGAGTAGAAGAATATTTAAAAGCAGCAGAAACTTTTATTTGCTTTAAAGGAAAAAATTCAGAAAGACCATGCGTTATCTGTGGCAACTTAGCAATTTCAAATTTTTAATCATGAAAATTAATCGTACAAAAAACCTTTTCAACATTGGAAACCTTATTAAAGAGCAAATCAGTCTTACTAACACCAAGTTTTGATTTAATCAAATCCAAAACAATAAATTTAATAAATTAAGTATCAAATTTAATTTTAGAACAAAAATTAATAAGGAAATATTTAAGAACTTTATTTTTAAAACCAAAAATATATTTCCTAATATTGAAAATATTATTCAAATTAACAGGTAAGTTACAAATATTCGAAAAATCATCAAAATCAATAACTTTACATTTTCCACCATCTCTTTTATTTCAATATTTTGAATCAAAAACACCAGGAAAATTAAAAACTTTAAATCAATCATAAATAAAATAATCTTCAGTATTAACATTACCTTCTCCATTAAATTAACTATTTAATCCATATGGAAAAAGTGTTTTAAGACTACCAATGTAAATGTTTTATGGCTACCGGAGTCGATACCCCCTGAAGACGTCGGCTTTGGTGGTCATATTTTTAATTCCTTCGTTTCCTTTATTGCTACATTTATTCAAGAGATTTAATAAATCAGTTGAAAACTCAGCTCAAAATGACAAGCAAGCCAGCATCATATTTCTTAGGAGTCGAAATATATAAAATTGATGATAGAAGCATTAAAATTGGACAAGAAGCTATTGTTACAAAGATACTTGAACGGTTCGGTATGAGTAATTGTAGGCCAGTTGATACATCCATATTTTAAAGAGGAAGAAGAATCGTGCCCTACAGAATACAGTGTTTTCTTATCGTGTGGCTTTTGGTGCATCTCATGATGGGCACTAGACCTGACTTGGAATATGCTATTAGTGTTTTTTCACGTAAATTAGAAAACCCTACCAAAGAAGATTTTATCAAAGTAAAGCGGATATTTCGTTACATCGCGAGCTCCAAGCGAAAATGCATTTTTAGAAATCAGGCAATAAACCCACAATTCTAGAATGCTTCAGTGAGGCTGACTTTGGAGGTTGGATGAAGACAGGAAGATCGACGAGCAGAGTTATGCAGGTGGTGCTATATCCTTGTTAAGTCTATGTCGAGCAATGGTTGCAATATCAACCACATATGCTGAGACAGTTGCAGCAAATGAAGCGCCGAAAACATTGATTTTACTTAAAAGACTCTTCAATGGAACTTCTTCCTTGAAAAAAGAGATTTTTTGTTGTTTTAATGCAGCTCAGAATCCCGAGTTTTATCGTAGCGTATTTCTCTTTAGTGAAAAAATGTTAGAAGACGAAATTAGTGTGCAGCAGTCCTCAACAGAAATGCAAACTACAGATGTATTGTATTGTATGAAACCTAACTGAGAAAAAATGTGACTCGTATAAACACTGACCTCAAAATTTTATTTACAAATTTGTGGTTTAGTTTTTTTTTTCTTCCTTATTAAGTATTAATGTATGTTGATTTAAAGATATGGCATTTATGTATTTATGTAATCTGGCAACAGATCAGTACTACTACTTCAACTTCTAGATATGAAGCCCGTTCCCTGGTTATTTTATACGGTCCTCGTTCGATTTTTTTTTTCATACTATGCTAACTAAACAGTTTAACTTTAAAATGATTGATTCAGTTAATACTTGTATAATTTAATAGTTTTTACAGTACTTAGATGCAAACAGGCTCTCTTCATAAGGATAATGTTTTTTACTTAACTTGTAACAGAGTATAGATAACCTATTTTCTAGATTGCTGCTACCCTTCATATTTTTGGGGTCAAGAATCTAAATTTGTCGGATGAAAGGTATGTTTATTCGCAGAAAATATGTCTTTATGTCTTATTTTGAAACTTAAAATATCACCAGTAGTAACTAATTAGCATATTTAAGCTTAGGCCCTCCAACCATTAAGATTGAATCTAAAAATGAAAAAAATCCGATCACTAGATCAGAAGTTGTTAAGGAGAGTTTTCTATTTTACTGACTGTATATTACTTTTAGGACACACCATGCATTGTTTTTTTAACTCTATATAATGAGGATACCGTTATCTATAGCTAATAAGTTACTTCCTCATATCTTGTTATTTTTTCTTTAAAAAAAAGAGAATAGTGCACAATAAAATGCACAAACTCAGGGAAAAAATAAAAATCGCTCTTAAGTACAAACTTAACTTTTTTAATAAGGTTTAAAATTATGCCTCTTACGTTAAAAAATAAGAAAATCAGGAGAAAAAGATGATCAAAGTAGACCCTCATGAAGAGATACATTTTCTAAGTGATTTGGCAAAGAATAGGAGCGAATACAATATAGATTTTTAACTTAACCTTCCTTACCTGTCATTGATATTTTGATATATTGCAGCAAATTATGCTTAAAAAAATCTATTGATTTAAAATTTGCGTGTGGTCAAAATTGAGTTTGTTAATATTGGAAATTAATAGTCGCACGGTGTTATTATTAACTCCTATATAAACTTGCAGTTACATCAAATCAAATAAGAGTATGTAATGTTTTTTATAAGTTACAACTCATAAGGTATTATTTACCTTCAACGATATACTTATTGAAATGGAATTACAATATTTTATTCTGAATAAAATTTATAAATGTCTAAAAGGAGTATTTCATAGATTTTAGTTTTATTTAAATGTGTTTTCTTAAATACATTATTTACATATTACAAATACATTATTTATGCATTATTTTTTATTCAAGATAAGAGTTAAGAATGATTTTTTTTCTGACCATTAGTTTATTTTCTAATAAATGGTTTTATGCAAATTACTTAGGAAGAATGTAAAAAATTGTACTTTGCTTAGCGGCTTCCTTAATTTTGGGAAAGCAATTGTAAATCAAATTCGTATTCCACAAACATGGAAGAAAAAAAAATTTTCATTGATGATTTTATCTGCGTGTCAACAATTAAAATTTTTTGATTTTATTTCATACATTCGTGTTTATAACTTTGTGTGGAAAAAATTCGGCGAAAAGTTTAAATATCATCGATAATAATGATTTTTATCAACGCAAGTAAACATGTTAAAATCAGAACCAAGGATATTAAGTCCATTTTTCCAATCGGAATATAATAAAAAATTGTTGTTTATGGAACTGCAAAATATTTTTCCGAAAGAAAGTTGAAATAAATTTGCATAAAAGAATAAATAGCTTGTAACAGAATTTATATTTTTTTCAGACATACATTTATATTAGTTCATAAAAAGGAGAAAAAAAATATTTTTGTTTAAATATTGTTAAACAAAACTTTTTGATTAAATATCAATGGTGAGAAGCCCAATTACATACAATACACAATGCTTCAAAGCAAAAGAAATATAAGAGAAAACCGAAGTACTAAATAAAAACTATCTTTATGTAAAGCAAACATAATTAAACAAGCCTCAATAGTACAGCCGAAAAAATAATTATTTGCATCGATTGCTACCGTCAAGCAGAACAGAAATGAACTTACTCCAGCCGCTAAAAATTGCTGTTTTAGTAACACATGTCTTAAATGTGACAAGAAATATTCAGGGAGAGTTAGAGCTATCAGGAATAGAAGGCAAATTCATTCACTTACTGATGTGTGCGATGAAAATTCCATTCGAAATTAAGATTCCACCAGATGGAGAATGGGGAAGGAAAATGGACAATGGTAGCTGGACTGGATTAATGGGTATGGTACATAGAGGAGAAACTGACTTGACAATCAGTCAACTATCCATAACAGAAGAAAATTCACAACAAGTGAAATTTTCAATTCCTTATACTGACGAGGATATTAAATTTATGGCACCTGCCCCAAGAAGTATCCATTCGACATGCCCGTGTGGCTATCGTGTATTAGTGTATTACTTTCAATGCCATTTATGCATGTACTGTTCTTTCCTCAGCATGAAACGTACGGTGCAGCATTGCTAAAAATATTTGGCAGCTTTCTAAAGCAGCCACTGTGCACTCAAGGGGTCACAGTACCCAAAAAATGACCAAATTATCGAATTTTTTTTTTATTGCTTATAATAAAACTTCAAACTATTTCGAATGCACTGAAAAAAACATCATCTCTCTATCTACATTTTTAAAAAAGTTATGAATGATTTTAGATGGTCCTAATACAGAAGCTTGCTTAGCAGACAGACTTTAAAGTGCCTTTTCTCATAGATGATAATTTTGTGTTTTAATCTTAGTTAAACCCCTAAGGAATTTTTTCTATTTAAGATAGAACTTTGAAGTAAACTTTTTTATCTTAAGTATAATACACTTATTTAAACTGTGCATGGAATAAGCATTTTAGGAGGTATTACAATTTTTACAGCATGTTATATGTACCTAACAGGAATTTTTAACCTTTTTTTTTCTACTTTTTTACAAAATAATCTATAAAAAATATTCTAATTGATGTATCAACAAATGAATGCACAAAATTATTAAGATGTATATTCTAAGCAAGAAGAAAAAAAAAATTTTGAAAATATGTTAAAATAAAAAAGCCTTAGGGATTTAAAAATTGTGAATTTTTTCAACTTTTTTTAAAATTTTAAAAAAGTCAAACAGTTTAATTATGTTTTGAAGATAAATTATTGATTATAAGTTAAATGAGCATGTAAAGCATCCACAAAATGAATGATTATACCTTTATTTAAAAAAATTGTTGCAAAGGTACTGTGACCCCTCAAAGCAAATCAATGCATAAATTATACATTTTGTTGTGTTTGATTTTTTTCATGGTTATCTCCTTTAGCTACCACGCTGTTCTTTTGTCTTTCTTAAGTGTACCTCTAAATGACCCTAAATTGCGGACATTCAATGACGTTTTTAAAGAAGTTTTGAGTGGTCATTTGAAATGCCAAGTGGATTCAGGGTCGTTTGTTTTGCTATTTCTTTTACAATCAACCGAGAAGCAGTTAAGGAAAGCAGGTGAATTGATTCAAAGGAACGAAAGGAGTTTACAAATAATTCCTAAGAAAATCCGGAAAAAATCCGTTTCCAAAAAAAAAAATGGCAACTATTTCATGGAATTTGGATTTTCTGTCATTTCACAAAGGGTATAAGAATATTGTATTTTCTGAAGATTCTCTTGTAACTACACCCGTAGGTATTGCAGTGAAGAAAGGGTTTTGCTGTGAAGAAAAATTGAACGATATGATATCCAGAATTAAAAACGCTGGATTTTATGAAAAGATAAAATCTGACGAGCAGTTATCTATGTCATCAACATCAAGTGTTCATTATAAGTTAACCAGAGAAATAGTTGCAATAAGTGTTGAAAATATGTACGGTGTTCTATTTCTTTTAATTACGGGATATATATTATCGTTTGCAGCATTAGTTGGGGAAATATTTTTCAAAATCATAAAAGTGTGAATTAAATATTGAATCCAAATATGATTCGAAGTTAAAGGATATTATATTTCCGAATAGTAGATGAGACGAGTACCAAACTACGCTCTTGACTGGAAGTATTCATAAAACGTTAACTGGAAATATTATTATAATATGTTTTCAAAAAATATGTGAGGTTCTGTGACTACTAACTACTGGATATATTTTGTCTTGTGCAGTTTTGGTTGGAGAAATTTTATTAACTGTTTTTAAAAACAGTTAAAAAAACTTGGATTTTATTATTAAAATTTTACTCTGCACTATATATTATAATTCTTATAACTAATGTTATTATTATTATTTCATAGTTGCAATTGTGATTTACTTCTCCATAAAATTTCATCAAGTTATTTATTTTTATACAAAAATATATGTTTATATTTTTTTTTTCATTGCATTTAAGAAATTCTATGAATTGGATGAAAATTATTCTATAACATAAAATTTTTAAGAATCAATATTTTTTCTCCTTCATTTTAACTTACACTTATATTCAGTACTTTATTGTTATTTAATGCATTGAATTCAATCCATTACTGATTATTTTCGATAATGTTATTAAAATACATTTTTTCTTCTTGTTTATTACCATAAAATTTTTTCATCGTCTTAAGCAACCCGAAAGAAATTATGATGCATGTTATTATGATTGGAGAAATTACCATGATACACTGGTAAGACGCATTCTCTTTTTTTTTTTTTTTTTATGTTCCTTGCAAAAATAGAGAAACAAAATTTGCCGGCAACTTTTCCTTTGTTTTAATTCAGCTCATTACTAAGCAAGGATCCAAAATATTTTTGGCGACACTATTCATAGTTTTAATTTACTTTGTTTCGATGTATTAAAATTGAATTCATGGTTTTATTGAGAAACTATCCTCTAACAAGAAGATATTCAAAGTTTCAATCATAAATAATGCTTAGTTTTATTATATTGTTCGTTTTTTGATTTCAAAATATATACAAAATACTTTGTTTATTTTACACAGGTTGTAGTAAAGTTAGTAAAAACAAAAGATTAGGTAACAGCAGAAAATACGCAAAAAGTTATACAAATTAAAAGAAATTACATTGAAGATACTCATTAAAAAAACAAACAAATTTTAAATGATTTCTCGTTAGACTTCCAATTTAACTACCATTTTTCAACGTTCTAAGTAAATCTTTAAGAACACAAGTGTTAAAGTTTCCGATTAAGGGGAAAAAAAAGCCTGAAATTCAAGTAACTTTTTATAACGAACAATGTTCTTCCGTTGTGGAATGCCTATGTTTTCAAGGAAAGAATATTATCTTTATTTTCAGTTATTAATCAGTTACTTCAAAATAGACAAAATAAGTTTTATAATTTTTAAACAAAACTGCACCTCCCAGAAGAGAGAAAGCCTCCGCACGAATCAATTTAGTAACTAAGATAAAGTACATTACAAGTGGGTTAAAAATAAGAAATATGTCGGATCGTTCAGACTACTAAACTGCGCAGTAAAGGATAAATTGGAAAGATGCTATAACGTTTGGATTACTAAAAGATCGGATAACTCGTTTCTGGTAAACTCTCTTCTATGAGGTGTTGTTTCAGAACCTGAAAAACTGTACCATTTTTGAACGAGCTTTGCTATTCTAAACTTGTCCACCCAGAAAAGTCCATCAAAATTTTGAAGAAAAAAAATTAGAAAATTAATATCATCCATAAATAATATAAAATATAATATTAAGTGGAAGAAAATATGTCTAAATGATAAAGCTAATACGCCATTTGTTTTCGTACGTCTGTTTCTGCAACCATTTTTTTGCAATCAACATGCCAAGTTTCGCCATTTTTATGATCTGATGCATAAATATGAAACGTGACGTTTTAAGTATTTTATCCCAACTTATCAAATCTTCATTTTTCTCTTCATCATCAGAAATTGCTGCTGCCTTTCTTCTAAACTCAAACAAAATAACTTCAAATTTTTTTGTTGTTGAAGTGTTGGTAAAATTTCTGAACGATGGAAGCGGAAATCTTCTAGTTTCAAATAAGATCTAAACGGGTTATAATTAATATCATAAAATAGTATAGTAGTACAAATAGTAAATAATATACGCTTTCTTTTAAAATTCAATTTCTCAGGAACAATTCAATCGATTTCGCTCAAATTTAGTATTTTGACGTGTAAAATTACATTTTTTAAAAGGATTTCAAATTGTTTATCTTACAGATCAATATTATCTACAATTATTAAATAAAATAATAAAATCTTAAAAATATTTAACAAAAAGTTATTCTTTTGCTTGGTATTAGCTTTGAATAAACTAATTTTCTACCTCCGTTCTCTGAATTCATATCGCTGAAAAATTTCTCGAAATATAGCAAAATACACAAAAGTAAAATAACATTAAGGATAATAACTGTGGATCGCTCTCCCTTGAGCAAATTATTGGGACCCTATTTCAAAAATTGCGGCTACCCCCTATTTTTTGTAAGTCAGAAATCCGAATGTTACGAAAAATGCTATGTTTGTCACGATAAAGTACGTTTTTGTACCGGATTTCATAACTTAAAAAAATATCACCAATACTTACTAATTAGCATATTTGAGATAACCTCCTCAAACCGTTAAGATTGAACGTGACGATCCAATCATTAGTTAAAAAGTTATTCAGGGTAGTCTGTTTTTATTTTAGTATTTTCTGCGCACTTTATCGTAAAATGTGAATTCCTTATAAAATTTTTAAAAGAAAGCAGAGAAACTGTTAAATAAAAAGAACTTTTTCTCGTATTCGCTATGGACACAGATTATTTTGTTTAATATTTGTTAACTCAAAAATTAAACGTCATTCAAAGTAATTTAAAGTTGTATACGTTATTATTAAAGTTATATACGTTATTATTAAAGTTATATACGTTATTATTAAAGTTATATACGTTATTATTAAAAAAATCGTTGTATTTATTATTCCTGTATTAACTTATAATTTAAGGAAATACATAGCAGTATAAAATATTCTTATGGGCTGCAGCCTATTATTGTTTCTCCAAATTCAACGATATTGTTATTCTCATGGTCTAACAATACCTATTTTTAAGTAAAGATAATTAATACCTAAAAGGTATTTAAAATAATTGAATATTTTGTAAATTTTAAACTGATTTGAATTTTTACTGATTTTAAACTGATTATATTCAATACATTTTCTCATTAAAGAAAAAAGTTAAGAATTGACTTTTTTTATACCCTTATTTGATTTTCAAATTAAATGTTTCATGGAAATTAAATATCATGAATGTGAAAAAGTGTACTATGTTCAGTTAATTCCTTAATATTTTGGAAAAAAACTAAATAATAAATTAAATTTGTACTCCTTAAGCATCAGGAACTCAACATTTGATTTAGTATAACTGCATATGCGTGATCAACAACAAAACCAATTTGAATTGATTAGTGCTTTTAATTTTCGGGGAAAATATTTGGATAATATCAATTATAATACTAATTAAAATCAACCTCAAATGGAATTAACGCATGAACATTTAACATTAAAGCATGAACATTTTAACACGATTTATTTCTTTTTTCACATAATTTTATTAAGATATTTTATTTTAAAGTATTTTGTACTATTGCTGTATACAGTCCCTAGCCAAAATATTATACCCACTAAAAGAGTCTATGTAAAATCTTAATTAACAGGTAATACTATACAGCTTTACTGTTTTTACGCGACTGAAACCGGTTTGCACTTGTTTACGTTCGGGAATCAATTGGTTAAAGGAGACGATATATAATGTAAATTAGACGATATATCGTATAAATATAGAATATTTATTATATCAGGTATTATATTAGTGTATTATAATAATTACGCCAAATTATTAGACGCAATGAAGTTTTTTTATTAATTGCATGTTTTGCACGAGTTTATATGCAACGCTTGTATATTTAAACAAACATGTCATGAGTTTTCATTGATGAGATTTTTATATACTTTCTGTTTGTATTTATTTTTAACGTATTGCATTACAATGATAATCAATTGATACAGGAGCGTAAGCAAGTGCAAACAGGGTAAAAAGTGTAATGCTGTATAGTATTACCTGATAATTAAGATTTTACGCGGAATCTTACAGTGCGTCCAATAATTTGGCCAGGGACTGTATGCTTGTATTCATTTCTTACATTTAATTCTGCTCCAATAGCTGATTTCATTGATTTACATTCCTTTCCAAGACTTTTCCTCATCTTTTTTGTATCACGATTTCAAATATTTTTCTTTCTCAGATAGCATCACACAATTTCTTCAAAATCAAGTTAAAACCATGTTGTTTAAAGTAAACTACAGTAGCAATAATAAAGTAGGAATGAAACACTTAAAATGACAACTTTGAGGTTTTAGTGTTGGTAATATTCACCAACTAACAAAAAAATTTATTGTCATTGACATAAGATGATTAATTCTTCAAAATCTAAAAACCATACGATACAAAGATATTTTATTTTTGTTTTATTTTAAAGGCAACGTGTCAACATTTTGTTGAAATAAAAAGAAAAAAAAATGATGCCCTCATGTAAATAAAATAACTACGTGTATAAAACACTACTGGAAAAAAGAAAACCACAAAAAATTATTACAATATTTTTGAAAGCTAAAATCAATAAAATATTTTCCTCTAAAAAATGTATTATTATCTAAAAGGTATTCAAAACTATTTACGTAATTTCTTATGTTATGTGAAATTTGTTTCCTTCTAAACATTTCTTTTATTTAAAAAAAAAGTTAAGAATTGACTTTTCTATAGTAACGGTTAGTTTATTTTCTAACAAACAGTTTTCTGCAAAGGAAAATACGATTTGTTTACCGGTCTCCCCTTAATTTCTTGAATACAACAGCAAAATCAACTAAGTTCCTGTATTTCACACAAGTCAAAACTAACGATCCCTTTTAATTATCTCTATATCTGAGCGATAAGCATCCAAACCTCACGATAGTTTTGCATGTAATCGTGATGAAAAAAGGTTCGATAACCTCGTAATGATACTTAATAACCTCAATATTACTAAAGCAAGAAAAAGTCGACCTAAAACCTGAAATTAGTGTATTAAGTCTAGTTTCTGAGATAAAATGTGAAAAAAATTTTTTTTTGATGAAATAGCTAAAAAATTACAACTGAAATGTTTTTTAAGACAGAAAGTGCAAGGAAATTATGATAAAAGAAATATATAGTAGCTGGTAAACGTGTTTTTGTTTCAGTATTATTTTAAAATCACTTCAAAATGAATTGCTGTTTTTTTTTTTTTTTTTTTTTTTTTTTTTTTAATTTTCAACATATTTAGTTATAAACATTGGTGAACAGTGTTTATACATAAACTCAAAAAAATATCAAAAGTTGTAGGAAGCACAGAATGGGAAATGCCGATAAAAAAGAGTCCACTTAAAGAAGTGTACCTAAAAATTATAATTGAAAAAGTAGTCGATTACGTCAATTGCTGTCGACAAACAGAACTGAAATGAAACCGCATACGACATTTAAAATAGCTGTTTTGGTAACAAAAGTATTAAATGTTTCAAGAAATATTCAAGGAGAGTTAGAGCTATCAAGAGTCGAAGGCAGGTTCATTCACTTACTGATGAGTGCATTGAAAATTCCATTCAAAATTAAGATTCCACCAGATGGAGAATGGGGAAGGAAAATGGTCAATGGCAGCTGGACTGGATTAGTGGGTATGGTACACAGAGGAGAAGCTGACTTGGCAATCAGTCAACTATCCATAACAGAAGAACGGTCACAAGCAGTAAAATTTTCAATTCCTTACACTGACGAGCCAATTAAATTTATGGCACCTGCCCCCAAAAAATTATCTTCCCTTTTTGTGTACCTATATCCATTCGACACGTCCTTATGGTTGTTGTGTATTAGTGTATTACTTTTAATGCCATTTATGCATGTAGTGTTCCATCCTGAGCGTCAAACGTATGGGTCAGCATTGCTAAAAGTATTTGGCAGCTTACTGAAACAACCACTGTACACTAAAATGAAATCCATGCATAAATTTTGCATTTTGCTGTGTTTGATTTTTTCCATGGTTATTTCTTTTAGCTACTGCGCCGTTCTTTTGTCTTTTTTAAGTGTACCTCTCTATGAGGCTAAATTGCGGACATTCAATGACCTTTCCAAAGCAGTTCTAAGAGATCATTTAAAATGCCAGATAACTTTAGGATCGTTTATTTTACCATTTCTTTTGCATTCCACGGACGAACCGTTGAGAAATGTTGGTGAGTTAGTTCAAAAGAACTCCTGGAGTTTCCAAGTCAAAAATTACCAGAATAAATCCGTTGATGATGGAACTGCCACTGTTTCGTCATTTTTGACGTTGCAATCACTCTACAAAGAGTATGAGAACGTTGTGTTTTCAGAAGATTCTCTTGTAACTACACATGTAGGTATCGCAATAAGAAAAGGTTTTTGCTGCGAAAAAAAGTTGAATATTATGATTGCCCGAATAAAAAAAGCGGGTTTGTATGAGAAGATTAAATCAGACGAGTTCAAAACCGTGATGTTGAAAAGAAGTACCCCAAAAACATTTACTGGAAAAACCCATGCCATAAGTATTCAAGACATATATGGTGTTTTGTTGCTATTAACTGCTGGGTACATTCTGTCATTTATATCTTTAGTAGGAGAATTTGTATTGAATACTGTTAAAAATAGTTTAAATAATTTAGAAATTAGTTAATTTTTGTTTTTAATTATTATCATTGTAAGTTATGCTCAAATAAAAATTAGACACGTATAACAGCATACAAAATTAAGTAGCTATAGCAATATCACCTTCAGGTTTACAAGTATACAGTCCCTGACCAAATTATTAGACGCGCTCTAAGATTCTATATAAAATCTTAATTATCAGGTAATACTATACAGCTTTATTGTTTTTACGCAGCTGAAACCGGTCTGCACTTGTTTACATCCGTGTATCAATTGATTAAATTAGTCGATATATGATATAAATTCGACGATTCTATAAATTAGACGATATATTTTATAAATATAGAATATTTATTATATCAGGTATTATATTACTATATTATAATAATTAGGCCAAACTATTAGACGCACTGTAGTTTTTTTTAATAATTGCATGTTTTGCACGAGTTTGCATGCAATGTTTTTATATTTAAGCATACAGGCAATGGGTTTTAATTCAAGAGATTTTTCATACAACTCCTACTTGTATTTATTTTTATCGTATTGCATTACTATGTAGACCCATTGATACACGAATATAAACAAGTGCAAACTGGTTGCAGTCTCGTAAATACAATAAATCTGTATAGTATCACTTGATAATTAAGATTTTATATAGAATCTTATAGTGAATCTAATAATTTGGCCAGGGACTGGCCAAATTATTAGACGCAAAAGAAGAATATCACAGATTTTTATTGGACGTTAAAAGAAGAATATCACATATTTAAAACAGCTGATAAACTAGCTTTCGCGAGCATTTAAAGTGAATGTAAAGTTGTGTAATATGGATGAGACCAGAATAGATCAAGGCGCAATAGTACAAATTTCGGTGGCAATAGATGAGCATAATGCGAACATTTGTAGTCGAATATTTGCTGTCTTTGGCCCACATTTTCTAAGGTTTTGAACAAATGCAGAAAATTTCTTATTGGAGGAGCGTCCATCCATAGAGGTCTTTCCAATGGTCAAGGCAAACCAACGACATAATTTCCCATAAATCCATTACTGTTGTTTATGAAATGATAATAAGTTATCAAAGAGTTGTGAATCTAGAGATCTGTGTAGCACTTTGTCTAACAGAAATAAAGAAATTTCAGCCAATGAAAGAAATATTGCATTCCGTTCTCTTCAACTAAAAGCTTCCGTAAAGTAAGACATTTATTTTAACCTTATCAAGAGAATTTGCTTGAATATGCCTTCTCCTACAATCCAGAAAAACGAGACGGTGCTATCATTGCTATATACTTCACATCACACTTCAAGAATAGAGCAATCATAGTAGCTCCTTTTCTCTGGGTTGTAAGAGAAGGCGAGAAGAGAAACCGTTTAACACGTTGAATGCCATAGGGGTCGCCGGTGACCGGCACTGAGTTTGTTCGTAGCACCATGGGGGTCAACGGTGACCGACACTGAGTTTGTTCGTAGCACCATGGGGGTCAACGGCGAACGGCAAAGCAAAAATTCTACGTAACATTTTAACTATCAGGTGATACTATACAGCATTATTGTTTTTACGCAGCTGAAACCGGTTTGCAATTGTTTACGTTCGTGTATCAATTAGTTAACATTGTAATGCAATAAGTTAAAAAATATATATATATTAATGCAAATAGGAAGCATATGAAAAATGTAATCTGAATAATCCTGAATAAAAACCCATTACATGCATGTTTACGTATAAAAATATTGCGTATAAACTCGTGCAAAACATGTCATTATTAAAATACTACAGTGCGTCGAATAATTTGGTCTAATTATTTTAACATACTAATATAATACCTGATGTAATAAATATTCTATATTTATATTATCTATCGTCTAACTTAATCAATTGATACACGAACAGGCACCAGTGCAAATTGGTTTCAGTCGCGTAAAAGCAATAATGCTGTATAGTATCACCTGGGAGTGTGCCTGTATATATATATATATATATATATATATATATATATACCGCTCCGCCGCCGTGGCTTCGCCACAGGTGCCCACTGAAAAGAGAGTTAGCAGTTCTGGCACTTTCTGTGGCCAATGGACAATAGTTCCAAGTGCCCGTCATTAAAAAAATAGAAATAAATAAATAAATAGAATATTAATGTGAACAATAACAATACATAACAAGAATTGAATCAGTCAAGTCAAACTAGAGGAAAATAAACAAACGAAATAATTACAAAAACTCGATGAACACTGAGATATTTTTTCAAAACATTTCTTTACAGATTATTTTTTTAAAATTATTTTACCTAAATATTTTTATCAAAAACAGAAAAAGGAATAAAGGTATTTTTAATGTAAAAAGTCACACATTTACCTTAAATGAATCTAACAAAAAAGAAGTTAATGATAATAAAATTTGTTTAGTTATTATTCACAAAATAACTTTTAATGCAGAAATTGAAGATTATAATTTATTACCTTGTTTACAAATCTAGTAAATAGATAGATTGATTTTTTTCTGACAATAACAGCTATTTTGATGCCAAAGAATAAAAACCTATAATTCCCGTGGGAATAGGGACATTTTAACCTGTTTACCAGATGCCATAACTCTCTAGACATTTATACAGAAATTAATGCTTTAATTAAATTTGTGTTTTTCCCACATCTACAAACACGATCCAAGATAATGTAAGACACTAACTTAACATTGATTATTCTTGTATTTTTGATAAACTGTCTAAATTTAGGTCAATTCTATATATAATTGTGTTGGAAAACAACTCGGAAGCATCAAATAAGCACACCATCAACAACAAAATTAATGATAGTATCGGCGTTAATGTTCGTGGCGGAAGGTACGTGGAATGCGCTGAGTTGGCTTTTGAAAGAATAATCGTAAACGTAATTAGTTCATTTTAATATTTCCCGGGCTGTTTTTTGAAAATTAATTTACGACTTTTTTTAGTCGTTTCCACGTTAACAAACTTTAAAGAGCTTTTGAGAAAAATATAAAATTGAAGGAACAGTTAATAAAAGATACATTATAGTCCCAAATACAAAAGTAGTCACTGCATCGACAAAAAACAGACATATTGATTGTAGGAGTTACATAGTCAGTGTAAAAACACACGTATTGATAGCGACAGCAATATCGGCATTAAAATGAGAATATTGTCAACAAGAGTTCGTCGATATTGGTGCAAATTACGTATAACAAGAGTTGTAACAAAGACATTAGAGAAGAAATAAAGATAACAAGAGCAACCGCAACAACGAAAGAAAAGGATAATATGAGTCGAAACATTGGCGTATGCAACTAAAGAAGACAAACGTACATCTCAGGTAACAACTATTTTTGACTATCTACAGAATATTTCAAAACTGTGCAACTAAAATGAAACTTCCTAAAAGATTAAAAATAGCTGTTTTACTAACAAAACTCTTAAGTATAACAAAAGATACTTCTGATCAATTGACAATATCGGGAGTTGAAGGCAAATTCATACATTTACTGATGAGTGCACTGAAAGTTCCTTTCGAAATTAAAATACCAACCGATGGTGAATGGGGGAGGAGAACAGAAAATGGCAGCTGGACTGGCATTGTTGGCATGGTGCAGAGAGGAGAAGCTGATTTGGCAATTAGTCAACTATCCATAACGGAAGAAAGATTCAAAGACATACATTTTACCATCCCATACACTGACGAACAAATTCAATTTGTCGCCCCTGCCCCAAGACAGATATCCTCTCTAACTGTATACCTATATCCCTTTGATCAGACCGTATGGTTGTCCTGCATAGGTGTACTAGTTTTGATGCCATTCATGTATGTACTACTCAACCAAAAGAGTGAACCCTATAGTACTGAATTATTGAGTGTCATAGGCTGTGTGTTAAAGCAACCCATGCAAACCAAGCACCACACCGTGCATAAATTTTACATTTCGCTATGCTTGGTTTTTGGTATGGTTATTTCCTTTTGTTATTGTGCTGTACTCTTATCTTTCTTAAGTGTACCTTCATATGAACCAAAACTGCGGACTTTCAGTGACCTTTCTAAATCTGTTCTGAAGGGTCAAAAGTGCCAAGTCACTTCAGGGGATTATATTTTATCGCTTCTTTTGACTTCCCCGGAAAAACACTTGCGAGTCTTAGGAGAAATAGTTGAACGTGAATCCTGGACTTTCAAAATGGCGGATTATCAAAACACTACTGTTGATGAGAGAATGGCATCCATTTCCTCAACTTTGACTTTGCAGACTATTTACAAAGGGTACACGAATATTGTGTTCTCAGAAGATTCCCTTCTAACTACACATATAGGTATTGCAATGGCAAAACATTTTTGCTGCAAAAAGAAATTGAACAAAATAATATCAAGAATGAGACACGCGGGTCTATATGAAAAAATTAAATCAGAGGAGCGCTTATCTGGGCCCTCATCTGCAAATAAACGTAGAGAGTTAAATAAAAGTGTCACAATAAATGTTAAAAACATCTACGGGGTCTTACTGTTACTAATTGTTGGGTATACTTTATCATTTGCAGCATTAGTTATAGAATTAATATTATTTCGAATCAATAGAAATTAATAATCGTTGTAGTTAATCTCTTCCTGTTTTTCATTGAGTACAGTAACTAAAAAAATGCTTATAAAATTAATATCTAAAGAGTACTAGCATCTAAAGAAAAGTAGGTAGAATAATTGTAGCATTAAGTATTAAAATCATACATTTAAAAAAAATTAGTTATCTATTTATTACTACCGATATTTTCATGGTGTTGCGTTTTTTTCCTGTATACCAAGCAGCACATCATGTCGATTATAAGAAAAACATGACAGTTAGAAAATGTTACATCAAACGGAAACTTTAAGTACTTAACTATGAAATCATAAGCAAATATGTCTATAAAGAGTTAAATAGAAGTGTAGAAATAACTGTTAAAAAACGATATTTATTGGTCCTCATAGTTCATTATATTTGGCAATAGTTTTTAAATTATTATTGATTAATATTATATATAGCATTATATCCAATGATTATCACTTTTTGGGGGGCGAAAAAGGAATTCGAGAATAAAAGCATATACACAGCAAATGAAAAAATTTAATCTGATTAAGTCCTAATTATTTCTTAATATACATATACAGGAAGTGTAGATGAAGTGTAAGGAGCTCATGTGGTGATTTGCTGTAACAAATTACTGGGCATATTTGCATATTTTATATATATATATATATATATATATATATATATATATATATATATATATATATATATATATATATATATATATATATATATATATATATTTATATATATATATATATATAATAAAATGATTTTAGTATGTACCTGATGCAAATATAATTTTTTTCGATCTCTTAGAGGAAATAATAAACTGAGCTAAATCCAAAAAAAAAAAAAAAAAGATTATTTGGAAAACATGATAATGATACTTTTCCTCACATAAACACAATATTTAACCCCTATAAATGTTATATTTTAAAAATTGCTTGATGCCGGTGTAGTATTTTTGCTATCATTATTTATTTAGAATACCTTAAACTTTTACTGCTTTTAAGGAAAATTAGAATAATAAAAAGTTTTTGACCTCTAAATTATTAATTTTCATACAACCAATAAAGAAATATGTCTGTCATTTCCATGACCAAACACAGTATAATAGGGTAATATAACATCAAAATCAACTTAAATATCGAATGAAATCGGGAGACATTTAAAATAATTACCTTCCCGACATTCCCGGTTTAATGCTGCTCTCACTCATCTCTTTACTATGATTGACGTCAACAACTTTTCTAATGATTGTGCAATATTTGTCATGTATTTCCTTACTTAAATATACGAGCCCACTACTCTTTCAATGACTCTTGAAGTATAGATTCAATGCAAGAACAAGGAAGTATCAGTTACGAACATTTTACAGTATATCTGTCACTGCTTGCTAGTTTTATTTAAAATTATAATTAGTGCATTGATTTTGTCTTGATATATGTTATTTATGTTATAAATATGTCCAGATATAACTTCGAGCTCTTCCAACTCTATAAGCAGCCCCAAATTACACAAATAATCCGCAGTTATAGGCTGAGATGGCTGGGCCCTCTATGGAGAAGCCCTCAAAATAGCTCCATGAAACTCGTCACCTTTAAGAGCCCCCGTTGGATCACATCCCAGAGGCAGACCCCTACTAGATGACTCAACGATATCGAAAATGATCTGAAAACCCTATAAATTAGAAATTGGTAGGGAGATGCCATGGATAGGAGGCGCTGACATTAGTCAGCTGTTGAGGCAGCCAAGGCCTGCAAGGGCGGTGAGAAAGAAGAAGAAGAAGTTATAAATATGTTTTTTATGTTAAAAATATATGTTAGAAAAATATAATCCTGTTTGAGTCTGTTTCTCAACCTGTATTAAAGCAATACAATGCTTAAAATAAAATAAAATCCACTACATTACTTTTGTTAAAATGATTTAATTTTCACGTTAAGACACACTTTTAATGATTCAGTGGTTCAGCCTTGACCTTCAAGGAAAAGCTTATCAAAACAAATTTCTGCACAAAAAATATTTTTTTTATAGTTATTTATCATTTTATTGGATACTGATCTGAAAAACTTGATTTGTAAGATAGTAGATAAATTTTCAAGCAATTTCAAACTACGCAATTTAGCATAATAAAAGAAATTCTAGGAATGGAAAGATCAAAAAGTTTTCACGAAATGAAAATTTTAAAATAAAACTTATTTGAAACTTAATAAATTGGAAACTATGAGATCGACTACTTAAAACAAAACTTCCTTATTAAGTAAAGTCATTTAGTTATGCAAGGATTTGCATAAATTACAAATCAAATTTTTTAAATAAGTTCTAAATTAAATAATAATTTTTTATGGAATTATTTTTGGAAGCACGAGTTATATAATTGTGTACCAAAAGTTTTTTCCTTAACAACAGCTAAGACACATTTGCATGGAAGTGCTTAGAACTAAATTTTTTAATTCCAATATCACACTAAATAGACAAAGTCTAAATAGTTGTAGAGCTGAAATGATCTGATTTAGAGACATTAAAATTTATCTGTCATAGTATGGAAAGTTGAGGGTTCTTTTAAAGTTGGAGCCAGTAGAGTAAACTCTGAATTATTAAAAACGCTACTGTTCGTAATGAGTCAAAAAATTTTATAAAGTTAAATGTTTACGTGCGTGTTCCACGGTCATACCATTAAAGAATGGGCGTTTGAAAACATTGACCAGACTACCAATTTTAAAAGGCAATTGAAATTACCTAGGTAACTATGATATAATATTTACTTAATGATACGATATTATGAATTTGTGAAATGCATGAGAATGAACATGAGTGAACAATTATCAATTTTCGATATAGTGTGTATTAGTAAAATATAAGTCAGGTACAAGTTTAAGAGTAAAATGCAAATTAATTTTTTTATAAACGGTAATAAAAAACAAACTACTAGTCCTAAAATAAACAAGAATCTAGTTTCTTATTTTCTTAATTTAATGAAATTTAAACGATTTTTATTCAGAAAAAACAAGAATGCATGATACATCAATTAAAAAATGATAAATATAAATTCTGTCATCATAAATTGCTGGACAACAAAATTCAATCACTTATTTAAATAAGTTGCACATTTTTAGTTTCTGTAAAAGTCAAGTTAAAATAACTTATTGTATCACCTTTCGTTCACACTGTACCACTATTTGTTAGATTTTACGAACTTAAACTTTAAAAATTTGTAATGATAAAACTGATTCAACAAACATTCTTCTGGATGGTACCTCAAGAACTCAGAGTACCAGTTATCGAAACAAATGACATGCGCTTATCAGTGGATGATCACAGACGTACGGCATTAGCCGGAGTGGAGGGAAAATTTCTTCAACTGTTGATGAACTTGATGAAAATATCTTTTAAGGTAATAATAGCTTCTGACGACGAATGGGGACAAGAATTGGATAATGGATCTTGGACTGGCATGATTGGCTTAATTCAGAAAGGTGAAGCTGATATGGCCATCAATAAAATATCTATCACTGAAGATCGAATGAAAGTGGTTGATTTTACCACCCCCTATTGTGATGAAGTCGTCACATTTGGAGTGGCTGCACCCTGAAGAATATTTTATCCTCTTATATTTCTGTACCCTTTCGACAGAACTATATAGATTCTCTGTGTTGTAGTGTTGGTTATATTGCCTTTGGTATACTCATTACTTTTCCATGATTTCGCCGCTTATGATACTATTTTGTTTAAAATGATTGGTTGTTTGTTGAAACAACCTCTCTTAAGCAAAAACAAATCGTCAATGTATAAATTTTTTATGTCGCTGTGTTTGATTTTTTCTCTTGTCATGTCCTGCAGTTATTGCGCTGTGTTCTTTTCTTTCCTGACCGTTCCTTTTTACGAACAAAAACTGAGAAATTTTCGCGATCTTTCAAATTCAGTATTAAGCGGCAAACACAAATGTCAAACGGTCTTAGGTTCTTACATAATGTCACTTTTATTAACTTCTTTGGATAAAAACTTACAGTCGATTGGTGAAATGATGTCAGAAAACTCTTGGACTTACCACATGAATATATATGAAGAAAGAGATTTTCACCACCATGTAGTAACTATACCTACCATGGCAGATTTGAAGAAAATAAATCATTTCTATACAGAATTGGCTTTTTCTGAAGAAGTCTTACTGACAACCTACATTGGGATAGCACTGAAGAAGCAATTCTGCTGTAAAGACGAACTAAATGATGCAATTAATAGAATAGTTAGTGGAGGTTTATATGAAAAGTTGGAATCTGATGCACTCATAGCATTATCTGTACGAAAAAGTGCTGAGAACTTAATTCAAGAGGAAATTCCAATAAGCTTTGAGAATATTTATGGTGTGTTTTTAGTTCTTGTTTTTGGTTATTTTTTGTCCTTTTTAATGATGATTGGAGAAATTTTAGTTCATTATATCCCTTTACGATTGGAAAAGACTAATTTTACCCCTTTGAGACCATGATCGCATATAACAAATACGAAGCGATTCTTCTGTCATGGCCCGCGGTATCATAAATGAAATAAGCTTTTCTGACTCCTGTGGCCCAAGATCACATGGACAGCATCTCAATTCGGTACCGTTAAAAAAAAACTCGCATTATTACGAGTTGGAACTTTCTTTAGTACGTATCTTACTTTTTAATGTGTATATATTTTTCGAAGCGTGTGTGCCAAGGTGAAGCTTTTCCGTCCCTTTCGTCCTGTTTTGAACGAATTAATTGAAATTTTTCATGTTTTTTTAAATAAACATGAGAACTTTAAATAAATTGAAATTAAATTTAAATTATTAACTGTTAACATTTAAGCGAGGGAAAAAAAACGATTTCAACGTGGGTTAATTAATATCAAACCCAGAGCATTTTCTGATGAGACTAACAGGTGTTTGTTATAGTCGCTTTTCAATTAATTTCCAATTTCCTCCATTCAAGCAACTATATAGTAAAAGCAGATATATATGTCTAAAGTAAAAACTCCTTTAGACATTCGTCTAAACCCATGGCGGGGACTATGATAACGAGGAATAACTATTTCAAGTAGGGGTGTTTGGTCATTGTTTAGGACAGGTTTCGGCTCGGATGAGCGAGAGAAAGGCAATCTTTTTCTTCGTATTTCCCTAAAGTGATGAGAAGCTACCCCCCCCCCCTCCCCTGAAATGCGCTATTCTTGTTCATATAGCAGCAGACGGCCTCAGACTTAGTGGCGGGAGGAGATCTTACCGTAGACAAACTATAGATTTTTCTGTCCCTTCGATTAGATTTCGATAGCGTTTTTGGTTTGTCGCTTAACTATTATTTTGCAATATTCTTATATATTATTATTAAATATGAACACGCTCTTTAAGTCTTAAAATCAATATTGAAATCAATATTAAATCTTTGTATCTTAAAATCAATATTAAAGTTAACTGTCACGGAAAACCCTGTTATTACAAACTGGCTGCTATAA
The DNA here is from genome assembly GCA_949128135.1 of Parasteatoda lunata. Taxonomy (NCBI): domain Eukaryota; kingdom Metazoa; phylum Arthropoda; class Arachnida; order Araneae; family Theridiidae; genus Parasteatoda; species Parasteatoda lunata. The sequence goes on along the minus strand of OX421970.1, from coordinate 7,812,518 downwards.
AAATTACATACTGTCTTAGTGAAACCTTAAAAAAAGTTTAAAACTAAGAAAGACAAAAAATAATAAATTAATTGAAATGTATGGGAGTCGGTAAGGCATATACAAATAATTCTAAAACTGACTTTTTTCTCAGCATCTCAAGATAATACTTCAGTTTTTTTTTTTTTTTTTTTTTTTGTCGCAGAATATTTACACGTTTACACAGTTAATACACGTCTTATGCAGAATTTTTTTTTTTAAATTTTGAACTGTGAATGTTTTTAAAAAATTTTGAACATGTTTGAGCAAAATTCTTTCATAACTCAAAATGTATTTCTGTTAATGCTAAACATCATCACATCATCATGCAGCTGATACAATCTCAAATATCCACAAAAAGTAGTTTCTTAGAAATAAGGTCAGTTTTAGCATTATTCATATTATTCCCCACCGACTAAATTAACTGAAATCATTCAGCAATTGAATAAATATTGCTATGTATACTACAATTACATGGTGTAATCACATGTCCCATAAGTGTTGCACACATGCCACCTAGTTAACGCAAAGGCTTTCAAAAGATTAAAAGGAATCTAAACAAATGTATAATTCTTTTTAAGAACTTGTATATACTCTAATAACAGCCATTGAAATAAAATAAAATCCCCACTACTTAAATGGTATGGGATTTTAAACATTTGTACAATCAAGCAATTTTTTAAATTTTTACGATTGGTTGGTCAGATATTATAACAAGTGTTTCATTCTCATATATATTTAACACACATTTGTGAACAAGTGTTTTATGTCAAAAGCATAAAGACGTTAAAATATTGTTCGAAATTAACTGATAAGCGGGAAAGGCATTTAACACTACCATTAAAATAAATACGCGTAATGATATTGAAAACATTTGTAACAAATAGTTATTATAATTTCTTTGCTTCTTTGTTAAGCAAACCAAATAAATGGATCGATTTCTTTTGACGGAAAACTGCTAAAATATTCATACATTTTCAATGCAATCTTTATTGTCCTGGCCTCACAATATTTTTCTCCTTCCTATACAATTTATTAGTATCAAAAAGGTATTAAACAATAAATATGTTAGTTTTTTTTAAGCTAATGCGAAATTTGTATTCCTTTAACTTTTCTTATATTTAAGAGAAAAAAATTTTTAAGAATTGACTTTTCTATAGTAACCGTTGGTTTATTTCCTAACAAATAATTTTGTACAAGTAATCCATGGAAAGTGTTAAATAGTTTATTTTGTTTAGCAGTTTTCCTAATTTTCTGAACACAATTCAAAAATTGTTGTTGTTGCTGTAGGCCATTATTATTAGGGGTGAGGCTGCTCTTGTTCTCCAGTGGCGCTATCTATAACCAAGAAGTAGACTTCCGCCACACGCATACATCACAATCGTTTATAGGGCCGATCTATTCATAAATCCATTCATTCATCTACAGACCGTAAATTTGACCTGAACCAGAGAATGATAAATTTCTAATTCAGTACCCCCCCCCCCACAGGTATAATTTGTTATGTGAACGCGGAGGACTCTTTGTGACTCGACACATTTAACGCGCACCAATCACCATTTACTACACAGGGAGTCTTCGGCAGACGGGATACATACAATTGCAAAATGAAAATGCTTGATTTTTATACATGTTAAAACTCGTGATTTCCTTTATTTATCTCTATATTTGAGGAACAACCAAACTTCTGAACAATTTTGCTTGTAATTTGTGTTGGGAAAATGTTCAACAACCTCATAATAATACAAACTATCATGAATAATACTGACGCAAACAATAAAAAATTAGAAAAGAAGTGAATTGCTGAGTCTAGCATTTAAAAAAGAATGGAGATAAAAAAAAGTTGAAGAAATAGCTGCAAACTAACAACTTACACGTATGATTTTTCTGCAGTATTTCGGACAGATGTTTTAAGAAAATTATATTTAAAGCAATAAATTATAGACAAATCAGTTTTGAATTTTAATATCAAAATAACTTTTGCTTCATGAAAATAAATTCAATTTGTTGTTTTACAACCCATCTGTTTGCTTATGAACATTATAAAGCAGCTTCTCTACGTAAAACATGACTAAAATAATGCTATAAAGTCTACTCTAATAGCCATAATTTACATTAACTGCTGTTTTATAACAAAAGTTCAAATGTTGAAAATTGCTGTTTTAGTAACAAAAGTCCTAAATGTGACGAGAAATGTGAAAGGACAATTAGAGCTATCAGGAGTAGATGGTAAATTCATTAATCTACTGATGAGTGCTATAAAAACTCCGTTCGAAATCAAAGTGCCTCTTGATGGCGAATGGGGACAACAAGCGGGCAATGGTTACTGGACTGGGTTAATTGGCATGGTACAGAGAGGAGAGGCTGACTTGGCAATCAGTCAACTATCCATAACTGAAGAAAGATCGGAAGCAGTAAATTTTTCGATTCCGTATACTGATCAGCCAGTAAAATTTGTGGCACCTGCTCCGAAAAGAATATCTTCTCTTTTTGTGTACCTATATCCGTTTGATGTGCCAGTGTGGTTGTCGTGTATAAGTGTAATACTTACATTGCCATTTATACATTTATTATTCCTTCCTAAGCGTCAAACGTATGGTGCAGCATTGCTAAAAGTATTTGGCAGCTTGCTGAAGCAACCATTGTACACTAAAATTAAATCAATGCACAAATTTTGCATTTTGCTGTGTTTGATTTTTTCCACGGTTATTTCTTTCAGCTACTGCGCTGTTCTTTTGTCTTTTTTAAGTGTGCCCCTTTACGAGCCTAAATTGCGGACATTCAATGACCTTACCAAAGCAGTTCTGAGTGGTCATTTAAAATGCCAGGTGACTTTAGGGTCGTTTATTTTACCATTTCTTTTGCATTCTACGGACGAACCATTGAGAAAAGTGGGTGAGTTAGTTCAAAAGAACTCGTGGAGTTTCCAAGTAAAGAATTACCAGAATAAATCCGTTGATGATGGAACTGCTACCGTTTCGTCATTTTTGACGTTGCAATCACTCTACAAAGGGTATGAGAACGTTGTGTTTTCAGAAGATTCTCTTGTAACTACACATGTAGGTATCGCAATGAGAAAAGGTTTTTGCTGCGAAAAAAAGTTGAATATTATGATATCCCGAATAAAAACAGCGGGGTTGTATGAGAAGATTAAATCAGACGAGTTCAAAACCGTGATGTTGAAAAGAAGTACCCGAAAAACATTTACTGGAAAAACCCATGCAATAAGTATTCAAGACATATATGGTGTTTTGTTGCTATTAACTACTGGGTACATTCTGTCAATCGCTGCTTTGGTAGGGGAATTACTATTGACTCGTCTCAAAAACAGTTTAAAAACTTCAAAATATATAAGACATTTTAGTCTTAGCTGATATAATAAATAATTAAAAAGAGTTACTCAAACGAAATGTGAGCTCAGCATATAGCATCCGAAATACAATAGCGACAGCAGCATCACGTTTCATGGTTATAAATGGGAATAAAAGAAGTACAACATAGATTGCAAATAACTGATAAGCCTATTTGTATGAGAGCATTCAAAAAATAGAACAGCGTTCAGAAGTATTTTTGTAGCGCAGCGCGATATTTAACGACAGAGGGTGAACAATCACGTATCAAGAAATGTTTGCTGTTTATGTCCAACATTTTCAAGGCTAAACTGCTTTTAACCAGAGGTCGGAAGTAGCGCACTACCAGTACTGAAACTACTGTAGTCCATACCTATTTTTTAGCAATTTGTAGTGAAGTGTGCTACGTTTTTTTTTTTTTTTTTTTTTTTTTTTTTTTTTTTAAGTAGTGTAGTGAGAAGTGCTATTTAAAAAAACACAGTAGTTTGTAGTGATTCCTGTCCACTACTTTTTACGTTAGTTTAGTATATGAACAGGGCTCTAAGACAACTAATTTTTTGAATTGGATGAGTACAAATCTTCGTGGGTCTGTCAAAAATCGAAATTTTAAATGCTCCTGTGACTGTGAGTTAACAAGAATTACGTATTTAAAATGTCGTATGACTGATATTTAAGCTAACCATTATGAATAACAGATCTCTTTGATCACGTGAATCTAGGCTCGTAAAACCTTGATGATATTTCAAAGGAAGGAATCACTTAATTTCTTAGAGAAAATAAATGATCATTAACTAAATTATGAGTATTTGATAATTTACAAGCATCTCTATTAAAAATTTCCCTGTCAAGAAGAGCATAAAAAATTGAAAACTAAATGAACAATTCCGAAAGAAATGTTCTAGAATAACAAACTGTCTCATGTAAACATGAATAAATGCTTATAAATAATTCTTAATGCTTAATATAAGCCGATTTTTTATTAAAAACTATTTTGAACATAATATGTAAATTAGTTTCTCCTGCAGTGTAAATTATACAGGTGTAAATTAATTTCTTTAGCAAAGTTCGTCACCTTAAAGTAGTGAAGTAGTTACTGCAATTGCAAAGGAGTTTGTATTCATGACATTTAAAAAAAGTAGTTGTTGTTGACTGCATTATAAGAAAGTAGTTGTAGTACAAAAACAATGTAGTTTTTCCGACAACTGCTTTTAACTAATGGTATAAAATTTAGTGGGAAGAACATACATCAATACACCATAAAAAAAAATTTATGAATCTCAACACCAACATTGTGGCAACTATTTAATACCAAATTGGTGTTTCATTACTTTAAGGATAATTATTGGTGTAGTAAAGCTCCAAGATTGTTATTTTACACAACTCGGTGCAAAGTAGCTGCCTTTATTTTTGTTATTCTGTGATACTAATATTTATTATTACTGTAACATATAACACACATTAATGTCAGTAAACTTATATTTTGATGTAAAATAAAGTTAGAATCATTAAATTAGATGCATAAACATAAAATTTTTTAATATAAAGGTTATTAAGCATACTCACAAAACTGAGAGAATATTAATATGAATTTCATCTAGTCTTAACAAAACCAACGGTAACCTAAGTAAGTGTTAAATTAAATATTCTGGCATAAGTATCTTTATACAACTAAAAATAAAGCCTTTATAACACTTATAATACTCAGTTTGTCAAATCAATTCAATAAGAAGATTGAAACAACCAGGGAAATAATCGACACAAATCAATCTCAATCGGCAAAGAGGATTGAAACTTGTAACTTGCTCGGCCTATAAGTACTGGGGTCGATAGCTAAGCCTACTTAATCACGATTTTAGCATAATTTGGTTAGGTATCACACTATATTGTGCAGAATCTGGCAATATTCAAAGCAAAGTAACGCCATGTTTAAAAACTACGAAAAATAAAGGATTGCCTAAAAAAATACCTTGCTAGAAACTGAAGTCACATTCAATTAAAAGACTCCATTTTAAAGATAATGAAAATGACTGCCTTTTAAGTAGTTTTTTACATTTTACTTAATAACTCGAATGTCAGCTTATATTAATGACGTGAATGATATATATATATATATATATATATATATATATATATATATATATATATATATATATATATATATATATATATATATATATATATATATATATATATATATATATATATATATATATATATATATATATATATATATATATATATACATATATATATGTATATATGTATATATGTATATATATATATATATATATATATATACATATATATATATGTATATATATATATATATATATATATATATATATATATATATATATATATATATATATATATATATATATATATATATATATATATATATATATATATATATATATATATATATATATATATATATATATATATACCCCAATATCGAGAAAGGAAAAATAAATGAAATAAATAATTATTCTTAAATTTTATGTAGGACTACGTTCTTAACTGTGAAAAATTTTGAATCATATTGAATTTTTAATAGACAAATTTTATGTGTTTTAATGTGGTTTAAAACTTGATAACGCATTTGTGTGCTTTAACTAAAATGAAAACATGGTTCAAATTAACACCTTATTACGGTTACAGCAAGTTTGAACCTAGATGTTCAAGAATAAACATGTTTTTCTGAGAATACAGAATTATTGAGACCACCAAGTTTACCAGATTTCCTAATACCACCAGGAATTTATACAACTTGGGAAATTCATAGCTATATTTAGGTAATTGAATTTAGGGTATAATTTACAGCGCGCAAATATATATATATATATACATAAACGAAATACCCTGTATAAATTGTGCACTAATAATTGGATTTTCACGTACTAGGACTCAATCTCAATCTCAATATGTTGTCAAATCTGCTAATTATTTAGGGAAACAATATTTAAAGTTTCAAAATCGGATACGGAAAGGTACTTTCTTTGAATTAACATAATTTTTTTTTTTTTTTTGTTGACGAATTGGTATTTTTGAACTTAAGATATATGGCAGATACTCACAATCTAGGAAATATGATCTCAATAGTTTGGTTAGGAGAGCTGTCTAAAGATTGACCCCTTAATGTTAATTTTACTTTTTACGTATTTCGACATATCTCGAGAAGTTTTTAAACGAATTTATAATTAATTGCACGCAATTATATCCAAATATAATTTAATGCTAAAAATAAATTTTATAATTATTTATTTTTTTCCGTTATTATTTCTAGTTATGGTCAAAAAGTTTTAATTATAAGGTAAACAAATTTTTAAATACTTTTAATGAACGCATTTTTATAAAGAAAAATACGAAATTTGAATGAAATTGGCCAAATAGTCACTAGGAAATAAAATTTTAACTATACAACTTATTTAAAATTCGATTCTGAAACTATTGAATCAATTTTGCTCAGATTTAATATTATACCCTATAAAATTACATTCTTCAAAATAATTTAAAAATTTATATACCGTACAAAAATTTTACACTAAATATGCAGAGCTATTAGAGTATTTAATGATGCCATTTACGTGAAAATTTTATACTTTTTCATCCTGAAATAACTTTTCTTTTTGTATCTATTCTTATAACATGGTGCAACAATTGGAGAGTAACAGGACGACCCTCTTCATATGCTGAAAGAGCGTAAGAAACAGTGTTCGTTGGGATTGGAACTGCCATCCTGTTAGGCGTGAGACTGGCCGATGAACCCTCTTGGCTGAGCGTTATTTTTATTGCAAGGAACTAAATAGTTTCGTAAGGTGGGTCTAGTAGGTGCAAATAAATTTTTGTTTGCTAATCATATTGGGTTAAAGTAAAATCAGAATTAACAATTTAATTTATCGTCTTTCTCATGGTTATTTAATAGTTTTGGTTGAATACGGTAAGATAACAAATTAATTGTTATTTAACCCTTGTTTAAAAAATTCTTGACGAAGTAGATTTGCGTTTTTCCCCTAAGCTTTTGGTTTAGTTATTCTTTTTTTTTTTTTTTTAATTTTTAAGCGAATTTTAAAAGCAAATAGTTCTATAAATCTAATGCTCATCCATATTCAATTAAAAATACTATGAGTTTTTTGTAATTTTTTTTTAAATTTAAAAAGCTTTATTTTTAAGCAATAAAAAGGGTATATTGTTTTAAATTATCAAACTTTATTGAAGACAAATTTCAGAAGCAGACTGAAATTATTAAATTTTTGAAAGACAGGATTGAAGTTAAAAAATCTGTGTTTAAACACTCATTTTCAATGTCAATTCTGTAAACTCTTTCGATATTAATTTGTTGATAATCCGAAATAGAAATTTATTTTGATGAGACAAAATGAGAACTACAATTCTGGTTTTGAAATAGCTCTAGATTAGTGTGAATTCAAATCAAAATATACTAATTAATAATAACTACTTACTTTTACTATAATATTGTTTTTACCCTACCTTTGTGTTAAAGCAACTCTTTAAATCAAAATAAATTAAATAAATAAAAACAAAATAAAAATAGGACAATAAAATAAATAAATGGATGATAAAATAAATAAATAATACTAAAATAAGTAATAAAAAATAAGATTAATAATAAATTTACAAAAATACAGAAATATTTAAATACATAATTTTAAGCGGATTTTAAAATAATTAAATTGTGTAAAAATCTTAATTAAGAATTTTCGACGTTTCTGAATTATAGAATAATTGCAATTACGTCAAATATGTATTTTATGCATTTTTCTTTTATAAATATAAATAGTGTACGTTATCTTCGCCCTCAATGTAGGTTAGAATCTTTACCTATATATTAATCCTATATAATCCTACCTATATAACCTTATTAATAATCAGAAATAATTATATAATCCAGACAAAAACAACAAAAGGAAGCATAAAAAGTTGAAGATTCACTAACGAGGAAAGCAAGATTGAAGACGTCTAAGTTTATTCGAATGCCGAAAGACTCACTCACTCTCAAACAGTACAAAATAACTGTAGTTTTTCAGAAAACATAAACAATGACTGTATAATTACTTCATTGTTTATGTTTTCTGAAAATTAAATATTTTCAGCACTATGACTACGGATTTAAAGTTTCATTATTTTTATTTAGATTTATTATTTTAAAGTAACTTAACATAAACTACAGTAGTTTTGTAGCCAGGAGATAAAAGTTTTTTTTTTTTTAAATAAATTACTGAGAAATTCATATTAGCTGCAGAATAACCTAAAGTGTTTTTACAGTTAAGATTACACTACATAAACTCTGCAGTTAACTCTGGAATAGCTTCAAAAATAATTTCTATTCTGAATAAAAAGTTCAGTTTATTTTTATCTAGAAAATAATAAAAAATAAAGAATGATTATTAAAAATTACTTTTTGCATTAAATTATCTTTGGGTAGGTGTAGTTTATTATTGTATGAAAAATTTTTTAAATTCGCCTAAAAAGTTTTTGAGATAAGGAAAAATACGGAAAAAGTAAAATTAATATCAAAGAATCCAAACTTTGAACCTCATTCCTGATCAAACTATTGAGACCCTATTTTCCTGATTGAAATTACTTTAAAGGTCAGAAATCCAAATCAGTCTGAAAATTGGTATGTTTATACAGGAAAAGTACGCTTTTGTGTCTCATTTTCTAACTTAAAATATCATCTGCACTAATGAATTAGCATATTTTTGTCTACCCGTTTAGACACTTAATATTGAGTCTTAGTATGTTGAGGTCTGGTCATTAAATCACAAATTATTTGTTTGTTTTGTTGTTTTTGTTGTTGCACAAGGTGTTTCGTTTTTTTTTTTCTTTTCTTTTTGCGCACAGTACATGTTATGAAATTAGAGCATACTGTAAAAAACAGTTGTTTATTCACAAGAAAGACGAATGTTGGTATCCGCGGCTATTTTTGAAATTTCTGAAATTCCCACTAAAAGAAACATAAATCTTCTATTAGACATTTAAAAAATTTTTTTTTTAAATTTACTACTTTTAAAAACGCTAATATTTTCAAAGTGAAATTATTTAAATAAATTTTGATATTATTGAAATTAGTGTAAAGCATTCTTCTATTTTTTTTAAGATAGATGCATTCATTATCTATCATTATCTATATATATCATTTCGATATTTTTTTTTAATATCAAGTTTATGTAAAAAAAATGTAGCACTTAAATTTTTCGTTTTTAGTGTTTTTTTCTTGTTTTTTTTCGATATAAACATCAGAATGCAAACCACAATTTTTAACTTGATGAAAACAAAAATATACTATCTAAAATAAGTATTTTTAATTGAAAAAATAATTATTTTCATTGATTAAAATAGAATTAATAACATTATATTAAAAAAAAAACAATGTCTTAAACCTTTTAAAGAAATGTTTCAAGGTAGCCTTAAAATTAATAAACTTTTGAATCCTTGAAGTCAATTAACTTTAAGTAAACAAAAACATTACAATGCCCTGAGATCCATAAAAATGCAAATTTTTCAGGAGTCATAATATTATGCGTGAGAAGAAAATAGCATAACAGCGTTTCGCTGGTATGTAAAATTTTAATAAATATATTGGGTGCCGATAACAAATTTTAAGTACCGTAATGACAGTGACTCGTAGAGCCCTAATAACAGCATATATAGAATTCCATTATAATTTTAAAATATAATCATAATTTTAAATAATTCTAAAAAATATTGTCTGAAAATATCATAGAGAATGTTCAAGAGTTTTTTTAGGTACATATTTGTGTATATTCATCGTCTCTAAAATTACTTACTATTTATTTCATTCTAGGCCGTGTTTCGTGCTCTCAACGGTAAGGGGCTGTATTTGCAAAGTTTGTTTCAACTTCCGGTAGAAAATTCTCTTTCATTGACTTTTTTTATTGTTTACATCATCTTCCAATTTATTTTTTAATATAACTATAAGCTTCCAAGGGCAAAATATTCGTGTGGAAGTGGCTGCAGTTGTTTTGCTTTTGGGTGCAATATGAGTTGAACACTAATTTGTTATCTGAAATAAAGATGCTTAAATTTCCTAAGGACATCAAATTCAAGGGAGCATTAAGGAGGAAATTTGTTTTTTTAAAAAATGAAATAGTCACATTTTGCATGACGCCAGGCAGTAAGATTTCCTGTAGGGTCTTTTTTTTCCAAGATGGATGGGAAATAAACTTCAACAATTAAAAATAATAATTAATTTTCGAACTTTTTTTTTCTAAGTAAGAGTTTTCGATCTTGAGTCAAACCTGATCTTGAGTCCTGAAGATTATGAGTGAAACGCGCGAAAAATATTTCACCAATTAAAACTAGAAATGATAGAATGTGACCAAAGAGAAGAATGAAAACTGCTCCATAAGCATCTTCCAAACTCACGGGTACTTCCCTTTGTATCTTATCATTGGCATTAATATTTTCAAATTGAGAAACTGATTCCTCAGATTTAAATTTCTCGTATAGTCCGGCACTAATTATTCTCGAAATAGCGGTATCAAACATTTCCTTACAGCAAAAATCTTTCCTAAACACCACACATATACTCGTAGTTAATAAGGAATCCTCAGAGAGTATAACATTAGTGTAACCTTTATAAAGTGCTTGTAAGTCTGCAATTGTAGAAATCGTGACTTTTTCTCGATCTAAGCTTTCGTCCTTGAAAGCGCTGACGGGAAATGTCCACGAATTCCATTGTATTATCTCTCCCATGGTTTTCATGTTCTCGTCAGCTGAAGTCAGAAGAAGATGTAGAATGAAGGTTCCTGAAAATACTTGGACGGTGTGTTTTCCCTGTATCACAGCTTCAGATAGTTCTTTGAAGTTTCTCAGTTTTGATTCATAAAGTGGAACACTTAAAAATGACAGTAAGACTGCGCAATAGCTGGATGAAATAACGAGAGAAAATACCAGACACGCTAATATGAAGACTCTGTGGGCAAAACTCTTCTTTCTATCAGCCACAGGCTGCCTTAGCAAGTACCCAAACACTTTAATAAAAACAGTATGATATGTTTGTGTTTGATTAATTAAAAGTACATACAGTAAAGGTAAAGTTATTAAAGTAATTGCGCAAAGTACCCATACGGTTATATCAAATGGGTAGAAGTAAACAATTAGAGAAGAAATGCGTTTAGGTGCTGGTGCAACAAACGGGACTATTTCATCTGTGTAAGGAATAGAGAAATCAACAACACTCAGTCTTTCTTCAGTAATAGAGATCTGGTTTATTGCAATGTCTGCTTCTCCTCTGTGAACCATTCCAACCATACCAGACCAATTTCCATTCTCTAGAATACTTCCCCATTCCCCATCAGAAGCTTCTTTCATTCGAAAACGAACATTAAAGGCAGTCATCAGCGATTCAAGAAACTTCCCATCTACTCCAGATAGAAATATTTTTCCGTTTGTCTCATTAAATTGCAACTCGGGTGTTTGAACTGTTGCCACAGTTAGCTCATCCGGTAACTTTCTCATTTTTCAGCTCAAAGACGAGATATATAATGTATTGAGAATCACCAATTCCTGACAAAACAGTGTAAGATTATCTATTTTAAGAAAAGCACATCTAATAACTGTAAATACAATAATGATTTTTTTTCAGACATGAATGATATATGCAAGAATTGGTATAAGAATATTTCTTCTGATAAAGAAGCTGGATGGGGTTCTAGCAACGAGGCTGGGCAGGAATAAAATTTCTGGATACGAGGCTGAGTAGAAATATTTCTTCTGTTGACAGATAGAATGGGAATAACAATATATTCACGGTGAATCCTTCAAACAACACGATTTGAAGGCAAGCTTGAATAACGTGCCTATGTAAAGCAAATATTTTAATCAAATATTATTTCAGACAAATATTATTACCAGAAACTAATTTAATCATGATGTTTACAGTATATGAGCATTCAAAACGTATAAATATCTATTTTCTGCTAGTCCAGTGATTGTTATCACTCATGAATAATGCCTACAAATTTTCAAAACTATGACAAAACTGTACATGAATACCATCTACGAACAACAAATTCTCTAATTTTTTCGTCAAGTATGTACTAAATACAACTAAATTTTCATACAAAACTTGAATTAAATATCAACTTTGTAAAATATGTCAACCCATCAATCACAATTTAGATTGATTAACTACCTTATTTTTATAAGCACCATTTAGCTAAGTTATTTTCTATGAATAAAAAATCCGGTAATTCTTTTCACAGCAAATGCATTTTCAGTATGATATTAGTATGTAATATAGGGAATTTTGGATTCTCGTTGGAGAAAGAAACACGAATTGTTTTCTAGGTAGATGTCGAATGCTTGTTTTTTTTTTTTTAATTTTTCCTTAGCCCATTCTTTCTTTCTTACAAACTATTCATATTTACCTCATAATATTTAAATGCAACTTTCTTTTACAAAAAAATATTTTTATTTTATATTTTTATTTAAAAAACGGAACCTAATAAAGATTTCACTTTTCGAAAGTATGAATATTCAAAAACAACAACTGTAATGCATTAGAGTAACTAAATTGCTTAGCCTTTCGTAATAACCAAATCCAAGGCGTCATCAATCAAGATATCGAAAAAATTGGAATGATTTTACCCTAACATTACCATTGTCTTAAAAAACATGTTAAAATAAACATTCTTTCCTTATTGTTATCAATTTATTCAAATTAAAGAAAAATATAACGGTAACCAGCAATTAGGAATATCGTATATTACAAGTAAATATATTTTAGGCATCACGTTAAAATGTGCTATGTATTGCAAAGAAAGTAGTAAACAACATTACTAACCTAATTTAGAGTAGTTCGTTTTTTGGATTGCTTTTTTTATTAGGCATTGTTCCATTTTTTTACGTGACATTGTTCATTTCAAATTATGGAATGACAATAATTATGGTCCAATAATTTTCTTGAATCTTCAAAATCATTCCAGAAATAAAATAGGATAAATGCACATTTTCCAAACTTTTCTTTGTGAATTATTATTCAAATGATATGTTATTATCTTTCCCATTTAAGAAAATCTATAAAAACTGCACGCGAGGTATTTATATCAATTTCTTACACCTATTTATTTATTTATTTTTTGTTTTCAATTATTAAGTAATTGTTGCATTTTCTGAAAATGTGCTAGGAATGTAAGTTTTAGAAAATTCTGTTTTTAAATTTCATGTAAAATGAGTTTAGAATTTTGCGGAACTTGGAATTGAACTTGGCATTGGTTTTAGAACAATTTTTGACTTAATTCTGAGTTGTCCAATTTCTGAGTTTTCCAATTTAAAAAAATCGTTTAATCTAAATTTAAATTTACCGAAAATTATTCAACCGATTTTTTTCAAACAAAAATTAACAATAATTTTAAAAAAATTATTTTGACATGGAATTATCTTTGAAGAAACAAATTTTATAATTATATGCAAAATCTTTTTATTTGCTTTAAAAGGTTTTCGAGATATAGCTAAAAGGTGAAATTAACATTAGGTGTTTTAACTTTCGACAGCTCACCTGCCTAAGCTCTAGGGATTCTATGTTCAAGAGTATATATTTATTTGGAAAAAAAGCAGTTTCGCGTCTGATAACGTACAATAAAATATCGTCTGCCTTAATTAATTAGAATATTCAAGATTTTCAAGAATATACAATGTAAGGCTCCCAAACTATTAAATTTAAGTCTACAAATTCGATAATCAGATGCAAAATTAATCGGGGTGCTCCCTTTTTTCGCATTACAGGTTTTTTGCATTATGTACAGCTCACAAAATATGGGACGTCCTGAATTATTTTTAACCTAATAATCGGGCTTTTTACCGGCTAAGTCTCAAACTTAATAGTAAAAGAAGTTGACCTCAAATATGCTTATTAATTAGTACAAACGATATTTTAATTTACGAATTCTGTCACAAAAACGTACTTTCTCTGAATAATCATACCTTTATTTCGGTTATGGATATCTGAGCCTCGAAATGTAGGATGTAGCCCCAAACTGGGAATTATGGTTCCGATTGTTTGGCCCAGAAAGCTGTTAAGATTTTGGACCCCTTAGTATTAATTTTACTTTTCGCGCATTTCGTCATGTTTCGAGAACTTAGTAAGCGAATTGAAATAAAAAAGAAATGAAATGTTTATCCAACGATAATTTCATTGAAAATAGAATTTTTAATAATTATTATCTTTTATTATTTATTTAATAGTAAAAAAAATTTCATTGAAGGGTACATAAATTTGAAAATCATTTTAAATCATGTAATTTTATATTTCGAAATACAAAATTTTAAATGAAATTGGTCAAATAGTTCCTGAGAAATAAAATTTTAAAAAAGACTTACATTAAAATTCGATTTCTCAGAAACTATTCCATCAATTTCGTTCACATTTTGTATTTTGTCATTTGAAATTATAATTTTTGAAATTATATTTATCTTACAATTCAAATTTTTTTCACGCATTATAAAATAAAATATAAAAAATTAATAAATAATTATTAAAGTTATTATTTGCATGAAATTATCTTTGAATAAACGAATTTTATAACTGCACACAGAAATCTTTCAATTCTCTCAAAGAGTTGGAGATGAAAGACACAAAAGTAAAATTAACATTAAAGGTTCGAAACAGCTCTCCTGACCAAACTATTTTAACCATATTTCCTAGATTACAGGTTTTCCTAGATTTCTTAACTCGTTTGTACTAATTCATTTGTACATGTGTATGTGGATCATTAAGTTTGAGTACATAAAAATCCGATTATTCGACCGTTATTCAGGGTTTTGAGTCCTGTACATCATGTGTAAAGACATTTGACAACGTTATACTTGAGCGTTATTAACTTGATGATGTCCAATTATGTTTATACTATTAATTTAATATTGCATTGCACGGTATAGTTAAAAATTGTATCGTATTGTATACTATTTCATACTATCGTATTATTTAATAAAGTAAATGTTTATGGTTCTGTAACAGCTCTGTTTTACCATAACAGTGCTGTAGAACTGAAAGTACATAAAAACGAAGTTCTTAAATTCGACTTTCAAAAGTAATTACGAAAGGCTGTTGATGATCTGCATTTAACGGTAAATTAAAATAATCAATAACAGGTTTGTGAAATGATCTAATAAATTAACAAACATCGATGATTTAATTCAATTTTCTTTTGTATCATTTTTATGTATTAGCAACTTTTTAATTTAATTGAACGGTATATCGACTATTACCTCATTCTTAAAAACGTCAATATTTCTTTCTATCGATTGAACGCTTATCAAAAGCTTTTAATAACGGACACCTTTTTTTCTAATAGTTAGTGGATATGGAACATATTTTTAATTTTAATTATTATTCGGAGATTTGTATTAAACATTACTCGTAATACCTGTATCTCAAAAATATTGAAAAACCATCAGACCAGCGTCGTCCGTTTTTATGTAATTTAACTTGCAGGAAACTGTGAAAAAATTCTGTAATTTATGTTCTGAAATTGACTCAGCCTAATAAAAATTTGTATGCGTGACATTTTGGATGAAATAATGACCTTCGTAAAAAATTGAAATTCGGCAAGAATTTATTATTGAATAGCTTATTTACTTAATTTACAAAAACAACTCCTTATGAACACGTGTAAAAAGTTATTTGGTTTTCCCGAAAATGTTTGAGAGTTCTCTGAAGGAAAAGGCAGCTCTTGTTCAGAAGATGCCATAGAATAGGGGAAAAAATATTTAGAAGATAATAAATTTAAAGGTAATATCAGTTTTATGCTACAAACTTTTTATTTTAGATCCATAAGCCATTCTGATTGAGTAGGACGAAAAAACAATGTAACGAAAATAAGCTCTGAATAATAAATCTACACTAAAGGTGAATAAATAGATTTAAAAACTTTTGATAAATCAACTAGACATTATGACACATATGATCCAATTACGACATATGATCCTAGACGCATATGATCCAATATAGAAGAAAAATAAATAACAAAAGACAATAATTGAAATGCTATCTGACTGCAGAACTTTCAAATGCCATAATTTTTTCAACAATGTTTCGATACGTTAGATTATCAAACAATGAAATAGTATCTCAAGACCAACTAAGCGCAATGAATTTTTATAAATTGTATTAAGTAATCAAAGAATGTTGAAAACCTGCTAGCATCCTGAGGACATAAAAAGGAAGCAGATAGTCTATTGGGTTAAAAAAAAAGGCAGATTTTTAACAAAAATAAAAATTATTTTAAAAATAGTAATCTAATTGTAGTTTTTCAAGTGTGAACTTTTAAGTAACTAGACGCAAGTAAGGAGTAGTAACTAGACGCGATAAGTCATCTCTGTGTCTGAAAAAAGTATCCTTTCAGAACAAATTTTACCCAATCGAATTATTTTTAAAATTATAATTATGCAGTTTTGAATTGTATGGTACCTTGTATCGATATTAACGATATAAAATATCTAAAACATAAACTGCGATCATAAAATATACGAAGGTATTAAATGTATAATATTCAATTGAATAGACACAATCGATTAGAAATAAAATAGTTTGACATGGTTTAAATTCCTAAATTTGTCTATTCACTGTTGCATTTTTATAATACAATCATCGAAAAAGTAAAACAGTACATTAACGTTGTATTGATAACAAATTTTAACTCCAGCGAGGCAAAAGACATTAATCGAATGATGTAATTATCGCATGTTTAAGGCATTTTTCAAATAAATATATGGCAATGAAGATACCAAAAGAACTGACTATCGCCGTCGTCTTGGCATCCAACCTACGCGTATCAACTGACATGAACGGAAAGAGAATGCTATCAAAGTTGGAAGGAAGGTTCATTCAGTTGCTGATGGATACCTTAAAAATGTCATTTAAGCTGATAGTTGCCTCTGATAATGAGTGGGGACAAGAACTTAAAAACGGAACTTGGACTGGTATGCTTGGACTGGTCCACAGAGGAGAGGCAGACATGGCAATCAATGCTATATCTAGTACTGAAGATAGATTGAAAGTAGTAGACTTTTCAATCCCATACACTGAAGAACATGTCAAGTTTTTTGCGCCATCTCCGAAACGGGTGTCTACACTGTATGCATACCTGTATCCGTTTAGTTTCAATGTGTGGTTATTATCGTTTTGCGTGCTGTTCTTACTGCCTCTAATATACGCACTTATTTCAAAAGACAAGCGAGTATTTTTCAAGTTCTTCTTAGACTTCTTTGGATGCTTGTTACGAGCACCCATTGCTGACAAAGATAAATCTTTAAAGCGCCGATTCTTTTTGTTATTAAGTTTAATATTTTCATTTATCCTATCATCGTGTTACTGTGCCGTTTTGTTGTCATTTTTAAGCATTCCTCTGTACGAATCCGCACCTCGTAATTTCAACGATCTTTCTAAATCTGTCATAAAAGGACAATATGAATGCCAAGTGTTTGCTGGAACGTTCCATTTGCAACTTTTGTTGAATTCAACAGACCGCAATCTAAGGAAAATGGGAAGGATAATGC
The DNA here is from genome assembly GCA_949128135.1 of Parasteatoda lunata. Lineage (NCBI taxonomy): Eukaryota > Metazoa > Arthropoda > Arachnida > Araneae > Theridiidae > Parasteatoda > Parasteatoda lunata. Next base: position 7,794,606 of record OX421970.1, on the reverse strand, counting down.
GGAAAAATTCTTGGACTTTTCAAGCAGACGCTACGGAAAAAGGAACATTTAATAAAGAAAGAATTACAATTATCACTGCGGATGCTGTTCCTTACATGTACGATGATTATAACAGTTTGGTTGTGTCAGAAGATTCTTTAATCACCACAAGTATATGCGTAGCTTTAAAGAAAAATTTCTGCTATAAAGACAAAGTGAATGAAGCTATTACACGAATAAGAAGCGCTGGTTTGTATGGTAAAATAAATGCTGAGGAAGTCTGGTTCGTTACATTCGGTAAGAAAAATAACGATGCAATATTGGAAGCTGTACGTCCAATAAGATTACGAGATATTTATGGACCCATTATAATACTTCTTTTTGGATATATTGTATCAGTTTTAGCTTTAATTGGTGAGATTATTCTAAAAAATTTAATATCAAAATGAATAAATCTTATTATAGTTTATATCAAGTATCTTATTTTAATAAACGGTACGTACTTTATTTAGGTCTCACTAGAGCTGCACACAAAGGGCTGTTGGCGGTGGTCTGGGAGATCCTCAGGATCGTCCAAAGACATGCCATCGCAATTTTGTTCCTTTGCAGAGGGGATGCTCTAGTGGCCTGACGACCAGCGAGTGAAGTCGAGCTCTTTATGGTAGAACAGTTTAACGAGGACCGTATCCTCGGCCTCTACGCAGGCTTATCAAAGAGCTTACTGACCGCAGCCAGTGACTTCAGTGTTCTAATTGCGATCAGTCCACTGCACGACCTTAAAGGAATTTAACACACGTCTTCACTTATTTTAATTTACGGATTCTAATAAACTGTTTCTTTTAATATTCTTAATGTTAGTAATTTATCTGAATTCAAAATTGCTGTAAGCAAAATATTTGACTGATAATATACTCTTTTACGGTTGGCGTAAATATTTTTTTTATTGTTCTAAACTTCATTTGAAAACTAAGATTTGTGCAGTTAAGTATTTATTAATTTATTTAGTTTTAAGTTAGTTAATTTTAATAAAAGGTACATAAAAAATTTAATTGCTCTTAGAATTATGCATATTAATGGATCATTCTCCATATTTCGATTTTTTCATTAAATCATTCCTAATTTTCTTTTAGACAATATTGTGTTTTAATATTGTATTATTCCACCATTCATTGAATTGCTACCAAATAATAAATATTTCTACTCACATATAAATTATCGTGGTTAACTAAAAAAGAGGCAAGCCAGAGAGCTTATATTTTAACCCACGGGCGGATTAGAAAGCGGGCGAAATTGGGTGAATGTGTTTCTCCCTAATACACTATTCTCCTATCTACTATTAACATGGAAAAACCGTGTTTGCTATGCGGAGATGACTTCAGATTAAAAAACGCATTTTTTTACAAGCAGAACCGTCAGTGGGTTAAAAAAAATGTTTTAGGAGAACAGCATAATTATACTGAGAAAAAAGTATGATCATAACTATAGGAATTTGGTAGGTAACAATTAACATGTTCTATGGGAACATCAAAAAGCTAGATAATTTTACAGAAGAGCTTTGGCAATGATTTTACTAAAATTAATAATAAAATATGGTTTAATAATACGGGACAAAATTTGATAAATTCGGCAATATTTTATCATGATACCTTGAATCATGGCATAAAAATCGTTCATTCAGTAAAATTTGCTTTTCAATTTAATATTTTTTCCGTATAGTATTATTTACTGAACTATAGTTTTGAAAAAAAGAATTTCCGGTGAACTATTACCATATGAACAGAAAAATGACTGGTTTAAGCACGGCATATTTCGATTTTGTTAACTAAAATTATGTTGTTGTTTTTTTTCTTTAAATACAAACGGCCTTATCATCCAGTACAGTAATTATATCAGAATTTTTTTACTCTATGTAGAGCTCATAAAATTTAAAACGTGAATGAAAAAAAAAAATAAAAATAAAAGATTGTTCAAATGAGATGAAAATATAGATTTCTGGTAAATTTTTGCACTATATAATAAATGAAATAACTAATAAATAAATTAGTGACGGAATTAAGAAGTATTTTTTTATTTAAATTTTGATGTTCTTAATTACTACGACTAAGCGATAATAAATATTAATTGAAAATATTAATTTTAATTCTTTCACGTAGATGTTATATGAACAATGATTGTTATGTAACTTGTTTTTTAATTTCTTGTTTTAATACATAATATTTTTATCCTTTTCTAGCAATAATAGCCAATTAATCAAAATTTAAAATGAATATTAAAAAATATGCCAGTTACTGCAAGTTCAAAATGAACAAATCTTAGTTTTAGAATGCAAAAAATCGTAGTTTTTAAAAGAAGCATCAAAAATAAATTGCGGTATTGTAATAAGGAAAACTTGATATATTTTGCCTAAAGTATTAAAGTATGAATAAATTAATATACGAATATGCAAATAAAATACAAAATTAAAAGATTAACTAAGTTGTAAACGTAAAAATTGTACAAAAAATCAAAATACCTGTTTTCTAAAATAATTTCTTAATAAAAAACAACTTTTTTTGTTTTGTTTATATTTTTATTTATGACGACTTCAACCAAAGAAAATATAATGGCAGAGTTTAATCGATGATACTCTTTCCATTTTGTTTTGTCTTAATAATAAAGTGTGCAGTAATAGTTCATATTTTTTCTTTAACATAACATATTTTATTACCATTATTCAAACTGTCAGAAACCAATGATTAAAGTTGTTACTAATTGAACAAACTAAGGTGCACGATATCCATGTGAAATTAAGCAAAATTCTCAATGACTTGAACCATGAATGAACTTGAAAATCCATAAAATAGTAGGATAAATAGTAATTATCAAGAATCTATCTCATTTTACCTACATTTAGCAGTATCTTGGGTTATCTCTCGTAAATTATACACGATCGACTGAGTACTTAAAGTACAATACATGAAATGACGCACTTAGCGAAACTCAATAATATTTTTAGAGATAAAAAAAAAAATATTTGTTTAATCTTCTTAGAGATATCAACAAAATGCAAAAAAGCAAATCATTCACAACAGAAAACAATTTTTCAATTCCGACTTTGAATTGGATATTTATCTTAAAAACTAGTTAACATGATTTCCTGATGATTGTTTTGTTTTTTAATTTTTTGTAGGTACCCTTAAAGTTGAGAAACGCACTAAATACTATAACTAATAATTTTGCTCGGTTTAAATATAATTAAAAACTTTATTTCAAGTCAATATATCTCAATTGTTGTTTTAAGATATATCAACTACATAAAATGCTATAAAATCAATGACGTTGTCAGTAAATGCAACAAAAGATAGATAGAAAAAATGTAAAACGTTAAAATCATTCATTCATATTAGATACAAAAATAATTTTTTATGCAACACAAAATACAACATATAAAAATCAATTTAAATGATAACTAATTTTTAAACTAAGCCAAGTTTCTTATCGCTTTAAAAAAAATTGCGAAAATATAAAACTAAACAAATATATCGTTTCATTCAGTCCTGTTTGTTTACACTGTTAGAATTTTTATTCTAAAATTATGGTAAAATAACCGGCAGCAGTCTGATCCGATTGACCGTAAAGTTTACGGTAAAGAATATTTTTTCCTTTATGGTTTTGAAACCGTTTATAACTAGTATGATAATAAAATCATGAATACAAAACTGTACGGTTTTTTAACCATTTACAGCTACCATGGTTTCAAAACCGTAAAAAAAGACATTTAACTGGACATATGAGATTGGCTTCTCGACTGATAATGGCCATTGGAGAGTGCAGAATACTGGAAATTCTTCATGTGTGTCAAAAGGAATGAAGGTGTTAGCAGTGGGACTCGAACCCCCGTTCTGTCGATCATGAGATGGACAGATTAGCTCTCTCCGGCTATAATATGTACGCACTTGCAAGGAACTAAGTTGCGTCGTTAGGTGGGCTTATAGTTGGCGCAATAAAATTCTTGTCATTTAACCATTTTAGGTAAAAAATAGTTGATAAACCATTTTTCTCTCAGTTAATAGTTTCATTACCATCTTATTTATGATTATTTGACTGTTTTGTTTAAATATGGTAAAATAAAAATTAAATAGATTGCTATTTAACCATAGTTTCCGAGAAATTCCTAGCAGTGTAGATGCCACCAATATTTTAAAAGTAGCGATTTATTTTATTATTATTATGAAAATAGTACATTTTTCTTGAAAAAATATGAGCATACTTACTTAACATAACTCTTTAAAAAAAAATTTTGTTTGCAAATGTTAATTTTAATGTAATAATATGCTGCGCCCCCTGGTCGCTCCGCACATCAATCCTCGTATTTGTTTCTCATTTATCGTTTTTTTTTCTTTTTCTTTTTTTCTTTTCTGAACGTTAATATTTCCCCCTGTTTTGTTAATATGTTAATCTTAATAAAATACAGGATTACCTAGGTCTAAAGAAAATTGTCGGTTTGAAGAAAAAAATTTACTCAAGCAATACAAATAGTGTGACTTAACAAGTTGAAATAAATAAGATGTGATTTCACTCGATGGACTTATAACAATTCAAATAAGGAACGGTTTTGATCCCTCTTCATTATTATTTTTTTATTTTTAAAAATTTTAATTTAAATCATAATATTTATATCTGCAACTTGTAATCTATCTATCTATCTATCTATCTATCTATCTATCTATCTATCTATCTATCTATCTATCTATCTATCTATCTATCTATCTATCTAATCTATCTATCTATCTATCTATCTATCTATCTATCTATCTATCTATCTATCTATCTATCTATCTATCTATCTATCTATCTATCTATCTATCTATCTATCTATCTATCTATCTATCTATCTATCTATCTAATATATCTATCTATCTATCTAATCTATCTATCTATGTATCTAATATATCTATCTATCTATCTAATATATCTATCTATCTATCTATCTATCTATCTATCTATCTATCTATCTATCTATCTATCTATCTATCTATCTATCTATCTATCTATCTATCTATCTATCTATCTATCGATCTATCTAATCTATCTATCTATCTAATATATCTATCCATCTAATCTATCTATCTATCTATCTATCTGTGTAATATATCTATCTATCTATCTATCTATCTTTCTATCTATCCATCCATCCATCCGTCCATCCATCCATCCATCTATCTATCTATCTATCTATCTATCTATCTATCTATCTATCTATCTATCTATCTATCTATCTATCTATCTATCTATCTATCTATCTATCTATCTATCTATCTATCTATCTATCTATCTATCTATCTATCTATCTATCTATCTATCTATCTATCTATCTATCTATCTATCTGGATCAACTTAAGCTGAGCGTATAAATTAAAGAAATATAACTCTCGTGACGGAAAATAGATTTTCTAATACATTTTCTAATTAAGTTAATACTTAAAGAGAAAAAAAACAGAAAAAATAATGGAAAAAGACTTTAAATTTGCAATGAATTGGAATTCAGAAACAAAGTTCGCGTTAAGTTCACAATTTGCATTTCAGCGTCTCATAGATCACTTAAACATGGTATTCTCTCCTTTCAAATTTAGCACTTAATAATTCTCGAACAAATGTTGAATGTTACTTTTTTTTTTTTTTTAAATTTGTCGCATTCACTGTACTTTTTTTCTGCAGTCCATCGTAATCGTATGGCTTTTGCGCAGCAAAATAAAACGTAACGTAAAGCAAAATAAACTTAAAAGAATACTAAAGGTAGCAATAATTCCTAAACAAATTATAATTTCGAGGGGAAAAACGTATTAAATTCATAACCAAATATGGTCCTTTCGGCATTTTGAATTTCAACTATTTAGTTGGATTTCTGTTATTTGTTGTTTTTAATGTCAAATTTTAAGATAATTCTATAACTAAGATAACTAAGATAAGATAATACGATAATAACTATCGAATATAAAATTTTTCTATTTCATCGTTCTTGTTTTATTTGCAATGGTAGAAACAACAACAACAACCAAAAAAAAAAAAAAAAAAAAAACATCCAAATACAAGAAATAGAAGAAAGACCGAAGTAATCGCCAAGGAAACTCTCACACCCCGGCATATCGCTGCCTCGGAGAAAAGTTCGTGAAATAATTTGCAGCGAGGGAGATGTTTTCGATTCATTAGTTCTTCAGGGTCACAAAGACGACAGCCAATAGGGTCTCATATTCAAGTCAAAATTTTTGTTAGTTTTCCATTGATGGACCAACATAATCTTGATGGCAAGAATTTCCATTAAATCATCATGGAAATGTATATTTGGAACCATAATGGATCATTATGGAGGTCCATGAGAATCAAAATTCTCTTGATGGTTAACCATCATAGTGTATTAAAGTAGCATTTTCCATCATGGAATGATGGTAGTTCGTTGGCATATCAAAAACCATGAACGTATAATGGAAAATATATGATGATGGTGACCATCAAATAATGTTGGACCATCATGAATTGCTCTGGAACCAACATAAACCGTCAAAATGTTTTGATGGTACCAACAAGAATTTTAACTTGGATATGCATTTCAACAAACATATGTTTTCAAACAAAAGCAAGGCTCATACTCCAAGGATGGTTAGGATAGATTTTTTTTTTCTGTTAAGGTTTACTTGACTGCACCAGCTATTACTGTCAGAGCCTTATTCCGTAAAGTTCCTAATTATTTAAAATAATAAATAGTTTTCACTACATTAGATCCTCGTTTCACTCAGCGCTGAAAGCTCTGATATATAGCAAGGCTTAAAAGAGCAAATACTGGTACGAAAGGCATTCCATTCTAGCATATATTTTTTTCGAGAAAAATAAAATATCAGTGACACACACACAAATATACATATATATATATATATATATATATATATATATATATATATATATATATATATATATATATATATATATATATATATATATATATATATATATATATATATATATATATATATATATATATATTTCCGTCTCGCTTTCACCCCTTGTTTCACTGCATCCCTGCTTTGAGCTGCAAACCACTCATATAACATGCAGCTGTAATCATGGGCAAAATGAAAGTTTTATTGATTATATTAAGAAACGATTGCGTACATCCCCTGATCTGCCAAGACGTTGATTCTAGTAAGCACTCGCTCGGACCATGATTCAATGTGGGACTTCCAATTTAGTTTATTGTCAAAGACGGCTAAGTGGCCGAGCGGTCAGCGTTCCTGACAGTGAAACCAATGGTTGAGTCCCACTTAGGGCATGGACATTTCTCTCAGTGTGTTGTTCTCTATTGTGTGAATGTGACCCACCCTATAAGCGGGTATCTGTGGCAGTGTAAGAGTGGCTCGCCTCTGTGACTTAGGTTCACAGGTGTCCACTGGGGACCGTTAAATGAGTAACACTTCCGGCATCTTCCGAGGGGGAAAAACGAAAGTTTTGCAGTTGAAAAAAGTTTATGTTAATAAGTTACCCTTAGATACTTAAACCCGTCTATAGTTATGAGTGTGATATCAGGATAGATAATAAGTTGTAGCAAAACTTCTGGTCAGTTAGCAAAAAGGACTACACACCAGTTTTTCATGGTTAACGATCACATTATTTTCGGTGCACCACTTCTATAGAGCTTCTAGTGCTTTGTTTAATTTTCTCTGAATTAAGATAGTCGCATCCTTCTTTGGTGCTTGTGCCCACATTAATATACTAGCTGTTGCCCACGTGGAAGTAATTCGATTTCTATTTTGACTATTTTCAAGATATGTTCGTGATACTTTCGAAGTTTCCTATGTATTGAATTTTTGTAAATCTGTCCGGCAGCCATCTGACCACAAAAAACACCACAACTATCATGTCGGGACATTTCAGCATAGTAAGCAGTAGAAATATTAAAATCATTTCCACTTCTGTAGTAAGATAAAATAAAAAAACTGTTAATGTTAAAAATTTCTATAGTCACTGTAGAAAGGATCAAAATTAAATCTAAATAGTTACTTCGTAACTAAGTTTGTATTTAAAAGAAAAAAAATTATTCTAAACAAATACTTAGCGTATTGAAATTTCTTAAATATCTCTTCTCTGAAATTCCTTAAAATATACGTATCAAAATTAAGCGCATTTTTTAAAAAGTTAAAATAAAAGAACTCAAAATGAAGTAAACGATGAGAATGAGAAAAACTAGTGTTAAATGGTACAAAAAATTTCAGTTTGTTTTGAAATTCGCCAATGAATTTCGTCATTGTTTGCTCTTGGCTCTTACTGTTTGTTCGAAAAAACTAACTCCCTGGCATTACAGTCCATGATGGACCATGGCCTCACTAACAATTTTCCTCCAAAGTTGCCTGTCTCTAGCTCTTTGTTTCCAGTTTCAGACTTTTAGAGTCTTAAGGTCTTTCTCCACCTCGTCAAACCATCTTTTGACCGGCCTTCCTCTTTTCCTTTGGCCCTGGCACTGCCCTTGAATATCTTCTTAGTGCCTCTGTTTTCCTCCATTCTCTCAAGGTGTCCTAGCCATTGAATTCTCTTTGCTTTTCTTTAAATAGTCATGCAATTTCAAAATTGTATCGCCTTCTCCGCAGATCACCCTCTTTGACAGGTCATAAAATAGTTCTCAGAATGTTTCTTTTCCAGGTAATCAGCATTTTTTCTTGTTTCTGGGTTGGAGTCCACGTCTCTGATCCATAGATAACGGTTGTTCTGATTATGTATGTTCGAAATAGAATTAAAAAAACTTTTATTCCTTTTTATTCTACATTATCCTATTTTATTCTACATTATAAAAGAAAAAATTGAGAGATAGAAAAAAATTAAATCTAAATATTTACTTCGTAACTAATTTTGTATTTCTAAGGAAAAAAATATTCTAAACAAGTACTTAACGTATAACAAATTGTTCAACATGGCTTAAGCTATCACTCTAACCAATGAGTATAAATACGTATAACTAATTATTTAACAATACTTTAATTATTTAAGACAACGTAACAAAATAAAACTAAACAAATATTTAACGTTTAGAAGTCAGAGGCTGGTTGATATTCCAGAATCAATTTCTTTTTTCACTGTTTCTACTTGATACTTCGTATTCCAATGAAAAAGCATTCCTATTTGTATACATTGATGACTTTCCAGTGGACAAGTTCTTCAGCTTAGACATCTCAATAACTAATTATTTAACACTTCTAAATATATTACTTCAACAACCTACCAATTGCAATTATTATATCGATGACTATAGTGTTGCAAATCCGCGCATTTAAGTGATACGTAAAAGAAATAAATATATAGATAAGCGTAAATGAAACAGTAAACTGACAGTTATTTTTTATGCCATATAGGGATACAGAATTATTTTTTTTAATATTGTTAGAATTGTCTAAGAAATATGTTTTTTGACTTTCTGGTGGGAATTTTCAGAATTAACTAATATAATGAATAAATTCTAGACAAACAAGTAAATATATCGCTGAATTTTAATTTATTTACATTTGGAAGTGCATGTTGTTTGAAACATAAGAACTTGCGTAAGCATCGATTGAAATTATAAAACTTCGCAATTACATAAGTTTTGAACTTTTCGTATTTTCTATTTTACACAATATTAAGTGTCTTCATCACGATTCAATTAGGAATATTGAATAAACATTTTCATATTCACACACATTGCGCAAACTTTTCTTAAACAAATACCCAAACCATTTTAAATATTAACTTCTAAAGCAATTTCGTAAACAATTGGAACTTATATTGATCAAACATAAGGATAAAATTGAAAATCCATAAAATAATTAATGAAATATTTCTAAATGATGAAATAACTAATATAAAATTAAATTTTCCATTATTTATATTTGTAAATAGCATGCTTGAAAAGTAACAAATCTATTGATTTATATGTCATTCCAGCAATGTATTATAGTTATTTTTTTATATAAATGCCTGTACTACACACGATCGATTAATTGATTAAAATAAAATGCATCAAATGTCGCCTATATGCTTATATTTATGAACTTATATTTTATGCTTACACAGATAAAAATCGTAGCGAATGTTAAAACTACTTTGCTTGTTTTCAAGTGTCTAACTTAGATTCTCAAGGATGTTTTTCTATCGAATATAAAGTGAAGGTTTACTTAAAAGTTTCAATTTTAGGAACCTATTAAAATGATGATGTTAATGTCAACGATTGCATTATATTAAACCTACCTTAATGGTAATACTAAACTAACAGTCAACTGTTGCGAACTTAAGCTGTTACGCTGTGAACATTCAACTTCTGCTTAGCTTATTTTAATGATAAGGTCAAGCTATCTGCAACCAGATCTTCTGAAAAGACTTCCATGAAAAAATAAAAATATAAGTGTATTGTGATTTGTGGCTGATAAATCATTTCTACTAAAGACTACAAACTGTTGTCTATTGATATAAGAATTGAGTGTAGCAGATGCTTCACTGCTTGAAATTTTATGTTTTATTTTCAATAAATGAAGTAAATCTTGCAAGGAAATGTGCCAAAAACTGACAATTGCTGTTGTTCCATCTCCACAGTTGAATATATCAATAGATAAAAACGGGAAAATGATTTTATCACGGGTGCAGGGGAAATTTATTCAATTGTTGATGGATACCCTAAAAATTCCTTTCAAATTGATATTTCCATCGGATAGTGAGTGGGGACGGAAACTAAGCAATGGAACTTGGCCCGGCATGCTTGGACTTGTCCATACGGGAAAAGCAGATATGGCAATAAATGCAATATCTAGCACGGAAGAAAGATTAGAAGTGGTAGATTTCTCAATCCCATACACTGAAGAAGATGTCAAGTTCTTTGCGCCACCTCCCGAACGTATATCTTCACTATTCGTGTATCTATATCCCTTTAGTCTAGATGTGTGGCTCGCTTGTTTTTGTGTCCTGAATTTACTACCTCTGATGTACACCATTATTTTAGGAGATAGACGAACGTTTTTTAACCTATTTTTCGATCTCTTAGGATGCTTGTTCAGGGTCTCCATTCCTGACAAAGGCAAATCTTTTAAACGCCACCGATCCTTTTTGCTATTGAGTTTAATATTCTCATTCGCCGTATCATCGTGTTATTGCGCTGTTTTGTTGTCATTTTTAAGCATTCCTCTGTACGAACCGGCTATACGAAATTTCAACGATCTCTCTAAGTCTGTTATTAAAGGTAAAAATGAATGTCAATTATTTGCTGGGGCCGTTCTATTTACAATTTCTGTTAAATTCGACGAATCAAAACCTACGGGAAGATAAATACACCAAAACTCATGGACGTTTGACAGTTATTACGGCTCACTTAAAAAAAAAAAAAAATAGAGTATCGATTTTACCAGTTGCATCTGCTCCCTACGTGTATGACAATTATAACAATATGTCAGAAGATTCCCTAATAACCACAAATAAAAAGAAAATTTTCTATTTCAAAGATAAAGTAAACTCGAATAAGAAACGCTGGATTGTTTGATAAAATTGAATCTGATGTTCGTTACTCTTGGAAAGGAAAATACTGATGTAAAATTAAATGAGGTAGAACGTCTGAAAGATATTCATGGCCCGATTATAATACTTTTAGTTGGTTATGCTTTGTCATTTTTAACTTTCTGTTTCGAAATATTTACGGTTAGGTTTACCTCAAAATAAATAAAAAAATTTACATTAGCATGATACAATAATTTTGTTAATAAAATAAAGACAAACTGACATATTTTTCAATTTCAGTGTCTAACTCTTTACTATGTGTGTGTACCTGTGTGATAATAACGGTTTTGATTGGTTATATTGAGCGTCAATTATAATTTTTAGTTTTGAGGCTTCTCTCCAAAAATAACGTAAAATTTATTGCATTATCATGAGATAACAATAAATCTCTTTGTACTATGAAGACGGTCTGATGTATTTCTGGCTCCCTAAGGTGACAGACTCTTAATTATATATCTGAAAAGCTTTTTGGTTTTTGTGAAGCATTTTCTCAGAATAAGAGAATTAAACTTTTTATTATTAAAAAAGGAAAAGATCCATATACTTTTTGATGTCATCAGCAAAAAAGTTTTCGTGCATTGCCCCCAAATCATTTATTTCTACCTTTTCAAGTCAATATTTTTTTGATTCAATAATATTCCCTGATACTTTTCTGTTTTGGAATTTAAATGATATTTAAAACTAGATAATTAAAACTAAAAAAGTTGTCTTAATTATATAATTATATGATACATAAATATCTTCGTATAACCTACATGAACTTGTCATTTTATGATAAACATTTCAGCAATGGTTTACTATTGTTAAACCGTCAAAGATACTTAAGAAGGGCCCTTAAAAAATTCCGGTATATTTTTTTTATAATAAATATTTTGTAAAATATTTATTATGAAATAAATACTTTACTTGTAAAACATATATTTCTTCTTATAAAGCATACATTTATATTTCTTGCCAAAACATATACAAGTAAAATGATTAATGCAAAACAATTAGAAATAATTTTTCCCTCTTAAAGTAACAAAAAATTTCAGAAACAAATTAAAAAACGAAGTATTAATAGTATAAACAAATTTTAATTATTTAAATTTTTTGGGGATATAATGAAAATAGTTCTAACACTAAATTAAATAATAAATTAAAATACCATAAATACCGTAATAAAAAATTCAGTAGAATTTTAAGATATTATAAAATGTCTTCTTTCAGATGGTTTATCAACGTTTTTTGAATACTTATAAAATGTTACAATGTAAATATACAAATAAAAAATCTAACTATGCTTCACTTTTACTATTTCAAAAAAAGAATAAAAAAAAAAATATCGAAGTTACTAAAACGAAATATGCCACCAATCTTCGATAAAAAGGAAACTCCAAAACTTTTCCTTTTTCTCTCGCCGAGGCTTTTATGTCAATTTCATGATTTTAACTCCATTCGATCTTCAATATAGTAAAAAATGCAACAATGACTTATTTATAGGATTTAGTAACTAAATAAACGTTTGACTTTATAAACTAAATTCCCTCCCCATAATGGAAACAATTAAGTATAGCTATGCGCCTCATATTTGTATCGGAATGGTTTATGCGACCCTGACCTTAATAGAAAGACCTTGACCTTATTTAAGGAGTCTCTCTAAATATGACAAGCCAAGAAATTCATTCAATTGTATTTCTTTCAGATTCCCTTTCATTCAAAAGGTCAACTATAACAACCCCGAGATATTCTTTACAAATAAATTTTGTTGTAGAGCTATAGACACATTATTTCTTAATGGTGAGGTGTTAAAAAATGGCGGACTCGATTGAAAATTTGTCATTTTGAATTTTAACATGGTTATCATCATCATCATAGTGAAATGTAGCGCCACTCATTGGCTCGCGGACCTCAATGAGCGAATGGATTATCGATGTTGCCATGGAAACTTTGACGTCAGCGAGCGTAGGTTTTGGCGTCTTTGAAATAATTCAGTTAAAACAGAGCCAAGGGAAAAATAATCGCCAAAGGCGAGGAAAGAAATGCTGATCAGAGATTGAATTAGATAATTTTAGGTTTGCTCAGAAGCTCTTACTTGTGGACCTTCCTTTATTGATCAATTCATATCCGGTTTGAGAATACTTTTTCAGGATACGAGAGCCTTTTTTCCGGATCTTTAGTTTCCGACCTATGTTTTTGCAGATCTTTAATTAAGCTATTAATAAATCCTGTTTTGTACTATTTTTTTTTTGCCCAAGCTATTTTGTATATAGTTGTGTAAAAGACAAATTGCAAAAACGGATTACTCTAAGCAAATTAAACGCTTTTTAAATGTTTTCAAAGCATAGTACTTCTGTTAATAACAATTAAGATTTTAATTATGTCTTTTATAATTTGTGTTTAAAGCTTTGGAGAAATTTAATTAACATATTTTGCGTTAATTTAATTAACATATTTACATATTTTGTAATATAACATATTTTGCATAATAAGCATACATGGGAACGTTACTTTTAAAAAGTAACGAGTAAAAGTACAAGAAGCAAAAGTTACGAGTGTGATTTGAAAAATAACGAGTAAAAAGTACAATTAAAAGTTTAAGTACAAAACAAAAAAGCAACGATTTTAAAATACTTTTCATTTAAATGAAAAATTCAAATTCACTTTAAATTTTACTTAAAAAATGTAAGAAATTTTTTTAATTTAAAATGCAATAAATTTTAATTTAAATGCAAAAAAAGTTTAAATGCAGGAAAAAGTTACAAAATTTATTGAAATAGTGAAAGGAAAAAATAACAAGACTAAAAAAAATCAAAATTTCAATTTATGCATATAAAAAGGAGTTAAATTATTTTAAAAGTTCCAAATTTTTAGAAATTCTATTTTTATTTTCGAAATTCGTAAGGATAAATTAATTTCTTAAACAAATTCGACAACATTGTAATTTTTGTTTAAAGAATTAAGTAAAAATAAATAATAAATTATATTCATAAAGAGGGAACACCTTGAAATCCATTGAATTAAAAATTATATTTTGTTTTTATGAAATATAAAAAAAAATATTTTTGAATTTCAAATTAAGACGATTTTTTAATTTTTTCTTAATTGTTTACTAATCAAAGATTGAGCTCAAAAGTTTTATTTATAAATTTATTCATTTTATGAACTAAATGTTTATATGGTAAAATCCAGAGAAGGAGGAAAAATAGTTTTTATTCAAAATCAAAGAAATAATAAAACTCTAGAATTTTTTTATGCTATATTTTATTTAAATAAAGCATAATTTTTATATTTGAAAACTTAAATAGCAAAAAATAATTTCATTTTCGTGCAAAAGATGTTTGGTTTAGTAATATTAAATAAATTATTGAAATTATTTAGAAATACACACATGGTTAACAAAAATATTGCTTGTCAAAATTAAATAGATGGATTCATTTTCATTAGCGATGGCAAGCATTTTTTCTAAAATATAAATTATTGTTATTGTACATTCCTAATTGAAAAGAATTTATTTTTCAATGTCTTAATGATTTTGTTGATTCACTTATTAAAAAATGTATATTTTTTATTTCAAAATCTATAGTAAAAATATATGAATGACGTCTTATTTTAGAACTACACTCACTGAATAACTGGTGATGAATGACTAGAATAAATAACTGTTTAAAATGCATTGCATTGAGTCAACTATTAAATAACTTTTACTCTTTCCCGATGAAAGTAACGAAGATCAAGTAAAAGTACTAAATTTAAAAAGTGGCGAAGTACAAGTAAAAGTACGTGCTTTTTACTTCCATTACAAGTAAAATAAAAGTATTGCTATGTATGTTAAGAAGATATAAAAATATAAATTAGAAATTGTTTTTTAGAATTAATATCAAGAGTGGTAAATTAACATAAGTGATTCAACTTTAGATGAAACATTTTTAATTTAATTTCTAAAAAAGGGGTATATTTATAAAAGCTAATTATGTGAGTAAAGCTACTCTTGTTCCAAAAAAGAAAGAAATGCGAAATACACAACTTAGAGATGAATTAGTGTACTTTCCTCTGCTTTTTTATTTGTACAATTGATATTTTTCTCATTTTTTTTTCGACATTCATAGTTTAAAACACACCTCTAACTTCCGTTACAAAGAGCAGTAGTATATCCAAAGAGCGTTATAACTATCCTATAGATTTACAAAATTTCAAAAATTTTAGCTATATTCCGTGGCAAGATAAGATCCTCAAATCCTATACCACTGTAGTCTTTACAGTGGTATAGGATTTGAGTAATCCTTCGCGACTACAAATAGTTCCGTTTTATTTCATTACCAAATAATACAAATATGCTTTCAAAACAATATAGAAGCTTTTAAAAGTTAAACACGTAAATAGACAGAAATTCAATTCATGCTATGTCTTACGATGTTTATCACAGAGTTATTAAAAAAAGGTTATAGTTTAGTAGTTTTTTTCTGGAATCCCAGACTTGGCGACATATTTCGATAAATAAGCAGAACATTCGTTCTTGAAAAAGAAACAACTATATGCTAGTGCAGGGCTGTCCAACTGCAAAGAGCCCACGGGACAGAATTCCGGTCACTGATTACCTGGCGGGCCGGAGTTTGAAAAAGTTGAACAATACCCTTTTACCTCTTTCACAATAACAATTAATAGTTGAATTATTAATTATAAAACAATGGAACAGAAGGATTATAAAAGAATTTGCTTGCATTTTAATGAGAAAACTGAGGCCGATCAGCCTGAATAAGAAGTTGGCGGGCCGCCAGTTGGACAGCCCTGTGCTAGAGCAATGGATTTATTATTGTTATTATTCTTTCATCAGTTTCTTAAAATGCGAACAGAAAGGAGTAGATTTATTACGGTTTTTAGTTCTTTTTACTTATTAATTCAATAAGTTTTGTTTTCCTCATTTCACACCGATTTAAGAAAGCAAACAAAAAGAAGGTTGGGCAACATCGTTTCAAGAGTTTTTGATGTTGCTATTCGTTTGTGCTTGGAACTTAGCATCCATTTGGCGCGCATTTAGATGCCTAACGGCTTTCTCTAGAGGGATAATTGTTTTTTCTTAACCTGCAACAGAGTACAGTGATTTTTAATAATTTTTGCGAGTAATTATTTTCATCTACATTTAGATATTTCAACAAAAGAGTAGAAATCTTTTTCAATGCTTTTATTATAAAATTTTCTCCTAAAGTTTCACTCTTACTACGAATAATGAAAACAAATTGTAAACTCTCTAATTCCGGCTATAACAAATTAAAAAATATGTTTTTTGTCACAACAATACTTGAAATAACGAAACGTTCATCACGAATGGGACAGATGGTTAGAAATTAGTTAATTGTTTACAGTTCTTAGCAACAAACAGTTCTTTTCTTAATTAGCTGAACGAGCAGAAAATCAAATAATGTTCCTAAGAAATGATAATGCATTAAAAGTTACGTACAGTGCGCCAGAAAACGGTCCAAAGGATTGGCTCTTTTGATCTCATGATTGAAAGTTTTAGGACTCAATATGAATGGTTCGAGAGGGGGGAACATCGAATATGCTAATTAGTTAGTGCAAACGATATTTAAAGTTAAGAAATCTGACACAAAAACGTAATATCTCTGAGTAAACATACCTTTTTTATCCACAGATTCAGATTTTTGACTCCCAAAATGCAGGGCGTAGCCGCAATTTGGGGAAATATGCACCCCAAAGTTTGATCAGGAGAACAATCCAAAGTTTGGACCCCTTAATGTTAGTTTTACTTTTCGCGTATATCGCCCTATTTCGAGAAATATTTAATGGAATTGAAAACTTTTTGCCCACAACTATAAAATTTATTTATCCCAGGATAATTTCCCACAAACAATAAATTTTTATAAACATTTATATATTTTTTTTAATTATTTTATTTAATAGTCCAAAAACTTTCGAATTGTGTGGTATACAATTTTTACATCTTTTTAAAGTAATTTCACATGTCTTTACAATTCAAATTTTTTTTTCGATTATAATCAAATAAAATAATAAAAAGTAATAAATATTTACTAAAATTTATTTTTGTATAGAATTATCTTTAGATAAAAATAGTTTTATATTTATGTGCAAAAATTTTTAAATTCGCTTAAAAAGTTTTTGAACTATGGCGAAATACGCAAAAAGTAAAATAATCATAAGGATCCAAACTTTGGATTTAGACTGATTTTGTAACTTAAACATCGACTTCGTTTGCACTAATTAATTAGCATATTTAAGGATACCCCCTCGAACCATTAAGATTGAGTCCTAGAGCGTGAAAATCCAATCATTAGTTCAAAAGTTAGTCAGGGTGGTCCGTTTTTTTTTTTTTTTTTTTTTTTCTGCGCACAGTACAAAAAAGTTGTTTTTCATGGGTTCGGTCTTCGTGTTAGCATACATATGCACACACTTGTAATTCTATAAACATTTCTCGGTATAACGTTGACAATTGATTTCTTAATGTCGTAAACACAAACCAATCAAACTATCAAAAAGTTCGGTGAGCATCAGCTAATCTCAGAAATTAAGGCTATGGATGCGGGATACAAATCATGTCACTATCACAAACTAATTTTTCGAAATTATAGAACCTTTGTAATTCCCTTGACCAACAACTCGTTGTTGTGGCAGTAATTTAATTTTTTTGTACTTTTTTCTAGCCACTACTTCTTACCATATTTCTAGCACAGAAATGAAATCCGAATTGAAGGTTAGTTTTTAGAGGCATTCCATTGCCTAAGAACACGTTACCATTCATAATTTTGAAATCTACATAGTTAATTCCTTATAAATCTATATTTTTTTTATATTAAAGATTTATTTTATATTTCATGCCACTGCCTCCATTTGTTTATTGTTTGCTTTTTAATTTATTAATGATTTGATGATTTGGTGGTCTTAAATTTTACAAACTGTTTGAAGAAAATCGAAAAAGCTTTTAACTCCTATAACGCACATTTCAATTAAGGGATTTATTAGCAGGGAATTAGGATTAAGAAACTTTTATGAATTTACCACGAAAATAAAGAAAATTTAAGAATATCAAAAAATGTAGAAATAAAGTTTAACTGGTGTGAAGACACGCTTTATGATACACAAAACGTGTTTTAAAATTTATTAAGTAACTTCTTGTTTAGAAAAGTGTGATGTTCCTTAGAACATTAGAAATTTCTATGAGTGTCATAGCAACATTAACAATATTCTTAATCCTCCCATGGTCTTAACGGTAATGGATGATATAACCGTGACAATTAGCTTTGGAATAATTGACATGGCGAGAGAAAAAATTTTTTTTAGTCAAAAGTAAATAATTTTTCATTTTCTAATAAGGAAATTATAAAACTTTTCAACTGAATTTTATTTGATTATAGAAAAGAAGAGATTTAAATGTGTTAGCTATAAGAGTGTAATGATAGTGCTTTTAAATTGATCAATATTTTAACTTTATTTCAACCATGTAAAATAGTAAAACTGTCTTTTGGCACATGATCTATGGTACATTATATTCATGATATTTAAAATGTTTGTATCCATTAAGTCATTGTAATCGTTTAAACAGTCGAAGTCTTATACGATACATCGTATAAAACTTATATATAAGCAAGTAATATTTTTTATTACTTACCTTAATTAATATATTTTAAATTAGGTGACAGTGAACATAACAGCGTGTTTA
Organism: Parasteatoda lunata; assembly: GCA_949128135.1. Lineage (NCBI taxonomy): Eukaryota > Metazoa > Arthropoda > Arachnida > Araneae > Theridiidae > Parasteatoda > Parasteatoda lunata. The sequence goes on along the minus strand of OX421970.1, from coordinate 7,775,417 downwards.
CTTTGATATTGAAAGTAAATAGTGATAGAGAACTTCCTATTGCATTGATTTTTTATACTTATTTAATAAAAACTATAGAAATAAAATTCTTGATTCAGCGTTACTTCGAATTAAAAAACTTCAATCCAGGCCCTATTAAAAGGTAAAATAAAAAAATTAGTACAAAAATAAATAAATTAAATGCGAAAGAAAAATGTTAAGAGATCATGTTTAAAACTTTAATTAATTCTTGTCCTTTGAATTCTATATTTAAATTATTATGGAAAGAAAAACTAGAAAAAAAAAGTTTAGTTATTACTGCACTTTTAAACTGCATTATCAAAAAAATAATAATAATAATAATTCACTTTTATACTCAGCTTCATTTTTCTGAATTATAGTAATAATTTATCAAATACAGTTTATGGGTGTGTGAATTTGTTACTTATCATTCGTCTAATGTATAATTTGGCTGTAGGAAATGGTTTCACGTGAACAGGTTGTTTCTTTTTTATATTTTTAACAGTCTTTCAACCATTTAATTGAACATCTATGCTTGAAATTTTTATTACCTTTATGATTAATGGAAATCCACCCTTTTTTTACGGGTAATGGTTTCGAAATACACTTCACACATCCAAATTAAAGAGAGACCTCTTTTTTTCTGTCATTTCAGGATACAACTGACATATTAAAAATCTTTTTTCAGGAACAAAAACTTAATGTTCCCTGCTAAAATTTTGCATGAAAGCTGTATAATGATATCCATACGCATAATTACTATTTCTTATTTATTTTTTAATAAAAAAAAGTTTTGATTCCCCTCTCCTGCTCCTACAATACTATTTGACACAGATGGGACAAAAGCCAACTTGCTCCCCACAGCGGATTAATATTTTCGAGTCTTTTAATGTATGATTCTTGATTTAATAAATTCGATTTGCACAGTTTTTACATACCATTACTTCTGAATAATTCAAAGGTTTAGGTTATACGCATCCTCTGAATTCAAAGTTATACACACTTTTGCGGCAGTAAAGGTTTTTTAATAGTCGGCAAAAATCTTCGAATTTTAGTTTATAGTTCTCTACCACTTTTTAAAATATTCTGTCTTGTCCAGAGCAGTTGGCATCTCTGCAAAAGTCTCCCTTTTATCTATTTCTTTCCTAACACTCTAATCACAAGTAAAAATACGTTTTGGTATTTTTTATTTAGAAAAATCTTAGATCTAAATAACTGCAAAAAAGTGGAAATTTAATTTGTTAGCAAGTGATTTTATCCCAAATGTAATGGTGTTTCGTGCTGTATTTCATAACCATAAATTATTAAAATTATAAATATTATGTTTAACCCATTATTTTGTCCTAAATTAAAACAAAATAATAAAAAAGTATTAAAAATGTGTTGAATAAAAATTCTGCATCAAAAAGGGATAGCGTAAAAAGTTATTCCTTAATATTACTTTAGAGTTTGAAATAGCTATTAAGATTCAGATTTATAATTTTATGTGTTGACAGAATTAACAGTTTTATTATTTACCGTTTAATAATTGTAAAACAGCAAATATATGTTTTCATCTGAATGTGCTGCATTAGGGTGAGATTATTTAATAATGTCATAAAAAATAATCCAACTTATAGTTTCAAGCTTTCAATTTTGAATAAAATGGAAAATTAAAAACTTAACAATAACAAAGCACAGTATTAAAAAGGAATTCACTAATAAAGTATTACTTGTGAATGCTGTTAGATAAGTGAAAAATAAATAATAAATAGATAAGTTTTACTTATGTATTATCTGTGAGAAATTTATTCTCAGAAATAATTTTTCTTGCTTCTGAAATAAAAATGCATGCATGAAATAAATTTTTAAATTTCTAATCTTAACAGCTGTATAATCGATATACTAATTAATTATATATGTATAAAAGTAACTTTTGCCGCAGTAGCTGCATACCATTTCTAATAAAAAGAGAAGAATGAACTTAGCATAAAGTTTAGCAAAGTAGCTAATTTTGTTTCAAACGATTGAATGATTTTTATTTAATTACAACATTAGAAACTCTTGGAAAATACCATAATTTTAAAAACAACAACAATTTACTTCGCGGGGGAAGCAACTTCCGCAGCAATACCACTGATTATTTCTGAGTGAAATCAACTCCTCAGCCCCCTTACAAAGAACGCGTGGTCTCAAAATAAACAATTTGGCGACAAAGCGTAAAATCGCCAATTTCTGGGAAACAACATGGCCACCTCCTCACAGCTTCCTGGTTTAATTTTTGTTGCGCACATCTTTAGAGATCCGGTCGTCGTAGAAGGCTAAAGAGCGCACGCATCTCTCGCAACTGTCCATTCACATTCGACGAAATATTTACTAGTGGGTGCTTGGCGAGATAAGGCAGAGAAGAACAGGGAGAGCAACATTTATTATTTCTCCTCTCTTCTTTTTTCATCATTTTTATTCCTTCGTTCATGAATATGATGAACGTATGGTGCAGCACGCCTACTCATTTTCATCAACAAGTCGCTTCGTAGCGGATTTAATTCTGCAAAGATCTAATTGTCACCTTGACGGCATCGGGTCTCATTTTAAGGTGCTTTATATTTAATAAAAAAACGATAAAAAATATAGATTTTTTATACTTAAATACGTAGGTATTTAGAGCTGTTTGATATTCGTAGAGCAATAATCTCTAAAAGGTAAGAAATTAGTTTCATTTCACATTTTTTTTCTTCTGCAAGATTGCTCCATATTGCATCTTTTCTTGTTTATACAATTGTGGCATGAAAACATCTTTTATATTTATATTGACTTATGAAATAATCGAAAAGAACTCACTATATATTTCGCTGTCACTTTTTTTTTAGTCAACTTTGACACACCCTTATTGTTATTGAGTTTGAAGAAAAAAAATTCCCAGAAAAAAAATTTAATGTTGCATCATAAAACGGTGTTAATTTATAGCAGACCATAATAAATTGAACCATATTTCCTTACTAGAATCAAGGAAACAGATAATCAGGTACATTTATATGATTCAATTTAACTCCGTATTGTAACAGCAAATTTGGATGATAATATGTTTCAATGGGCATCAAATTTTCTAACAATTAACAAAATATTATAATCATTGACAATATGTATTTAAATGATTACTTTACTCCAAGTTCGACACTTTTAAGACGTATTTATAGAATTAAAAAAATAATTTGTTTAGTTAACGCAATCAAACATTTTTTAAATACATTTTAATTCTTATAAATATATATTATATATATTTTTTTATAATTATATTATAAATATATTCTTATAAATAATATGCTCAGCATTTAGCATATATTTATAAATAACAGCTTACACAATACTCACTAAATAATGAAGAGTTTTTCACATGGAACGAATTAAACTTTACAGTATTTTGAAAACATAGCTATGCTTCATTTAATACTTATCTGCTTTCATGAACTCTTTCTTTTCTGAAATTACAAAAAAAAAAAAGAAGATAAAATTAGCAGATGAATGTTCAGATAATATTGAGAAATAGTCAGCTTTAAATAAATTCTTGCCCGCATACATTGAATTTTTACGTTATCAAATCACATGTTATGAAACTACTATTTAATAACCCTAATAGATTATAACTCTTTACGGTAGTTTTAAGTTGATATATAGTTATTGCACTTGTCGTAATTAATTTTTGTTAAAAGGAAATAAAAAATTTACTTTCCTTTATTTATATAGGCATCTGATTTATCTAGGCACATCCTCTATTCATACAGGCATGTGATTTTTCCGCTAATTGGCGCAAATCTGTGAAATTGAAGACCATTGATTCGCGGACTTCCGCAAATCTCAAGACCGTTCCGTTCAATCAGAACTTTATATTCCGACAAAATTTTAGCGGAGCTCCACTACTCCAAAATTTAATTTTTGTCACGCAAAATATGGTTAACGAGGCATTTATTCCACCCTTATCAGCTTCCTCTTTTTTTTCCATGTTCTTATTCACGCGCAATCACTATTTTTACACAAACTTGTTAGAGAAAAACGCAACTTCGGAAAAAAATTCCTTCATAAAACTTTGGAATTAATGAACTACTAAGGCAAACGCAAGAGTACGAAATTTGTTATGTTAAAAGTAATACCGAAATGGCAAACATTTAAAAAGTTCGCTAGAAATAATGGGGCTTTTCTCATTTTTTTAAACTTATTTTTTAAATCGAAGCAATTTTTTTAAACATATACTGCTTATATTTAATCAATGTGATATATTTGCCCCCTTTTTTTAATTGCCTTCAATTAGATCGATTCATTTTTAAATACGATATTACGGCTAGGAAATCACGTATTTCATTAATCTCTTTTCAACGCACTCAATATAATCGTGTATCCGTGTTTCCACATTATTATTAGATTTTAAAAATAATTTCTTTATCTCTTTTAATTTTATAAATGTTACTTTTGTGCATAAAAACAAGTCTTTTAAATATCCCCTCCTATGTAAAAGAAAAGAAGTTAAATACTAAAGCAAAACTACACATTGAGAAAAAAATTTCAGAAAATTTATTTTTTCCTGCAATCAAACGTCTGTATGCAAGATAATGAATGAAAAAACTGTTTTCACAGAATGAAAAAATTATATAGTACTGAAACACAACTTGTGAAAAATTATTTTTATTATAATATTATCTCCTAAAATCTGTAGACCTAACATGGCAGTTTTGTTCAATGCAATAAGATCGGTAAAGCTCTTTGTTGTGGTTTCTGAGAGCAAATTTATGATTGAGAAGAAACTAACAACCACAAAAGGTCAATGATTCCTTAAATGATATATTTTTTGGAAGACCAAATAAGTAACATTAGCAATTAATTTTTTCCACTCATATATAATTACTAAACTCGCTGCATATTTTCGTTATAATTAAGGAAATAATTTTTACAAATTCTTACTGATATTATTTCATGTCTCATATTCGAATTCTTGTCAAGAATGAAGTAAAATGAAAAGTATGACACATTAGGAGCCGCAGTTTAATATCCATGTGGAAAGAAGAAAAAAAACGAAAAAGTTCACTAACTAATACCAATAATTGTTCAAATCATGAAGAGCTAAGCATTAATAAAAATCATCAAAAGCCTATTATTTTTCTATTGGGACTATGATGGATTTGCCTTTTCATAAACTTTGTCAAATAAGCTGGTTTTCGATTATTTCACTCCTTCCCTTGCTCTTACAGACTTCAATTATAATTCGTCAGAATCTGAACACATTTTTATTTTTTTGCCTTTAAATGTTAATTTATGAACACTATGATTTTCAACAGCGTATTCTACAGTATTTCTAAAATATATTCCGCAGTTAACCACCCTTAATATATAATTTTATAATCCTTGTAGTTAAAAAAGTATGCATATCACAATTTTATAGAGAACTGTAAACAGTTTGATTGTCGGAAAATACAGAAAATATTTTAATGTAGTTTCCCTAGGCAATAAAATATGATTTGAAGGTATCAGTCCAACTTTCATTAAACATGAATTTGTGATCCTTAATGTGTATATTGTATATATCATGTGTATATATCATGTGTATATATGAAGATATATATGAAGGATCATTTTATAACTTTTGAGGTGTTTTAGAGATATTTAATTTATGCGATTGGGTGATTTTGGGTATATTTATATGGGTGATTCTCACGAAATATGAATTCGGGCCAAACAATGTCTTCAAATTTGAAGTCGTCAAAATAATCTAAAAAAATTTTTGTATACTTCTTTAGTTACACTTATTAATATCTCATAGACAGCACAGTGTAGTTTATTGACATTTGCTAGGGAAAAAAATAAAATAGAAATTCACCAAATCTTGAATGCCAGGAAAATGACATATTAGCTTAGAAGTTTAAAAAACTATTATAAGTTAAGTCATTTTAAGTTAATAGTAAGTAACTCAACTTAAGCCTTTATGTTAGATGGACCATAAATTGCTTAAATTAATTCTTTTTATCGACTGTAGAAAGAATCAAAAAAATTTCTTTGCTGATATGTGCAGAATAAAATTGTGGATAATAATCAATCATTAAATAACTTTGATTACATCCAAGCATATTACAATCATACATAAACTTGGTATTGGGTTAATATTTGCTTTTCCTCCTTACAGTATTAGCAGTTAAGGCTTTCATAAAACAGGAAAATGACAGCCAGGATAATGACAAATTCGCCATTTTATAGCATATAACTTTAATTTAATTAAATATTTTGGCCTGAGACGTTTTTATTCTGTAGAAAACAACAGGATTTCTTAAAATAACTCAGATAAATCTATGTAGTTTATGTTATTAATGGTTTCAAAAAGCCAGGAAATGACAACACAAAAACCTACTTACCTTGAAAAAATTTTTGAAATAGATTTTGAACAAGAAAATTGGTTCTTTATTCATGCAACAAGACATGTTCATATAGGAGGGTATCTAATCAATCTATTAACATAAGATATTGATTGCTGGCTCTATCTATTTTGGTTATAAACCACTAAATAAAAGTAGCCAGGAAAATGACAGTCATTCTTGGGACAAACAAATTATTGACAGAAAAAATTAATTTAAACAAAGTTTTTGTAAATAATACCCTCTGTGTGTATTCTAGAAATGCTTACACCGGTTGAGATAAAAAAAATTTAGATATTGAAAAATTTATAGGAAGTTTTGAAGCTAATTATTATGGGAAACATTGTTTGGGACATGCCAGGAAAATGACATTTTGAAGTTCAATTAAATTTTTTAACTATACAAAACAGTCAATGCTAGTGCAAAGTTATTTTAAAATGCTAACAGCAATGCTATTTATTAATTTGTTTAAAAAAAGTTCTTTTAGTATTATAGTATTAGATCTTGGAGCAAGGGACAGTGAATTGTCATGTTTCGGGAGAATCACCCATATATATATATGCAGTGGTCGAAAGTAGTGGTCGTGTTTTCCGAAACATTTTGTGCATACATTTTAAATAATAAAAATCATGGTGTTTTGGTAAAGCTTTCAACATTCTTTCGGGAATATTTACGCTAAAATTTTTACGATTAAATGCACAAATATTTTATGTTACTTTTTCAAGAAATTTTAACTGATATGCAGTTTTGTTTGCTGAAAATAATAGCTTGTTTGATTAAAGGAAGACCCCACCAAATTATTTACATTAAGATATATTTTATAGAGTTTTATATTTAAACTTAGCATAAAAATCATCCTATAAATTATAATTATTCTAGGACGTATAATAAGCTAATAACTAAACAAATAATTACATAAGGTGAAAATAAAGTATATTTGAAATCTATGCTTCTCTTTGGATGTTTTTACTATTTTAGTTTTATTTATTTATCATTTTGAAATCATTTATCATTTTTTATTCATGAATAGAAAGGTTATATAATGCACAATGTCACACATTATCTTCATAAATTTTAAATGAACTTTTATTACATTTCTAATTTTTTTATCAGCCGACATTTTTTTATTCCTGAATGTCATGATTATAAAACACAACGTTAACCTTTTTATCAATATAAAGTTTATATAGTGATCCTATGTGATATGAAATATTGATTAAAGTTCATTCATTTGATTAAAAACATCCCCTAGTATTTATGAACGTTTGTAGGAAGAATCATAGTGAAATGCGATGAGAAAAAATATACTCTTGTTTAATAATTATGAACTCGCTCAAATTAGGCAGTTTTTAAGAATCATAGTAAAATTAAGTGAGTTATTAAAAAAAGGCAACTATTTCTTAATTATCCTTTATTATCCTAACCACCCATTCATTTATTCGGTTGTAACAATCATATGATAATTGGATTGGGTAATGAGAAATGATACTTAAAATCCTTTTTCTACAGCTCTTTGTTTTCCAGAACTTATTCCATCAGATTTTGAGTGTTTATACTTATGTATTTCGTAATGACTGTTGCTTAGTATAGATTTTTTAAATCTTTCCCTTTTTTATCTGAAATCTATTCCAGTAATACTCATTAAGCGTTAAACAAAGTGTTTTATTAAAAAAAAATATCATTTACTTCTTTTTTTTTATTTATATTGTTACATTATATTTAACCCTTTTACCAAGAATTTTTATTAAATATATTTTTCATACTTTTTTCATTGTTAATTTAGGTTCAGTTATTATATTTAACATTTTAATAGTTTATGGTTATAAAATATTTGTTTGCGTGTAAATAGAGCACTCTAAAAAACCGGTGTACCATCTGCGTCAAAGTTACAATTTAATGATCGGATCTTCACGTTCTAGAACTCAGTCTTAATGGATCTACCCAATGGCTATCAATTTAATGGCTGAGATCTTTAAAATTCGATTTCTCAGGAACTATTCGACCAAAGTCACACAAATTTTGTATTTTACCATGTAAGATTAGATACTTTAAAATTATGTATAAAAAGTATATACATTACAATTTAAAAAATTTACGACTGTTATTGAATAAAATAAAATAAAAAAACAGTAAATATTTACAAAAATTAATTTTTGTATGGAACTATCTTTGGATAAATAAATTTTATAATTGCCTGCAAAAGTTTTTCAATTTGTTCTCGAGATATGGTAAAATACACAAAAAGTAAAATTAACATTAAAGGGGACGCTGCTGACCAAACTATGGGAACCATATTTTCCAGACCCCCATGTATTTTGGGGGTCAAAAATCCGAATTCTTTAAAAAAAAAGTATGTTTATTCAGAGAAATTACGTTTTGTGTCTGATCTCGTAACTTAGAATTTCGTTTGCAATTATTAGTTAGCATATTTGAGATCACCCTCTCCAGCCATTAAGATTGAGTATTAATGCGTCAAGATCCGATCATTAGAACAAAAGTCATTAAGGGTGGTCCGTTCTTTATTTCACGCAGACTGCACACAACAAAATGTGTCTCCGAAAAAAAGATCATATTTTCGTAGTATTTTTTTAAGCTTAATTCTGAAGAACTGTATTAACCATCGGGACAAACTCACCTCTTCAGTAAAAGAAGATTTAGTGACACTAATAAGCATAAATTTACAGGGCGAGCTCAAAACCCTTTAACAGTTCTCTACAATAAGCTGATTAATCTTTTGCCTCTGCTTTTTTTTGTACTTTTCGGTCCAGTGGATCAAAAATTGCATTAAAAAAATTTCTTTTTTTTTGGGGGGGGGGAGAGTAATTTTATTTATATACTTATTTAATTGACTTTCTCGTGCCATTGTTTGTCTCATTTCTTTCTTTTGAAATATTTTCCTGGCCATTTTATTTTTTTTGTAAATATTCTCTTTTACTTGGAATAATTTTGAATCACTTTCATAAAATAAGAAAAAAAAAGAAAAAAAAATACCCTGGAAACCAAAAATGGAATTAAAGAGATTCCAATAAAGTTCTATTGCTAAGAAGTAACATTTTCAGTTGATCAATTGTTTGAAATCAGACTGCTTTAAACATTTTAACAAAATCCGCCAATATATTCACGAAATATAAAACATGGCTTAAGACTCTTGCTTATAGTTCTAAAATTCGGTTACCAGCTGTCAGAAAAGTGATGGACGATTTAAGAAATCGATTGGGAAAAAAAACGGGAGGAGATATAAATTTACATTTGCTGCGTTCTGCTTAGAAAATCAATTGTTTTGTCTCATCTACTTTCAAAATTAGCTACAAAGTTTGTCAACAGATGGACTGAGAAAAAACTATAAAACAAACCATCTGTAGCACTGATTTTTTGCAGCCAAAGTTTCAGTTAGAAAGTAACAGCAGAAAATATTTTTTTTTAATATTTAAATTCTTATCAGAAACATTCGGATGAACTTATTATCGTATTCGTATCGTATTAACCAATTAATATTCGGTTGTATTAACCGATTAATATTCTGATGTATTTAACAGAATAATATTCGGATGTATTTAACAGAATAATATTCGGATGCATTTAAAAGAATAATATTCGGATGCATTTAACAGAATAATATTCGGATGCATTTAACAGAATAATATTCGGATGTATTTAACTAACTTGAATGTGTAATCAGGTTAAGTGTATTTTACGAATGAGAGATTTTCCGATAATTGAGGTTCTATCTTATGCACCAATGTTCTCTTTCATGTAACTGAGTTTTTTTTTTATTAAACAAATATAAAGCAAATATTTTACTAATATTTTGCTACAATTTGTTTTTTATGCTTCATCTTTCATTTACTCAATAAATCTTTCATAACTATTAAAAATATGATTATCAAATTCTGCATTTTCATCATTTTTTTTAGTGTAAAAGGTCATTATTTTCCGATTCCTTTTTATTCGTAACAAGACGCGGGATTATCTTTAACTTCATTTTTTATTCAAAAAATGAATAATAGAAGAGAGAAAAGAGGCTTCAAAATTAAAAAATCATTCGCAAAAAGAAAAAAAAATGTTTTAATTTAAAAAAAAAAAAAAATCTCATCTCCTATGAAAAGGGAAATAAATCAGGATGTCATTAAAGACGAGTCCTTTTTCTTTATGAAAAGAAACAGGATAAAATAAATTGAGGTCTTCCGGTTCTCTATTTCTTTCATCTCTTGGGGATCAAATGATGAAATTTTTTCATATAATTTTTTTTTTTTTTTACCTTATGGTATTTGGAAATCAAATGAAAAATGTATGAAGCGAGAAAGTAGATAAGTTTTCTGGCAGTTTTTTTCAATTTTAATCCATTATTATATATTCAAAGGATAAAGTATTCGAATTTCATGTGATGAAATGTGTGATTTCTTTTTATTGAGCCATTGAAAAGTGCAGCTTTTAATCTTCAGTTAAACATTTTGCTTTTATTCCGACTTTCGAGACTTTTGACTTTCGAACAGTCGGTTCTTTTTAACATATTGAAAAAAGATTTGAAAAAAAGATGGCTTTAATTATTTTGTTCTGGCCACACATTACGTTATTTTTAATAAAAAAAACTTTTTTTGTAAAAATTATGACCAGGGATTCCTTAGATCTATTTTTAAAATTGGAACGCGTATCTTTCGAGCTTAAATAATTTTAAAGCTCATAATATCATTTAAATGGACGGTTTTTATTAATTATGAATATTTATTTTATTTAAACTTATTGCACAACTTCTCATGCTCCACAAAATGTATCATGAGGAAAGTGGGTAAAGTATAATTGTAAGTTAGAAAGAAACAGAACAAAATTCATTTGCAAGCAAAATTGCGTAAAATATATAGATTTTCAGTGCATTTAACAAACAAAAGCAAAACAGGTGGCCAAGAAATACCAGAGTTCCCTTTTTTCTCTTTTACCTAAATATAAGTTATAATAAAATATAAAAGAAAAAATTACAATTCATTAAATTAGAGACATGATGGACCAGGAGATAGAAAGCTCGCCTCCCAATCAGGTAACCGGGGTTCAGAATCCATCGATGGCTGGTCGATTTGAATTCCGCACCGATCTCGTACTGACCACAATGCTGACGTAAAATATCCTCAGTGGTAGACAAATCAAGGGTTAGACTCCGCTTACCGTCAGGCTAACCATGAGAGGTTTTCGTGGAAGCCTCTCATGGCAATGTAACGCAAATGCTGGTTAGTTCCATCAGAAAGTCTTCCACGAAGTCAAATTTCTCCCAATATTTAATTTAGAAATTCCCTTATCTTCTTAATTGGTAACAAAATTACAAGGCTAAAGAGTTTAACATTGGTAGTTATAAACTCAAAATTGGGCCAACTATTCATCAAGAATCTAAGTTAATTTATAATCACCAAAAACTTTCCTACACTTCAACCACTGAAAAATATTTAGCAAAAATCTCTTAGACCACATAGGTTTTGCAGAAGCTAAGAATTCAATATTCCAGTCCATGACAGCTTTTCCCCAAGCTAACATGTTTCCAGTGGGACAACGGGACAGACATCAAAAGATCAATATCAAGGAAAATCGCGTTTTTGGCTAATTCAAGATTCTCATTTTGCTGAGGAGAGATTTATGGACACTATAGTTCAGTTTGAAAAGCAGATCATTCGTCTCTTAATCGATGTTGAAAAGATTCTCATTTTCCTGAAGAGAGATTTATGCACAGCAGTTTAACAATTTCATATTATTAGAAAATCTCACTTTTATGTCATATTCTCTGCTTTCTGCACGAATATGAAAAATAAGATGAAGACTCTATTGCAAATTTTTACAAATTAGTTGTACTGAATACTAAAAGAATATTGTCAAGTTGAGAAGTTTGAAACACATTTTTAGGATCTGCAAGCTCTTATATGATTTACAAACTCACAATAACGTAGCTTAAGCAAAATGAGTTTGAAATAAATTGTTCTCCATTTTTTTAAGATCATTGGTGGACACAGCAGCTAACATATTTAAACCGTTTGAGTCTATCAAATATAGTAATGATATTGTCACACAATTCTTTTATCTGTTCCTAAACAAGAAGGCAATGGGATGCCTGCTAGTGATGTAGTGTGGATATCTCGATCCTGATTGACTGTTGAAGTGTGGTATTTGTTTACGTTAGCAACTGTTCTTTCGATTCTATTTTGAGCAAGCCAATCCCGTCAAGTATCAACTCTCTTAAGTGACACATTCTAAATTCTTTCACAATAGATTCGTTTTCAGAGATTTCAATTTTTTCACTATATATTTACACAGAGACTTAACACAAAGACAAGCACGAAGCCATGTGGAACATAAACAAACTAATTATGCATCGAATTTGCCAGGTACACAAAACAAAAATATATCACGGTTAAAATCAAATACATGAACAAATAATAAATATGAATTAAGTAAAAAAAGTAGACGAGGAAGAATTATGTTTCAAATAGTTCGATGCATGATACGGCTCTGTATTTGATTAACGTTAATTAGCATTCTAACTTATATAGAGAAGCTTAGCTCAACTTTAATATGCCATTTTGCTAATAAAGATTACCTGGCGCTGACGCCATAGGTCACATGTGTGGGTATAGGAGGTTGTCTTCTTGAAGTGCAAGTACCCAATTAATATGAAAATTATTTAAGTTTCCTCCGGCAATCAAACAGGTTTTAATGTTTTCAAACACTTCTTCAGGTGTGTTTCATTATATTTTTATAGGTCCTTTTCCTGCATAAATTTATAACAACAATTTTCAAAATATATATATTTAGGGTAATAATTACGGAACACATTGCTGCAGATTATACTTTTTAGAAGACATTCAAAAGTCTGCATAGTGTCGAATATAATCATGTAGAAATAAAAAATAAAATCAGTTATAAAAAAAATAGTCATAGAAATCATTATTTTTTTAATAAAAGTGTTGTAGTCTTTTATTTATTTATTGTTTATTTTTTTGCACAAAAAAATTATGTTGCTTTTAAGATTTAATTTTTAATGAGTTTATTCTAATCCACATGATAAGTTGACAAATTACATGAGTGAAAGTAGATTTAACAGTTTCAAATCCGTTACGTTTAATAGCGTTAGACGAATATTTAAACTCCTTTATGAATTATAATGCTCTTAAACAACTTATTTCAACACTTTCTACTTAGAATAAAAAATTGAGGGGAAGAAACAAATATGGTTATAATATTCCATGTAAAAATACATATAATCCAAACACGTCATATGTTCATTTTCTCTGCAGAATTTCAACACTTGCAGAGAGAATAAATGAGAAGTTATGCAGTTTTAGTTTCGTGTTGAGTCTTTGTTATGCAAATGAGCTGCTGCATGCTGAGTTTAATTTCATTTTTCCACACGGCGAACAATGGTTATTATTCATTTACTCTCGCCTAAAAACTTTCATTACAATTTTTACGAAACATTTAAGCTATCTAATGATTCCTTACTATTTTTTATCCTTTAAGATATTAAAAAATAAAGTTCTTTTTATTGAAGGAAGTTAAAAAAGCGCCGTACCAAATTTTAAGTTTTATTTTAAAAGAGCTTAATTAATTTAGATATTTTTCTTTATGTTCTCCTGAAACCAAACGTCCAATATATTGGACAATATTGGGTGCAACTTTATTGCTTAAAAAATAATATTTCAAGTTTTTTTCTGCTTGCATCTCTGAACAAAGCGATTGTTTAAGTGAAAACATATTCAGATTTAAACTCGTTGGCCCAAGTTTTGAGCAGCATTGAAAATTAGAAAAGACTTTTAAAGCCATTTTAGATAGTTTTAAGGCATATAAATATTCTAATTTGAGACCAGTAGATTTTGTTTCATAATCAAATTGAAACTATAAAAGTATCCTACAATTAAACAAAAACTGCTGAAAAATATTTTTTTTTTAAATTAAAAAAAAAATTTAAGCAAAAATGATAATTTAAGCAAATTTTTGATATGAAATAAAAAATAACTAAGAAAAATAATTAGGTTTAAATAATTGAATTTTTTTCAAATATTGTTTAGTAATTTCTAGATAAAATTTGAATTTTGTGTCATTATTTAAAGCTTGAGTTTCAAAACATTAATGGGAAGAGAAACTAAGTAAAAATCAGGTCTTAAGGTTCCTTTTTATTTTAATAAAAATGCTCAATGAATAAAATAGCTTAAATCTCTATTTGAATAATAAAAATAAAAAGTAATGTAAAGAAACTGTAATTTTGGAGTTTAAAGTCGTTTTTTAGAAGTAAGGAAAAACTCTCTTTCATTTTACCTTGTAGGATAAAATTAGTTTCGTTATTACATGCATTTTTTCCCCTTTAAGTAAATCTATTTAATTTTTTAGCTTTTCTTCTACATTTTGAATAGTTTCTTAATTTTTACTCTATTTTTTTTTCGACATTTCGAAAGTGTCTGCCGATGTATTCGTCCCGTGATTTCGTTTTTACCATTTTGGACTAAAATAATTTCATTTAATAAAATTTCATAATAAAAAATTATTAATGAATATTTTATTAATAATTTCATAATAAAATATTCATTTTTATAATGGTAAGTAAAAATGTTTTATCAACTGTATGCAAATAGTGAGGTTTTATATTTTTTTCAAGGGCAAATTGTGTTTTCATGTGTTTTGCAACTATTTTTGTAACATTCAAATGGTCTGCCATTACTGTTACTTTTAGTAGACAAATTCCTATTATGGGATAAAATGTATTCAAAATTTTGTTAATTGTGCCCAACTTATTAACAATTCTCTCTCATGTCTTTCAAAAATTTTTTGAGTTCTGTTCTTTTATTTTTTTTTATTTATTAATTTATTTATTTAGGCATTTTGAAACATACAGAATTTAATAATGCTAAAATCAAGGAGTGAAAACTATGTCCAAAACTATTTATCTTTTTCCATCACGAGAGCGCGTAAGAAGTTTTATTTCGATTAATAGAATATATAAGAAAGAAATTCTTCAAATCGAGTATCTGATTATGTCACGACTTTATTTAACACCACCAGTAAACAGAAAAAAATGGCTTAGCATATTTTAGCATATTAAACATCGTTTAAGAGTTTAAAAGAACAGCTAAAAAAGTGTCTAAAGATATTTTGAACACATGTTTAACAGATTTTAAACATGAAGCAATTAGAATATATAGTACTGGAGTTGTAAAAACCGGAAAATTCTCTAACCGAATTTTTAAAATCTCTGGCGTCCAAAAATAGCCAACTCTTTTTCATTCATCTCAAAATGGCAAAAACTTCAAGTTCGGATTTCTAATAACGGATTGAGGCAACTAGTGTAATGGATTTCTGATAATTATCAGCAGCAATGCAGTGAAAAAATGTCCAGTTTTGTCTCTCCTATTTAAAATGAAGTTTTTTAAATTCTCGTTTTGGATTAATGCATAAGATCACAAAAAATTCAGAAAGAAATTGAGCAGATTTTGAGAAATTTTACTGGTTCAAACTTATGATCAGGGTGAAATCTTAGATTTCATTTTTTATAAAAAGTATTTTTCAACCTCTTTTACACTAGAGTAAAATAAAAATACCTTTGCTAGAAAAGAATTTCACTTAATAGATGTTAGCAAACTCGAAAATACAAGTACTGACATTAGTTATTGCAAAATGTAAACAATCATACAATAACATTACAATGCACCAATATTTTAATTTAGAAAATTCAATGCAACTTAACAAAATGTAATATAAAGGGTTATTATAAAGAAGATATTATTTATCCACTTTCCAGAAAATGCGTGACCAATCTCTTGTGGTCATTATTACAGTAGCGTAGCAACGGGTCAGAAAAACACTTTAACGACGGTGTCTAAAAAAGTTAGTTAAGCTTTCATAGTCACAAGATTTTGTTTATTGCGATAATTTTAGTAAATATTCTGAGATTACATTATTAAAAAATAAACATTCATTTTTAAATTATAAAACATTTTATGGAATACTATCGAAATTGTCATAAAATATTCGATTATTTTTAATTAATTCTCAATGTTAAGTAAGTAAAAAAGAAAGTTAATATCACACTTTGAATATCTCTCTCTTCATTGGATTATCATTTACTAAGAGTCAATGAGTTTTGCTAAGAGTCATTTACTAAGAGTCAAGAGTCAATGAGTTTTGAAATCTCCATTTCAAATATTCAACATAATTAGTGCATGCGATAATTTTAAGTTTCTTTTTTAAATAAACATGTTTTTTCGATGGGTTACGAATTTCTGAAAGCATTTAACATTCATTTACAAAATGTATTTTCTTAAATATGTTTTCAAAAAAATAACAATTAAAACTATTTATATATATTTTTTTAATTCATCAAAAATAATTTCTAAGATCTAAGATCTAAAATTGCTTAAATATTCAAACAATGTAAATTTAAATTTACAAAATTAAAAATTCTTGGCAAATCATATTTTTCACATTCGTATTTCTTTCTATGAAATACGTTGTTGTTGCTGTCGTAGGTTACTAAGGCAAAGGGTACAATTGTTCTTATTTTCCAGTGGCACCATCTTTGGTCAAGAATTCGACTTCTCCCCCCCCCATACGTCTCACCCGTTTATGGGGAAGACCCATTCATACATTCACAGATCGTAATTTTGACCTGAACCAGAGCATGATCAATATCCGATTCAGTACCCCCAGAGGTTTAATTTGTTATGGTAACATGGAGGGCTTTGCGACCCGACAGATTTAACATGCACCAGTCACCATTTACCATAAGGGCAGTCTTCGGCCGACAGGATTCGAACTCAGGTTCTCACGAACATGAGTCCAGCCCAAGTCAACCAGGCCATCTTGGCCTTTGAAATACATTGAATTACAAATAAAAATACAATCCTAACTTCTAAAAAAAATATGGTATTTTAATTTTTTTTTTTTTTTTAATGTAGAGAAAAGTTGGGTAATACCGGTTAACTAAGATTCGATGGATTGTTGGAACTAAACTGTTCAGGCTAGAATCTGTCAGATTTAACTAAACTAGTCATTGTTTAGTTGTACAATATATCATTTCTGAAAAATTAATTATGTATTACTTTTTTATGAATGATTTTTTTTAGAAAAAATCAAATTAACCGCTAATTAGTGGGGTTACCCCATTAGTGGGGTTACCCCATTAGTGGGGTAAATCAGGATACACACGCTAAAACTATGGGAGATTTGAAACTGCTAAAATTTCAATTAAAAAGTGGAAGGTATTTCTATTTTGAACAAAAATAAATATGCTGGAAATTTTTTTTAAAAAATATGCATGTAATTTACATGTGATGCCATTCAAAGTGAAGGACGCCAGGCGCCCGATACTGCTGAAGGGCCGATCAAGATTCCTTACCAAAAATATAGTTATAGTTCTTATTAAATAGTTTTTTTTGTTTTTAAAGAAAAGTGCAGAGAATGTTTTTATATTTACATAAAAACTGCGATTTTGTATAAAGCATCTTCAAAAATTCAACAAAATATGAAAATAAGGCTTATCGTGCATTGTAGAGGGGCCTCACAATTAATTTTGTCTCTTGACCCGTAAAACTTTTGTTTAGCCTTGGATGCAGTGCACTGCACTGCATCCAAGGCTAACAAAAGTTTTCGTGGGCCCATCATAGTGGTTTCGTGGGCCCATAGACCAGTTTTCGTGGGCCCATCATAGACCAAGGGAGTTGCCTTGAGAGCAAAGGTTATCGAAACAAAACAGAACAGTGCTGCTATGGAACGAAATCCTTATTGTTAGTTAAGGTATGAATCTTTAATAAACGTATAATAGGCTGGACTATAACTATGATGACCCTTAGAAACGGATAGATTAAAAACAAGCAAGCATTAGAGATGTGACATAGCAAAACAAACATATCTACACAATCGTAGTGAATTAATCAACAAAAACCAATATTGACTAGTAAAGTGTAATGCAGAGTTTGTCCGCTAGAAAACTTAACTAATTTCTACACAATCGAGATACCCGGTGTTACCCCAACTTCTCTTACAAATATTTTTCAATATTACATATTTATAACTATAACTAAGTTACATTGTAATAGAACAATTTAACTCTCTGCAGTCACCCAATTTAAGTGTACAAATTACTTTTCTAGTTCTACTTTTCACAGGCCTTTTACATCATCCAATTTTTTTCGATCTTTTTAAAATTAAATTATAAAAAGTAGTGAATTTTTATAGAGAAATAACTTTTGAGTATACAAGAATTCACCACAACGATTTTTTTCGCACATTTAGTGTAAGAGAAAAAAAAAAAAAAATGCATTAAGTGGCTGAAACGCATGTACTGTCTTGTGGATTTGTACATATGTTTCACAGGCCCGAATTCTTAATCCACAAGACGCGTGAACTACACCAGGAAGAGCACGACTCAAATCTGAGCAACCGTTCTTCAGTTAATAATGAACATATCGACTGTTCATTTTATATCTTGATATATTTCCTAGACTAAAATATTTTTCATAAACTCTAGTCATTAATCAGTTAATAGCTCTCCTACATGTATTATCATAAACTGCATACATTTCTTTTTATTTTTGCTGATTGATAGTTTTTTTAAACAGAAACATGTTTTGGATTTCCTCCATGACATGTTTTTATTCTCCCTAATGCTTCAGAATCCTTTTCTGTTCTGTTTTTGTCTTGCTTTGCACATTAACATCTTATTGTCGGAGCAAAATTTCTTTTGTGCTGAATAAAAAGAAATCTCATAAATCAAGAGGCCGAAGTTATATCTATTTTGGCAAAACTACAAATTTATACTATTATTACATTATTTTCGATTGTAATTTATCTGCGCTGATTATTATCAGCTTTTTGTTCAAAATTAAATGACACTTTGAGAATTTTTCAAGTACAGATGAATATCAGTCCGGTGCATTTTTTTCCACTTTTTAAACAAAGAACAAAACTAATAATTTAAAGAAAAATTACGGAAAAATGCTTCTTTTTGAACAAAAGCCACAAAATTTATTTAAAACAGTTAAATTGTCGTAAGCATCATTTGAGTTTTTTTCAGAGATGCCACCTTGCTCCGGACAGCAAATAAATATTTTCGAGTGGTAGTTTATTAATTGTAATTCTTGGTTTAATAAATTCAATTTATTAGGTTTTTATCTGCAACTATTTCTGAATAATTTGATATATTTCTCCACTTTGTTATAATTAAGTCACTCTCTTAAAAAGTAAACAAAAGTAGTCAACTATTTGCAAACTTTAGTGTGTAGTTATTTACCGTTTTTTAAATTATTTTGGCGTGTCCGGAGCAGTTGGCATCTCTGTTTTTTACTCGTCAGCGGGTTCTCGACCACGATCTTTGAATTTTTACTCTGGCCAGACATAGTTTATAGCATCTTTTATTTTATTTCTTTAGTACATTTGACACTAAGTATTTTTAAAAACACTTTTAGATATTTTTTGCTGCTTATTTCAAACTGAAATATGATTGGTCAGGATCTTATAGCGTTTAGGTGTTTCTCGAAATATTCAGCTTCCAATGTGAACTTAATTCTGTTCCTTTTGTTTGTAAGATTCTATAAGTCAAACACTAGTGGTAGAGCATTCTACCTATGAGATTTGTCAAAATTAATTTTTGTGTACAAAAAATATTGTAAAAAAATTTTACTGTTTAAAATATATATTTAAATGTAAATCGTAAAACCGAAAAAAAAATTATTCTCAAAAATCAATGTTCATTAGCGATTATGACAACCCAAAATTCCAAACTAAAAAACTGAACCATGTATCAAAAAATGTTTTGGAAGAATTTGTGAAACATGCTTTTGACTAATAAGTACAAAAAAATAAAAATAAAAACACACACACAAATTTATCATATAATAATATTTACCTGTATAACATAATCATTTTCGTACATAGGTTCTTTCTCCGAGGCTCTCAATATAGTTAATTAAGTATTCGTAACGCAGTCAAAAAAGTGAAATTGAGTTATAAGATGAAATAGTTGAAATCATTCAAATGGATGATCATAAAATATTAAGCAACTGCACTTGTTAAATCACGGGCATATTTGCATGGATTATACTCAAATCATTTTATTTTTTAACGTTGTGGTTAATAAAATTAACTTTTCAAACTCAACGTACGAGGTTTCGAAATCGGCATTTATTCAAAAGTTTTTCTGAAAACAAATCTTGAAACAGTTCTGTTTTATTACAATTATTCCATATTTAAGTTTTTTTTTAATATAAAATACTGATTTTCTAATGGATTGTTTTCTAAAATGCATCATTATTACTCAAAAACATTTAAAATTTAAGATTAATGCACTGTGGGAGCACCATGTTGGTGTTCGTGAATAGTGGATATTAATAACACTTATTTAATACATTGCATTGATTTATACTTTGTCCATTTACTATTCCTTAAATAAATAGAATTATACATTATATACTACATATTAAAGCAAATCAACTTACTTTCATGATTATATCGACCGGCATGTGTAGGAGGCAGGGAACTGTCCTTGCATCAGAAAGCTTCTGGGTTCGAATCCCGGGCAAGGCATGGATGTTTCTTTCTCTCTGTCTGTGTTCTATGTCCTTTGTGTGTGAATGTAACCCGCCCTATAAACGGGTTGTGGTAGTGTGGCGTGGGCAACGCTGCTCCACCGCCGTGGCTTCGCGACAGGTGCCCACTGGGTAACGAAAAGAGAGTTAGCAGTTCTTGCACCTTTTGTGGCCAATGGACAATAGTTCCAAGTGCCCGCCATTAAAAAAAAAAAAACTTTCATGGTTATTTCTCAAATCTGATCATTATGGTTAATTTCATCTTGTTGACCACGTTTTAAAATTTGGCATTTCTTACGAATTATGTAAATTAGTTTTAACTTCATTTTTTGAGTAATTAAAATTACAAAATACGATAAAAAATCTTATACTCGTTGAGAGCATTTCACAGAATAAACAAATCTTATTTTACAATAGAAAATAAGTATCTCTTAATTTAAAACTCAGTCAAATATTTAATAGAGGTTACCACCTTGGCGCAAAATGCCATTGCAATATTGCTGCATTTTTATGAATAAAAACATCTATTCCTCGCAACAGTTTAATACATTATACATTAAAATCATATGATAAATAGAGCTTCGCAGGATAATTTTTAGAAGTATAAAAACATTTAAACTATCTATTGAATATAAATATTGTTTTTGCCTAACAAAGGAAACATTTTATTCACAAACTGTTTAAATCTCACCACAAGAGAATGACGAGTAAAATAAATTTTGAAGTTCACCTAATTGTTCTAAAAATTAAGAAGAAAGAGAGAAATACCGAAGAGTAAATTTATTTGTTGTTACAGATCGGGGAAAGTAGGGGCAATGGGTTCTATTTCCCTTACTAATAATGGCTTGATTTGATTGCATTCTCTGCTATCGTATTTAAGTGGATCGAAATCTATTTTAATGTAGTGTTCCCGGCATTCTCTGAGCCGAAAAAGTTCATCTGCTGGCTGATTACTACCACTTTCTATAGAAAAGAAATGGTGGTATGAGTCAATCTCTGTAACCCGCTCATTGAATGCTGCCAGTGATGCTTGACTTCGGTGATCTACTGGGAACCGTGTCTTTACGATCAGTCCATTGTTGCCTCCTCCTAAGAAGAGACCTTGGTAAAGGTCACGGGTAGCTAAAATCCCCGATAGTGGAGCTTTTACAGTACATGCATCACTCACTCTACAGCGGTTAAGAATAAATACCAGACTGACTTCAATGACCCATTAATTAATCTCAGGAGCTGCGTTAACAACCAAACCACTTATAATCAATGTCTGTTTGCTTTTTGATAATAAAAACAACATCTGTTTTCTGAATATTTTTATTTTTGTTCCCAGTAGGATTCGTTTTATGAGTCTTCAATGGTGTTGATTTGTTGCTTAGGTTCGCTTAACAATAACAATTGCGATTGCTCAGAATTCTATAAAATCCCTATCTCTTCCACAAATAACAAATTCACAATACTAACTCGATCCACAGGTTAAAGACATATATCGTATCTAAACAACCAGGCTCATAAATCTACTTACTAATTTTTGTCACATCACTTGTAATATTCCATAAAATTGCAAGTCAACTTACTTATGAATTTTTAATTCAAAGACAGATACCACAATTTTCAAACAGACATTCCAATCAGGAAACGAACTCATTGTCTCCACAATTCAGCGATGACAAAAGAACATTATTCCTCTGCAAATGATGAGAGACTTTCATGACCAAAGTGTTATGTACTCTTCGGTCATCCACCAAGCGCTGTGTAGGTAGTGAGTTCGAATCCCGCCGTAAACTTGAATGTTCAATAATGTTTGTTCTTCAATTTGACTATTGCTTATAAAAAAAATTCTATTCAATACAGTATTACGTACACAAGCCTGCATATGTATGTGAAGCAATAATACTTAATAAAACGCAAAAAAAAGGTTTTTTTCTTACACCCTAACGACTGCTCGTTAATTTCAAAATTTATTTTTGTTTCTTTAAAAAATTAATGCATCAAAATTAGAAGATATTTAATTAAAGGATACATTTGTTTTATTTGAAAATGCAGAAATAGTTCCACATTTCTGTTTCCAATTAACAAATTGTTCATAATTTGTTAAGAATACTATTGCCATATTGCCTACAAATTTGTTTTTTTTTTTTTTTTTCAATACTTATTTAATTTTATCGTTTTTATGAAAACTTGTAACATATGTAATTCAGCAATGGTGTGAAAAGCTAATCCCTATTATTGCTTTATTTTATGTAATTACTTTTTATTCCTTATTTAAATTTCCTTTATTAAATAAAAACAATTTTCTGTAAAAGTTTTTCAACAGTAAATTCTCTAACTCTATTATCCTGCTCTAACGTTCTCAATTAGACAAGGACTTATAAGTCGCTCTCTGCAGAGAGCACACAAACCTGTTTATGTATGTGCAACAAGTAAATAAAAATGAATAAAAAATGCCTTTTAAAAAGTTCAAGATAGCTTAATCAAACGTAAATTGTAATCATTGAAATAGAAGAGAATAAAAGATAAATAAGATACAAATATACCATCATAACTTAAGCTGAAGGGATTATTTTAAGCCGAAAATTTCCGGATCTTTTTTGTTGATTAGGAATACTATCTTTATACTAATTTCCTGACCAATAAGAAGGCAGAGATAACAGGAGACTCACTTTTAGGCCATTGTTTTTTTTATGTTATATAACGAAACAAGTCTTACATTTCTGTATAATAAATTTCACTCATTTTGAAATCTTAATTTATAAAAAATCTAATGATGTCGCAGTTTTCCATTGTTGTCCGTGCGTTTTAATTAACCGGAAGATCCCGTGGTGTGATCCAGTTTTTTCTCTTTCATTTCCATAATGTTTTGGTTGTCATCAGCATAAAATTAATGAAAATCATAAAAGTATTCGCGATCGCAACGAACTATAGGGGGCATTGTTGTATGTGCCGAATCCCTGCGATTTCCATATGAACAGTCATTCAGTTACACTGGAGACGTCTTTAATGTAGCATGTAGCATTGTAACGTTCCATATTTATTGTGGCTGATTAAATTTAATAAAGAAAAATGTTTGTTTTCTTTCTTATGCAAACGAAAACAAAATGATATCTCTTTTTTTTTTAGAGAAGAAACATCCAGAACATATCGGAAAAATATTTGTAAATAAAGAGAAAAAAATAGGTATATTCTTATAAGAGTTCAAACCTAATGCCTGAGAAATAGTTTTACTAAATTTAATGGTATAACATGAAAGGCCCATTTAAATTTTAACGTAAAATAAAGAATGCTTACGAAACAAAAACAAAAAAAAAAGAACCATTCTCTTTTTGTCGCCATTTTTTAGCGTTACGAAAATGCGTCTTTGGGACTTGCCAAAAACAAAACAGGATGCAATTTTATTTTTTTAGGAGCGAAATATTTTATGAAGTGAAATATAACGAAAATGTACCATATCCATAACATGAAACTTTATCTTAGTAAACGTCCGTTTTGGAAATGTTATTTCATTTTGAATCTTATTTATTAGAGTTCATAATGGCTATAGAATCAGGTGAGAGAAAAGTTTGTTTTGAATCTATGCTAAACTCTATATCGGCCCATTTCCCACCGAAATCCGATTGACTACTTTGATTTTAAACAAAGTGTTTCATTTTAAGATTTTTTCCAAAAATTTTAAGTGTAGATTGGCGGCACTTAAAAATCTGCCAAATCTGTAGCTGTGGTTAATACGTAAGTACCGAATTTTTCTTCCATACTTTTCTGAATCATATTACTTCAAATATTAGAATATGCAAGAAGTATACATAAACACATAATTTAATACCATTTAATTTTTCAAAAAAAGTATTTTGACAACAATTTTATCAAAAAATTATGAACTAAAAAACGTAAAATAAAGAATTCTTAGGATAAAAACGATTTTAAAAATTCCTCATTTTTCAATAAAAACTTTCGTATTGTTTCTTTTTTTTAATTCTTATAGTATTTAATAAGACGTAAAAAAACCATTTTGTAGAGAACGATCATCAAGTAAGAAAAAAGATTATTTACAAGCAAATTTTTTATTATAAAAATCATAACACTTACCTGATTTATAAGTCCGGAGAATTCCAAAATGATATGTTCTTTCTTTGAAAACTCTATTCTCAAATAATATATACATAGTTTATCCTTTCATTACTTTTAGGTAACATACCACACATCAAAATTTTATAATTGTAAGATCTCGATATGAATTTTAATATGTAGCTTAAAAACAGAATAGCTGAATTCTAGTTTAAATTCTTTAAAAACTAAAGAACACTTACCAAGAAAACTATAAAAAATTTATTTATAATCAGCACAAAAGATATTTTTTCAAGTAATTCGGATTATTCTTTATTGTTATTTTCTGAATTATGTAGATACAGAAATATATACTATTCTAAGAAGAATAATTCTATAACTATTACAGTTCTGTATGGAATTCATTGGAACACATTTATTCATTGGAATGACGAAAGCAATGTTGACTTCATTTTAACTTGTAATGAATTGAAGACAGAAAAATTATTTTACCGCAATACACACATCTGTAACAGCAAGTGATCATGAAATCATGTTATGTTGTTGGTAATAGAAAGGTAAAAATTATTGAAAAGTTGTTCTTTAAATGCTTGGCGTGTTCTGCTTCAATGTTTGGCATGTTCTGGTTAGTTTTTTCAAGAAGTTTTACCTTTTCTTTAGGGAAATTTTGCTTCTTTTTCGATGCTAAGAAAATGGCGTCCGCCATTGCCAATGGTTATGTGGGAACTAATGCACGACATTTACAGTCTCCCGCTAGATGGCGTACTCGAGTGTTGCGATCGCGAATTGTTTTTCTATAAATAGTTTTGTATCCCTGATTTTAAAGTTATTTTCCTGTACTGCTATTATTTTACGCTTTAAATTCAAAAGTTTAAAACTAAGATAACTGTTTTTTTTATTTACATTATTATTATTATAATATATTTCTGTTCTACATTTTAAGATAAAATTACTTAGAAAGGTGGTCTAATCTTATTAACCATTTTGCAATTATTATTTTTGTGCAAATAACATTAATATACAGTTATAAATTACAGTTAAAGAAATTTGTTAAATGATTTAGAACTTAACGATCAGCTTCATGCACATTGAGATGCAAGCAAAATTAATATTTAATATATCCGCCCATTTTGTAAGCGGAAATATTTAATTACGGTTGTGAACTCATCAAATTTAAATTTGATTAGTTGATTGTTTGAACAGTATACTGTTATAACAATATAAATGCTATTTTAAAAAGTGAATATTTAGAAAAAGGACTTCTGTTCACCAATAGATCGAAATATTTATAATACTAATAGATAATAATATTTGGACTAGGAATGTGGAGACACAAGAGTAAGCATACAGAATTCCTTTTAGTACATATATAATAAGTGAATAATTTTAACTTTAGTAGAAAAAAAAATTCTGCCAAGAAATAACAATTATTGCGAAGCAATCATCGGGATTGGTGAGTAGCAGCGAACATGGGGCTTAGCCCCCTAGTATGATTAAAAAAGTTGATCCTATTAAAATGAAGTCAATATTCATACCTATGACATTTTAGAAAATATTGTAAAAAATAAGGTATTAAATTATTTTTAATGATGCAAAAGTATTTCTTTTTTGTGCTGGCATGGAGTCAAATGACCATGAAATCGCTGCCATACGAACAATTTTTATTAAGCGAAGATAATGTGCAAGCCAAATCCATTAACCAAATTTCAATGAAGTGGCTTTTACCCCACCCATTTTAAGCTTGAGATTGTCTAGTTTTTTTGTATCGCAGTTTTAGTCATTTTTAATTTCTTGTTAAAGTATTTTAAGTTAAGTAAAATGCAATGTTTTTGCGTATTCATTAGCTTTTGCAAATGTTTTTAGTCTTTTCAAATCTTTCTTTAGAATTTATGTCATAAAATGATAAAAAGCACTCTCCTCTATACCAAGTTTTTATTTTTTTATTTTATAACCGTCGTTGAACAGCCGACCCAATTTCATGGGTATACGACTACTAATGTTCAACTCCGTAGCCTTGTAATTTTGAACCAATCCAGAAGACAAGGAAACTCCTGGATCAGTACCCCCAGAGGTATTGATTTATTATGGGAACATGGAGGACTTTGAGACTCGACAGATTTAAAGTGCACCAGTCACCATTTACTACACGGGGAATCTTCGGTCGGCGAGGATCGAACACACGACCTCTTGGACATGGGCCCATTGCCTTACCGACCAGGCTATCCCGGCCCCCTATACCAAGTTTTAAAAGCTATCATAACATTATTGGTAGGGTTTGTTTTTCCTAGTAATTTGATTAAAAGTCGGTATATCCTAAAGGATAGAGCACTCGCCTTCCAAAGAGACAACTCTGGTTCGAATCCTAATAATAATCCTCATCGACCACAGTGCTGACTTTAAATAACCCCAGTAGCGAATACACTAATGAATTAGAGCACCCTTGCCGTCTAGTTGACCGTGAGGGGCTTGTGGGGGTTTTCTTGTAACACAATTGTGTTCCAGAAAAAAAAGTTCCAGAAAAAAAAATCCATCTCAAAGAAAAACCTGCCCCAATTCTTGATCTAGGAGCTCTTGTCTTCTGGGTAGAGATTAAAATTGCAAGGCTGTATTGAGCGTTTTAATCAGCAAACCTAAAATGTGTTGACTATTCATTCAATAAAATCAAACAGTGCTAGAAACTATCTGGAGTAAAAATAAAATAGAAAGGAACGAGACAACATAACAAGATAAAAAAGGTCAATGGGACATAGATCAATATTTATATAGGCTTAAAGAATTTAAATCTAACT
Source organism: Parasteatoda lunata (assembly GCA_949128135.1). NCBI lineage: Eukaryota > Metazoa > Arthropoda > Arachnida > Araneae > Theridiidae > Parasteatoda > Parasteatoda lunata. Next base: position 7,747,649 of record OX421970.1, on the reverse strand, counting down.
CCGTTCGAGGAAAATCACTATTGAACAATTTCTTTAATCTTTCCAAACCGTATTTAACATTGATTTTAAAAAAATAATAATCTCAAAAACTTTTCAATTGTTTCTTAATGAAAACTTTTATGTTAAACTTTTTTCTTAAGCATGTCAACTAAACATTAATGCCATACGTTTCATAATTACAGTCAAACCCCGCTAGAGTGAACACGGTTTATAGTGAATTCCCGGATATAGTGAACGAAATTTTCGGACCCGTGACATGATACACGTATGATGTTAATTTTTGTAAATAGAGTGAACTAAAAAAGTGACGGATATTATGAACTTTTTTCTGTCTTCGACTGATTTTTCTCTTCCTTTTTTTAATAACTTTGAAATGTCTACTTCAAAATAAATACTTATATTGATTTTTAAAACAATCTATGGAGTGGAATGTAGCATTTTTTCTTGTTTGCTTCTTTTATCTTCCATCTCTAAACAAAGGCCAATCCAAGAAGACACCTTGCATCAGCTAAAGATTACTTTTTTTTGTACACAAGACGAAGTGTAACAAAAAATAGCACATTTTCTGTTACTACGTATTATTTTTCAATCATTTTCGCATTTCATTTAATGGGTCATTTACTTAAATAATGTTTAATAAAAAGAAAGAGTTCGGAGTCATTAGTTAAAATTGTTTGCGTAACGGATAGATTGAACTCCCGCTTATAGTGAACCGATATTTCGCTCCCTTGAATGTTCCCTATAGCGGGGTTTGACTGTATTTTAATTATTAAACTCAACACTGCAAAGAAAAATATCAGAAATATAAAAATGTGTATAGATATTTATTGAAGAAAGGGTGACGGGTCAGAACTGTAAAAATTATATAAGATTTTCCTTTATACTTCTCATATTCATCACTCAGGTACATTATTATATTTTTGGTAAAATTTTAATTACGTCTAGATTTAGTATTTTTACTATTACTAAATATTTAATAATTTTTATTAATTTATTTAGCAATAGTCGAACATTTTTTAAATTGTAAGGTATAAAATTTTTTACATAACTTTAAAGTATCTATTTTGACATAACATTTTCAAAAGTGGTATTTTTAAAATTTCTCAGGAACTATTCAGCCTATTTCACGTAAATTTTGCATTTTGTCATGTAAAATGAGATGTTTTAAAATTGCGAAAAAAAATTTATACACCTTACAATTCAAAAGTCTTACGACTGTTATTAAATAAAATTAAAAAATCTTAAATGTTTACTAAAATGTATTTTTTGCATATATCGTTTATCCAAAGTGTCTGATCTTTGGATAAACGAATTTTATACTTGTGTGCAAAGATTTTTCAATTCGCTTTAAAAGCTCTCGAGGTATGGCGAAATAAGCAAAGAATAAAACTAACATTAGAGGGTCCAAACTTAGGATCGCCCTCCTGATCAAACTATGGGGACCCTATTTCCAAACTCTATATTTTGCTATACCTTTTGTGTGTCGAAAATCCGTCGAAAAGAAAGTATGTTTATTCAGGGAACGTGTGTCTTTATGTCTGATTTCGTAACTTGAAATATCGTCTGCACTAATTAATTAGCATATTTAAAATCACTCCCTCGAACCATTAAGAATGAGTCCTACGAACGTGAAGATCCGATCATTCAATCAAAAATTTATTGAGGGAAATCCGTTTTTTTTTTTTTTTTTGGCGAACTGTACATATATTTTTTTTTCTTCAATTTTTATTTTCCCTCTTTTTTGTGTGTGTTTTTTAAAGAGAAAAAAACGTTCTGTAGTTCATGACCATCCTGCGTTATGAAACAAACTTTTCGCAATGTCCATAAATCTATGTTAAGATTTTATGGCCATGTGGTACTAATGCAAAAAAATCTTCAAAACCTTAACTTCCAAGCAGCATTAAAAACCAAAACCTTTGTCAAGAAGCTGGTCTTTGAATAAAATTAAAAAAAATTGGAACTAGTAATGGTTAAAGTCGTAAATTTAAAATAATCTGTTTCTACACATTGTTTGTTCCTTTGACTGAAATAAATAAATAAGAAACCGTCAAAGTAGTTCTTAAGGGAAAAACTATTACGAAGGAGAGACATTTAAGTTTCTCTCCCAAAAGTAAGACCGGAAATACTCTAAATGTTTTTCAAAAAAAAAAAAAAAAAAAAAAAAAAAAAAAAGAAAGTATTGAAAACTAGATTGTGGAATTTACTGCCGATAATATTTTTTTTTCTTCCTGAAAATAAGCTATACAATTGAGTTTAGGTCTAATAGACTGGGATTGGCTTAACTATGTTCATGAAAAAATTCAAGATGAAAAAGAATTAAACTATTTTACTTTTTAAGGATGTTTTTCAATGCTGTATTACTGAGAAAAATAGAAATGCCGCATTTTCAGTGCCTTGTATTTTACTCAAAACTTTACTTTTAAACTATTTATCCTAACTTGCTTGAAAGACTTGTCAGGATTTTAAAAAAGACAAATAACTTAAATATTTTATTTAAAAATATTTATATCCTTGAAAAATTGGCAAGATTGTTATGATTCCAACTTATTTTTATTAGCCCAAATAATGCAGTTATGAAGTAGTTTTTCAAATATTATAAGAGAATATTAGGAATGTTAATAGAAGAATTATAAAACGATTAATCGAATCATTTCCGAATTTAATCAGACAATTAAAAGGACTCTGATATTTTTCCTCGTATTTTTCCTTCTTTGATTCGATAGATTTTAAAACAATTTTTTTTTCTCTTTGTGTAAGTTTTGTGTTATTTTTAAAACACTAATATTTCAAAATATATTCATTTTGATATATTATGTTCAATTTTGAATAAAGATTCTGAAAGTTTACAATTATGGTATATTTTAGAAGTTTTCCTTTTAATATTTAATCTACAAATTTGAAATGCCATAACTGAAATATTTGATTTTTACAATTTTTATATTTAAGAAATCACTTAATAAAGATTGGTTTAAGAGAGGTTTCTCTATTTGTTGTTATGACCATTAATGCTGTAAAATTAAATTATATTTACATAAAACAATATAAATAACACATTAATATTTCTGTCAATATCGGTAAATCAATACGGTTTATGATGATAAAAACAATGATCTGAAAGGATCTCTAACAAATTAAATAAATAATTTAAATGTCCAATATTGAATGGTTTTTATCGCTTCTGAATTTCGTTGTTTGGTTTCATTGCACAACCATTGTTGTTTTACTATTGGCAGCATAAAAATTTTATTTAAAAATAGAAAATATCTTAGTAAGAATTCCAAAATTAATTTCATCACGTAAATGCAAGCAGTATTTAACATAAAGCATTAAAACAAGTTGCTTTTTTATTATTTCTTTTATTTTCTAAGCAGAAAAAAAGTTTTAAAGACTTCAATACATAAATTAAGATAATGTATTCAGAAAGTTTCAAACTTTTGTGGACTAATGTAAACTATAAATGCCAACTTTAGAATATAAATATCATGCTTGTCACTTTTAATTTTTCAAACGTTTCAAATAAAGGGGGGAAATGGTAATTGCAGTTTAATTATTTTATGCAAAATACCCATTATTTCCTCCAACTAAATATAACTAGAGGTTCAAACAAAGTGAAAATTTAAAAACAAACTTTGCACAAACTTAATTGCAAAAGTATAAACTTAGGTTGCATTGTTAATAAACATTACTATAAAATAACGCTAGATTTAATGTTATTAGACATTAAATTCTAAATAATTAAAAAGTCAGTAAATTATTAATGCGGTTTTCAAATTTGCTGTATTTTTGCCAAATCGTGTAGGGTTAGCTCTTGAAAATGCTAACATAATTTGGCATATATTAGGAATTAAATTTGAGTAATATTTTAATTTTATTATGTTTATAATAGAAAAAATTTGTTCACATGCATATTTTGGTCCAAATTCACAACACTATCAGACAGTTATATATTATAGACAGGCGTAATTATGGAAAATTTGTTTATTTGTATAAATTTTCATAACTTATCATAACTTTATTTATTGCAGATTTTGCTACAATTCCTGAAAGCGACATCGTCATTATTATTTATTTTTTAGTAACTCCAGCTGACGTGCCATCTTTAAAACTCTGTGTGCCTTACTTTGGCACGTTTGCTGTTGGTTGGTTATTTGTGATTTTAACTGACAGGGCATATAAAGAAATAATAACAGTAAGAACAAAATATTCTCGAGTTGTTATTAACGTAATATTATAAAGTATATCGAGTTTTTCATTATAAACATGATATATTTATAGAATCCTTGTAAAAATAGAGAATATCTATTAATGGATCTTTTATAATTTAAGAGAAACCGAAATCTATGAAAAGTCTGTAGAGAAGAACTCTCCAAAAACATGAAAACCAATTTGACTGAAATATGGCAGCGTCTCTCTTAATTCCAACTTCTGTATGATTTCACTTCATGTGTTTTCACTTTCTGTCATAGTACTCTTTTTCTTCTTTACATCAACTTGCGTCATCCTAATCTTTTAACTTCATTCTTGAGAATGTTTCTACAAATATATATTAAGGGTGTGTATTACAGACCATCCTGAACAGAGCGGCATGAAATGAAATTTTCTAATTAACTCAAATGTTTTCATGTACTAAGCGTCAATCGGAATGCTTTGATGCCCTAAGTATGCCATTGTAGACGATATTAAGCCGCGATGGCTCAAGGGATAGAGCGTTCGCCTTCCAATGAGGTGAACCGGATTCAAATCCCAGCAATGGCTGGTTGTTACGAATTCCGCATTGCCAATATCACCATTGGTAGACAGAACATGGGTTAGAGGTCCCCTTGCCGCGAGACTAACCGTGAGAGGATTTCGTGGTTTTCCTCTTCTATATATATATATATATATATATATATATATTGCAAGTTAGTTCCATCGAAAAGTCCTCCACAAAGGCTAATTTCTTCCAATCCTTGATCCAGGAGTTCCCTTGTCTTCTGGATTGCGCTCAAAATGACAAGGCTACGGAGTAGAACATAAGCAGCCGCCAACCCAAAATTCGATCGGCTGTTCAACGACGGTTATAAAATAAATGTAAACAATATCTTAAGTTACTGAGTAAACATACATTTTTTTCGCTGGATTAGCTATCTGGAAAATTTTGTCAGGAGAGCTGTCCTGCGATTATAAAGAAGAATTATAAAATTTGTTTTTGCAAATATAATGCTTTTTAATAATTTTTTATTGTTTATTCAATAATAGTCAAAACTTTGAAATGATTTTAAAACTTGTTCACAAATTATTACATCATTTTAAAGAATGTAATGTAAGATGCTAAAATTAGTCAAATTTGACCGTGATTCCATATTATCCGATTAAAAACGTACTAAATTTTCTTACAACGTGCAAAAAATTGTCACATTTAAAATCTATGGTTAAAAAAATTGCCTCATTCAATTAAGATTCAAAACAGGTTTCAAATAAATGAGTTTAAATTCCATTTTTAAGATGTTAATTTTTAAGAGGTGGGGGGGGGTGTAGTGAGTAGTGAAATGTCATTTGATTCTGTGTCAAAATGCCAATTCTAAGTGATGAAAAATATTCGTTTCAAAGATTTATTTTGAGTTTTTTTATTATTATTTTTTTTTATTTGACTAAACTTTAAAGATAACTTATTCTCCGTACTCACCCTTTGATAATAACTTTTAATTTTTGACATATCACCCAATTATTTTAAAATAGGCAATAAATTTCTGACTAAATATTAGTCTTTTATTATTTATGATCCTCTTATTTATGAAGTTCTTCAAATGAAGTACAAAATTTTCTATTATAATAAAGCTACAAAAATATTGTTTTCAAATACCGATTTTTGTATATTTTTCATACTATAAAATAAGATTTTCTCAATGTTACATGCTCTCACAGCTTATAAAAAACTCACTCTATATTTGAATAGTAATTAGATAAAAAAAATTTAATAAAACCTTTAAGTTTGAGATTAACTATATAGAAAACTTTTAGAAAAATTTCTTTAACTCTTTCTTCCAATCCTAACGCATAGTCTCTTCTTTAAAAAAAGAAACAAATATAAAATTTTCATGTAGAGTTTCTGTTCTTCTTATCGTCTTCTCTATTTTTTCTTTTTCGTTTTTTTAACTTTTTTCATTTGAAGCATTTCTTTTATTTCTTGATAATAAGTGTCTAGACATTTGTTACGATTTTTCTGCAGTCGTCCGAGATAGCAAAAACTTTTTTGAAAATTAAAATAATCCGATTTTGAAGACGCGACGAAAATACAGATGTTTAGAATTGTGTAGCCGCGCAGATCTATAAGACAAGCAAGGACCCCTTGTGAACTATTTACTACACAATGAGAACTATTTACTGAAAAAACTGATTATGCGAACTGTTATTCTAAAATACTATCAACTTTGTATTGAAGGAATGTATGGGAAATGCTCATGAACTTAATTATTAACTTGATTTTGTAAGTTAGGAGGTAAGGTCTTTTAAAATAAGGGGTTAAGCATGTTTTAGTGCTGTCTAATGCAGTAATTAAACAAATCTCAAATTTAATTATCCTATCATTCTTGCAACTTTGATGTAAGGAATGTAAGCCTAGAGCCACTTAATTCTTAGGCACTTTACAGTTTGTCACCAGGCAGTAATTAAACGAATCAATACTAGCAGCATTTAATTGAATTAATATCGAAATCTATCTTGTAGCTTTGATACAAGGGGAATGAGGGCAAAGGTCCATTTGAGTCTTAAGCAATTAAACAAATCAAAATTTGTTCAATCGACTGTTATTTTTATATTTTTCTCGATTGTGATGAAAGGAAAAAGCAGATATAGGGTCGTTTGAGCCTCAAACATACTTCATAGTACTCTCATTACGTTGTAATTGAACGAATCAAAATTATTAAAATAAATTGATTTATTTAACTTTCTTGAAACTTTGATGCACAGAAAAGCAGACCATTTGAGTCTGAGACACTTTATAGTGCTCTCATAACGCTTATATTAAACGAATCAAATCTATTTAAACGAATTGTTACTTGAGTATTATTCACTTTATAATGCTATCATAACGCTTGTAATGAAACAAATTATAATCAATATTCTTATCTTTCTCTCAACTTAAATATAACGAGTTAGCAAGCATAAGGTCTCATGAATATATTTTTTTTAAATTATTCTTTTAACTGAAGGAATCGAAAGGAAAACGATTAATAGGTTTGTTTTAGTCGTGGTGGCTCAGGGGTAAGTGCGTTCGCCTTCCAATGATGTGAACCGGGTTCGAATATCAGTGATGACTGGTCGATACGAATTCCGCACCCGGCTCGCGCCAACCACAGTGCTGACTTAAAATATCCTCAGTGGTAGACGGATCATGGGTTAGAGTCTCTTTACTTTCGGGCTAACCGTAGGAGATTTTCGTGGTTTTCCTCTCCGTGTAATGAAAATGCGGGTTAGTTCCATCAAACAGTCCTCCATAAATGCACATTTCTCCCAATACTTGATTCAGAAGATCCCTTGTTTTCTGGATTGAGTTCAAAATTACAAGGCTACGGATTTGAGCATAAGTAATGGTAAACCCACAACGTAGGTCGGATGTTCAACAACGGTTATTAAATAAAATAAAATAGGTTTGTCTATAAACACATAATGGCGTAGACTTTTTTTTTTTTTTTTTGCTAACAGATCAGATGCTTTGTCGTGTCACAAGAGAGAAACAAATATTCTTATTTGATACCCCCCCTTTATTTTAAATACAAAAAAAAAAAAAAATGAAATTAAAAATCAAAACTGGACAGTTCCCAAACCAACTCGCCTTAATTTGGTCACCACTTCACAAACTTAAATGCGGAAGAAAACTTTTTAAACATCAATTAATGTTAGATATCGGCGTGTTTACTTAATCTCCTCTTCCTCATAGATTAATATTTTCCTTGGAGAACGTAAACTACCTTTCAAATCCCTATTGAAACGGGATCTTTCAGTTTCTAAAAGGAACAGATTTTTTTTTTTTTTTTCAATCCAATAAATGAGACGCGTGAGAACTGGAAAAGTCTTACCCCAATCTTACTCCAGATTCCCGACACAAAGAGCATGCGCAGTGGATGCGACTATCGATTCCTTGTCTCTGTAACCGTCACTGGGAGCTGCTCTACATCTACGGAAAAGGAGGAGGATTCCCTGTCCCGCCTATCCAAAAATGATGTTCTTTTTTTCTCCTCACTCTTTTCACTCATTTATTTTGTTTGATTACGCCATGGTAAATAGCAATGTGCATTTAATGAAAATAGGTTTCTGACTTTTCGTTTATTGCAACAAGATATTTGCTTACTACTCAAAAGCTATAAAAATATTTTGATGCATATTCAACGATATCATGAAATATTAGAAAAATGTTTTTTTGCGTATCAAAGTTATTTTGAAATGCTTTTAATGTGCCCCATTATAGATACTGTAATTTTTTTCCTCCGAATAAATACTTTTCACCTTGAAAATAGCGCTCGTAAAAAACATTACAAACTTTGCAAAATGTATATTTGATAGGGTGCTTCCATTTTTAAAATGCTTTTTAAATTTTTGAATATTTTTTTAGACGATTTCTGTAGTTTATGATCACTTCTTAACATTAAGTTTTATTCCCGAGATAGCTATTTGAAGGGATTTCTATCAGAAATTTTTAACTTATTTATTCTTATATAATAATATTTATATAAGAATAAATAATTGCGCACATAAATAAGAATTGCGCACATATATTAATAAAAATGACATAAATAATCAAAGAGGTTTTGTTCCTGACCAATATCGATTTTTAACTCTTCTTAAGTACTATGTTTTCACAAACCCAACAACCACAATATCTTTTGAAATCTATTCAAATAATAATAAAGTTATACCCAATTCAGTGTCTCCGTTTTTTCCACTAAAGCTAGTTTTAGTCAAATTTTACAAATTTAATTTTTTTACTAACTTTTATTTTTCATTTTTTACGTACAATTTAGCATCAAGTTATGATAACTTTAAATTATTTTTTCAAACAAATTTTAATAAAATTTTTAGATCATTCATTAATTGATATTTTGGGAAAAAGATCTTATTTTAGTCTTACAGCTTTCAGTTATTTTGCCCAGTCAGTAAATCATTGGTTGAAAGCACAAAAAGGCTGTCTTTGAGTGTTTTAGAAAAGTGAATATGATATCATCCGTAAAGTGCATATGTTATGAAAATTTCATATGATAACAAACAATCAATGAAGAAAAAAAACTTATTTTTTGGTTGCATAAAGTGCAAACTTCGTAAGGGAGTAGTATAAAAAATCGCCATAATATTATTAACGCCAATGATGCTTAATTACAATCGGTAGTGGATTTTAATTGAAATAAAAAAATAAAAAAAGTTCTAAAAGGCAAAATTAAGGGGGGAAAGGAACTTAGGGAAACCTTGAAAAATCACCATTCTATTATTCACTCCAATGAGGCTGAATTTATTTTGGTAATATAAAAAAATGGAAATAAAAACACATACTATGTACTAAAAAGCAATATTATTAGACAAATGGTGCTAAATCATGCAGGAAAAGCGTAAAAATCGCTATATTATTGACGTTTATGTTTTTATGCTTAATTAATTTTGGTAATTACTAACATTAAAAAAAATAAGCTATACAATACTCTAAGCAGTAAAAAGTATAGAGAAATGACACTAATACGTTTAGGACAAATGTAATAAATCTCTATATTATTATTGACGCCAATGATGCGTAATTAATATTGCTAATAGGCAGTACTAGTATTAAGGTCAAACAATACTGGGAAGCTTTATTGTAGATAATGTGAAAAGAGGTCCCTATAAAAGGATAAGTACAGAAGAAAATGGCTTTATTGTGGTAATTTTTTTTTAGTAGCAGCATTTGATACACATATCGTTCGCCGGAGCGTCCAAACACTCCACGCAAGCATACTGGGAGAATAACGTAAACTAACATATAATTAAACATGTAACATGAAAACATTAAAAAAAATTATAAACATTTAAAACAGTAGAGCATCAAGAACAATGAAAACATTAGAACGTAAAAAAAGTATACAAAATATCAAAAGTTGTGACATAAACAAAATGTTAATAAAAAGTTATTCAGTTTGCAAGGCTTGTAATAGCTCACGAGCCCTCCAGTATCTGTCGTAGATGCTCCCTACCACTACTCGGCAAATTCCTAGGTGCTCAACATTCTTGCACAGAATTCAATTTGGGTAAGGAAGATACTTAAGTCTGTAGAGGTGAGGACAGTCAGGCCCGGTTGCCAACCTAAAGGCAGCATTCCGTCTTGAGTGATCTGGGATCCTGTTTAAAGTCTTCTCCACCAATTTCTTCGTTTAAAGGATTCTCATAGTTCTTATTGACGTTATTTTTATTTATTCCGTTTATAGAAGGTATTTCGCTGGTAAATTTTGTGGTAAATTTTGACTGTCATGAGTTGGCTTCGAGCATCAGCATCATGCAAAATGATTCTGAATAAAAGTTCATTTTTGTTTTCATGGGATGAACTACTGTAAAAGTGTCCTGCCACCGGGAAGGACAAAATATAACAATGAGTTTAAAAAATGAATTATTTTAGCATTACTAATTTCACGATTTGTGTAATCGAGGTCACGATTCGAAGTAAACTTTTAAATGACTTGTGAATAATTGATTTTATGAATAATTGATATTATTATAAAAATATCTATCCAGGATCACAAGCGGTGATCTTTAAATATATTATTTTTTGTTATATTCCTCTAACATAGTTTGATTCATCTGACATAAATTTGAAAGTCAGCTGATCTTCTAAAACTCCAATGTTAAGTCATTCAAATTTTCAAAATAAAAATAATAATAATAATGATGATTTTTTTACTTATACATAATAAGACGCATCACTAAAAATTAACTTAAAAATCAAAATTTTAAAAATCAGAATTATTTTTTCAAATTTGAGGGTTATTATAAATTTGGAACTATTTTTTAAATTTTTATGTTTGAATTATACTTTATATTATTTATATTATATAATATTTTATATTATATGAATTGTAATTTTAAGACTAAATATCTTCATTTTTTTTTACATTTTTTTCAAAAAAATAGCTAAAATTTAAAATTTGAAAAAAAGAAGAATTTTCGAATCAGAATTCTCTTTAAGGTAGTTAAATAAGAAACAGATAATGCAAAAAGACAAGGGAGGAATTTTCAGGGTTTTTCAAAGTAAAAATAGGGCAAAACTTGGAGTAAACACATCATTTATCATCTTTTAAACTTCCTATTATAGAATACGTGCGAAGAGATTGTTTACCCAGTTTCCATAGCAACAACAACAATGCAAAGACGTGAGATATACGAGTAACGGATACTCTGATAATATTTGGAGATTGAAGCTCTGATTTTCAAACCAAACAATAACAATACTTTATTCTATAAATATTTTTTCCATATCTATTTCTTTTCAGTACAATATTATAAAATGTGAATAAAAAGTACGTTACGTTTTTAAAATAGGTAAAACAAATAAGTTGAATTTAACCACTGGTAGAACACGCCTTATTGCTTAATTTGTTTTTATTATCGTTATTATTATTTTTAATTCGATTTTTTCGTTACATTATGTTTAAGGAGGACTGCTTTTTGAAAATGCACGTAAATTTTAATTATCAATATAAAATTAATCCGCAAACAATTTTTATTCAAGTTATATCCCCAAAAAGTTTTTATTTGTGAAATTTAAATCACTTCATATTTCATATCACTTCATATCACTTCATTAAATCACTCAGTCAATTCTATTCATTCTATAGAATGCTGGATTTAAGACATTAACGAATGAAAAAATAATATTCCCCTTTTTTTTCTAATACTTTGAAATTTATAAAGATTATTAACCTATTGACAAAAACAATATATATTACTATAGAAAAAGTTTAGAAAGTATACTATTTTTAATGTTTTCTAATACTTTTAAGTTACAAAAGTGAATAAGAAAAATTACTAAAAAAGGTGTTAAATGGTTCAATTTTAATTATATATATATATATATATATATGGCCCCACTGTTCTAGTGGTGAGGAATTGATTTTGGTCAAAGCTGTGCATGAAAGCCTTATTTGGAAATTGTGTACGTTTTACAAAGCGAAGACTTTCTTTTAAAAAAAATTAGCACTACAACGCTGTAAATGGCATTATTGTGGCAATGCTGGTTGTATTGCGCACAAGACTCCTTTACTTCCCAGACAAGCTGATACCCATCGACCTTCAGCTGGATGGGCTTCAAGACACCGCTGTGAATAGAACCCTAGCTTTTTGCAATGAGAGCTCATATATATATATATATATATATATATATATATATATATATATATATATATATATATATATATATATATATATATATATATATATATATATATATATATATATATATATATATATAAAGAAAAGATGTACGGAGCAAAAAATAGCTGATTGCAATTAATTTTTGTGAAAAACATACTGACAACTGGTCACAATATCTATTAAAGGAATTCAAAGAAAAATGAAAAAGAAAAAAAAAATCACTTCCGCGTGTTTCAATCTTCTTCTAAAGAAATCATTGAATTTGGTTATAAATTTTTGAGAATAACCTGTAAAAGTAAAAAAAAATAACCATAGTACGATTTTTTATTTTTATTTTCAGAAAATGCTTCTTTACATTTAAATAACAACCCTGGGTGAATAAAGAATTTCTATTCATATTAAAAGTACAGAGATGTTTCTTATTTTGTAAAAATCAGTAAGACTGTACTGTCAAAACTACAGAGTGATTCACTTTCATTTAAGGGAATAATCAACACTGTAGCGAAGAATATGGAATATTTTGAAGAAATACCTATAATGAGGAACAAAAGTTTCTGTAAGCAAAATTTCTTAATGGTGTAATTTGTAGCTTTATTCATCCTGCATGGGGAACAACTAATAACAGACTTGAAAATTTTTAATTTAACAAACACCAAACCACGAATTTAAAAAAAAATTTTACCAAAAGTTTTAAGTTTTTTAAACTTTTATTGACATTCATCATCTTAAGGTAAGGTTTTATCAGCTTGAATATGAAGAGAGGAAAAGACATACCACACGGTTTTTGATAGTTAAAAAAGCTGAGAAAATTTTAATATTCTGCCACCAAGTTTAAAATTTCAAGATCAACTGTCGGCCACATGTTATAGAATTTGACGGGAATTCAAAAATAAGTTCATGTTGATAGAAATACCCGTTAAGACGTATAGATGTATGTTTTATGCGTTAAGACGTATAGATGTATATGCATGTATGTATACACGTTAAATGTTTTCTTTTCCTCTGAACGCACGAGAAAACAACTATAATTAAGTGCTTAAAAGAACTATTCAAATTTTAATAACATATTTTCCTTTTCATTTTTTCATGTCTTATGTATGTTTACATGAATTAAGTGAATCATCATAATATGAAATACAGAAATACAACATTATATAAGATTCAACATAATGTAGTCTTACACAATAGTTTAAGAAATAATTTCATTTCATTACATGTCTTTAAGACAAAAAATAGCTTTTTTTGTAATATTTTCCGTCGTGTTGTTACGATGAGACTTGATAAAGAATTTAAATAAAACTTCCCATTTTTATTTATCGATTTGTAAATATTTTTAGATTGATTCATTATTTTTTTACTTAAATTTATATGATTTTTAGGATCATTTTTAGGTGAGAGAGAGGTGGGGATTTCTTCCCATTGTGAAGAATTGGCCATGAATTCTGTGCTTATAAATAACCGAATTTATGGTTTCCGTGTGTATAAAAGCAAATAAAATCGATGCGAAATAATCAAATAAACGAATCCATCACGTACAAATAGCTCCCCAATGATAGCCTTTCTTATATTATAGTAGGATAAAAATTATTAAATTATAGTAGGATAAAAAAGTTTAAAAAAATTACCATCGGCATTTAAAAATGATTGAATTTTGTGGGAAGTATACTTCGCACAGGCTTACAAAAGGTTGAACTATAAGGAAATTTATGAACACTAAGTTGCGAAGCAATACAGGGTATGGAAGGCTTAAAAAGAAAATTTATTATAGAGAGCAAAAAAAAAAAAAAAATGTTCAAGGTGAAGAAAACGACAGCAATACAACTCTATATTTTCTCCTCAGGTGTTACAGTCATCTACATTACTGTAAGAACCATCTCTTCACTTCAGTTCACGTAATGTAAGCACTACAAAGGTTGTAAAATTTAATAAATGTGTTTTCTAAGCTACTCCATCCAGGATACAGGATGAGTGTACTGACGGCAGCGACAACTATTGGTAAAACCTTTTTTGAAACCTGCTTTCTGGGCACTGCATTCCTTATTTTAAAACAAACCTTTTCTTTCAAAAGAAAAAAAAAATCTCACGTTTGTGTGTTGTATCTATGAAATTTATTTTGCATGTTAACTTTCTTTAAACCCTCGCACAATCCTCATCTTAGCAAAATACTCTTGTTGCTTTACGAAATGACACTCCTGTTGCTGAATGTTGAATGTTAACAATCTTGTTGCTTTACGAAACTATGTTTACCAAACAATCTATCTGCATGAATGGATATAAATGTTTGTTTGTTTTTCCTTTTTCAAAGAAATATTGTCTGAATGGATGTTTTCAATTACTATACAATTTTTATTATTTTGTAACTGGTATATTTCAATTATGTATTGATGTATATATTTTATTGAAATCATTTAAAGATAAAGGGAAGAACTAATGAAGTGATACTTTAAAAGCAATCAAATTTCTGGATTTACCGGCCTGTTTCATACATACTAAAGCTGATGTTCAAAACTTTGTGAAAATATTAATAACATGTGCTTACAAACATGCACTTACAAATACGTTAATTGAATTTGAAATCACTCAATTTTCCAGGAACTTGTTTCATATATTCAAGAGCTGATTTTCCAAAATCCATAAAAATGTTTCTTAATATGCGCTTTTTGATATTTTGAACATACTCATATTTACAAGAATTGTACATTAATTTCTAAGACTCAATAAGCGTGTTCTTCCCTTTTGTAAATGCTGGTTATAATTTTTTATGCTCTGCCTATATAACAATTTCATAATTTATGCTCATAAATCATATTGGTTTGTTGAATAATGCTAAATCCTTTGTTTCTAAAATAGTTCTAATCAAAACATTTTTTACAAGAATTTTAAGAAATATTATAATTGGGAGTCAAAACGTACTACAGTTTAAATATATAAATTTGTTTGTATGTTTTTACTTCATGAAGAGTTTCGTAATAATTTTAAAAAAAAGTTTTGAAGAAAAGTTTAAACAAAAAAAGATAATTTTTCTATTAAATCCTCCAATAATGTCAGAAAAGCCCTATTTTTAAAAAAAATTCCCTACTTTCGTAAGTGAAGAGACATTTATTTGCTGACCTCTTTCTCTGGTGCACTAACAACAGTTAACTTCAAAAACACAATTTTTAAATAGGAGGGACAAAATATTTGTTAATTAAATTTAAAAAATATTTAGAAATTAATTATAAATAGCATTTTATCTGCCTCCTTTCCTCTAATGCATTTTAAATTTTCTTTTAAACATTAGATTAAAATTTAAATATATAAGCGGGTTTAAATTACCTTAGCGTTTGTCACTGCATTATGGTAATATAGCAAGCATTTTTTTAGTGTATGAAATTTTCAAATAACTATATTATATATGGAACGTATAATTCAGGACTTGATCCAGAAATGCTGGAGCCCTAAGCACAGAACTGTCGGAGGCCCGTTGTCGATATTTTAAACTAAATTTACATGTTGTTTGATTATGAGGTGTTTTTAAATTATTTATAACACAAGTAAATTACGATGTGTTAGTAAATTTGAGCTTTTATTTATTTCAATTTTTGTTAACTTATAAGTCTAATAGACAATTCTTAAGGAAAAACGCAAAAAAATATTTGTAATACTTGGGCTTCTCAGGTCTTGTGTTAAATCATTGACTTTAAGCTCATATAATTTGCTTGAACATTTAACTTAATCATAATTCATGCTAAAAATACACTCTTTCCATCAACCATACTCAAATTTTTCTTAACACGTAAATTAACTTAAACCATACTTTATTCTTCACTTCATATTTTATTTACATCATGTAAATGAATCGTACTCAAAACAGACAAAATTGTGCATACTATTTCTTTTCACAACAGGAAGAGTCGCTATGCCTGAACAAAGCAACGACTACAGGGTGGTAGTTTTTGGTGCTGGAGGAGTTGGAAAAAGCTCACTTGTTCTAAGGTTTGTGAAAGGGACCTTCAGAGAATCCTATATACCAACTATTGAAGACACATATCGTCAGGTAACTCATTCATTTTCAAATGTTATTCCTATCATCCATTTAATGCTCTATCTGGCCATCCGGACACCCGATTGATATAGTGGTGGTGTGGCTGGGTGTTTCTCGTGGTTTGGCCTGTTAGTTCCCGTGGTTGGATCTCTGAGATGTATGTGGACAATGCTGCACTCTCAACTCTATGGCAATATTTCGGCCCATTTCTCTTCCAGCAGGCTCCATTCACGAGGCTTGCACAGATATGGTTTGACGAAATGGGTGTTCAAAAACTGCCTTCTTGGAGTCCATAGAATTCCTTTGGGGCGAATTAGAGAAGAAATCGACCCTCCTCACTGCAAACACTCACTTGATGGAAAGTCTTCCCTTGTATAGTGCGGCTTTGAGGAGAACAGCTCCCGCCAAAAAGTCTGGGGCTGTCTGCTGCTATGGTAACGAGTGAGATAACATTTGTAATGGGGGTGTAATGGAGGAATGAAGGAGTCGATTGGTCTACCAGATTGGCTGGTTTATCCACTTTCAAGAGACCTATTCGAAGTTTTTAATTAATATTTAGACAATTTTTTGCTTTTTCTTAAGGAGAAAAAATAATATAGGCTTAAACGAAACCGTATTTTCATTTACACTTTTATTCGATATGCGTTAATTTATTTAGAATTCAGCTGCTATTTATTTATTGTAAATAATTTTTTTAATGGTGGTTAAAAACATTTTTTTAATTAACCTCTTTTGTCTCATGACGAAACTTATGAGATTATTTCTCTTTTGAGATTATTTCTCTTTTTCGATCAATATTTTTTTCTCAGAAAAAGAAAAATATCAATCTTTCTTTAATCGCTATATTCAAGAGGCATTTGATTTAGGTTTCTTATACGTAGTTTTTCTTTTTTCATGCGATTAATTTATTAATTGTTGTTACATACATAAAAATGGAATAAGCATTTCATCAACTGAATACAACATGTCATTTTATTCCTGTCTAAGACTTGATATATTTTTGAAAATATGGCTCGACGGAAAGGATGTTTAATATCTATTAAATTTTATTACTACTCCAAAAATAAATAAAGAACTAAAATTCTATGAATGATTTTGATGTCTAAACTTATTATTAAATTAACATTATTATATAATTATTAGTTAGCCGTTTGTTTTAACCAAAAGCAATTCTCAATTTCAAATTTGTATTTAACTTTTTTATTATAATTTTTGTTTGTATAAAATAGAATCTCATTTTCATGCAGCTTTTGAATACCTTTTATTAAATGATCGGATAAAGCATTTACATTTCATATAAAAAGTTCATTAAAATTATTTCTTAATTTTTCTTTTTATGTATGAAGTTTTAAGTACTATAAGGCTTTAAAAAATATCTAACTAAGAAAAAGAAATCAAAATTTAAAATAAATTTAAAAATTAATTAAGTTAATCAATTTAAAAGTTAAAAACTCTTTCAATTAATATCTACTAGAATAATGTATTATGCAATTCGAAGAGCAACTTTTTGCTTCAAAGATTTTGTTCTTATTTTAAATTTTATAATACTTGGTGGTTCTTACTTTAACTTTTGTAATATCGTACATTTAAAAAGAAAAAACAAATTAAAAAATAATAAACTTCTTAGTTATAATGTTTTGATCTTTTTAAAAAATATTTAATTTTGTTAAGAAACTAAGAAGTTTGAAGAGTTTTTTCTGATCATAAATTTAATGAAAAGAAAAGTAACATTACCGCTGAAGATATGAAAATATTTAAAATATCAGGTTTTGTATTCATGCAGCGCAAAGTAGGAATACCAATGTTCAGAAACTTCACTTTAAATTGGTGAGCGGTATCTTTGATATTTAACAAGAAAAGCTTTCTTAAAAATGAAAGGCATAACTAACAAAATTAAAATAACTAACAAAAATTAAGAATAAAAAAAATTTAATGAAAACAAAAATTAAAACAAACAAGATAAAATTAATAACGATTAAAAGAAAAAAACAAAACTTAAAACAAACGTAAAACGAACAACAATTAAATAATTAACGATTAAAATAATCACGAAAAAAAATCTTTTGAAAACTAAGCTGCTCTGTCTTAAAACGAGAGAATAAAAGAAAGACGAGTTCCTATCTCTTGGCTCTAGGACTGCCACTAATACTAGGGAAAGGAAGCAAAAATTCGCTGACTTGTGCCAAGCTAAGATCATTACATAACTAGGCACTTTCTCTCCACACCCCTATTAAAAGTGACTTACCCTCGTAACCATAGTTCCCGCCACGTCGCGAGACAGGTGTCTGGAGCTGTTCTCCTGAAAGCCGTACTATACAGGGCTGTCAAAAGGAGGGACCAAACATGTGACACTGGGTGTTCGGATACTATTGGCCTCATAGTATATTTGTTAACTATTATAAGATAACTTTTTAATAACATAATATTTTGAAATAACAGGGAATAAAATAGTGATTTGGGAATCAATGCAATTGTTCAGAAATATAATCGATGATTACAAATAATGTTAATCAATGTTCACGAAAAATCATAATCAAGGATTACAAAAAAAAACCTTACCAGTGTCAACAAGGAATCAAAATTTGGGTTTATAAATAATCATATGATCTATGATCAAACAATTAAATCATGCTTCTAAGTAATCATAATCAAAGATCAAAGGAATGCACGATTATCATATAATCCGTGATTACACTCATAAATCATAATTCCATATAATCCCAATGACTTGTGATCATAATGAACGATTACGAGGAATAGTAAATGTAAATAATTATGTGGTCTACTATTACAAGCATAATCACAATTAAATATAATTTCAATTACAAATAACCATGATCATTTTTATAAAGATACATTATTACAATGAATCATATCTTTGACATGTAACTTATATCATATAAGTCACAATATATGTAGTCATATAATCTTATTATATCATATTCTTGTAATCGTATTATCGTAGGATTACAATATACGTCTAAGGTCTAATCTATGATATATATTTATGATGTATAATTATGATATATCTATAAATCAATAATCAAATGTATAATGCATGTATTTTTGATTACAAGTAATCATAAACTCTGATAATAATTACAGTTTTTACTTTGTTATAGAGGCATCTAATCCATATAATGGCTTTTTTAGCACAGAAAAAAGTTTTCCTTCAAATAAATATTTTTTATATTAATAAATAATGAGATTTAAATAATGAATTCGTACTATTTTATGCGGATATAGCAAATAATCAACATTATTATAATCTTGGCTTACATGTGATTACAAAATATTGTAATCACATGTTACTATAATTCCCTGTGTCACAGCTCTTATTCAATGATCATGATTATAAATACAATGATTATAGGGCCAACATCATTGATTATAAGCAATTATATCATTATAAGTTGAAAACTTATAATAAGTATAGTTGCAGCCTTTAAAACTGTAATTAATAAAGTATGTGTAAACTTTATATGTTATTATTTACAGTTTTAACGGAATTTTTTGAATCGAAGCCAAAGTCTTATAGATAGAGCAGAAACACCACAAGAAACACCACAAGATAAGTCTTTGTAAAAAAAAACTCTACACATTAACGACTGCATATTGCTACCATGAATAAAAGTTAACATAAAAGACTTTATTCAAGATTCACAAATTCATAAACTAACATACCCTTTTATTTGAATTTTAAAATAATCAATACAAAAGTGAAGGTATTAAAGCACTCTTACACCAAATAAATTATAATTATTAAATAGTTATCACACATAGAAAAAAGGTAATAAAGATTACCGTTTCATGTTTATTTCTTTTTATGTATACATTTTTCTCAATATTTTAATCAGGCTACCGTTTTTACTCAATTCTCCCTTCACTTAACTCATTGCATCTCCATTTCATTCGTTCTTCAAGAATCCTCTTAAGGGCATTCTTCTACGCTAAGAACATTTTATAACCGTAGTTGAACAGTCAACCCGAGTTTTGGGTTTACTACTACTAATGCTCAACTCCGTAGTCTTGTAATTTTGAACCAAATCCAAAAGACAAAGGAAGACTCCTGGAACAAGTATTGGGAGAAATCTGTCTTCATTGAGGACTTTTTAATGGAATTAATAAGCATTTGCGTTTCTTGGAGAAGAATACCATGAAAGCCATCCACAGCTAGTCGAACGGCAAGGGGGCTCTAACCATAATCCGTCTGCCACTGAGGATATTTTTACGTCAGTACTGTAGTCGGTCAAGGCGGATGCGGAATTCACATTGACCAGTCATCGCAGGGATTCGAACCCGATCATTTTCAGGATTTTTGATAATTTTTGATCATTTCATATCATTTCCAGGCTAAGAGTAAAAATACAATCAAAACTAAAATACCTTTAAAAATTTCTATACAGTTTAAAAGGAGTTGCATTATCCACCCACTTTCTATTCCGTAGATCAAAGATTATCTTTTACCCCTTAATTGGGACTTTTCTCACAGTTTGACCGGAAAATAAATATCATCCTCCCAAAAAAATGTTCCAAAAATAAGGTAGGACCGGAAATACATTTAATCCCTATTTTAAGTATAAAAAAAAGGCAAGTAAACAAATAATACAATTAAAATAAATATTAAATTAAATAAATTAAATTGAATTATAAATTATGCTATGATACAACTAAAGAAATTGTAAAAATAATTATAGTTTTAAGAAACGAAAAGCAATAGGAAATATAGAATAATTTGATCTCGGAATCAATTGTTCTGAGTTTTTTTCCTCATTAATAGTGAATATTAAATTAATAAAAACAAAGCATGCTAATTTTTGAAACAGACTCGATTCGATTCGACTAATTTATGAAATAAATTTTTTTAAATTGTTACATAAATCAAATACAAGTCTAATAAACATAAATAAAAGTAAAATGTTTCTTTCCTCATGTTTTTGTTTCATATTTTAATTCACGAAAAAAAAATATATTGATATCAAATATTACTTAAGCACCCAACGGGGAAGAGTTTTTGTGATTTGTTTAATTTTGTATTCAAAGGGGAGTTTGAGCAAGACCTAGAAAAATTTAAGGCTTATGACAAAATATTAAGACTTATGTTTTAAAGCCAGAAAAATGAAACAAGAAATTAAGATTAGCAGAATTTCAAATTCAGATTTTAAATTCGAAAAAAGAAAAAATTAGAAAAAAATTATTTGAAGAATTTTAAAGATCAAGAGTTGAATATTCAATTCTAAATTTTATAAAACTAATAAAAACGCCATTTTTGTTTAAATCGAAGTTGCGTCTTTTATTTGAATTTAACCATTAAAGTCGAAGTTTAAACAAAAATCTACGATGACTTTTTTACGTAAGCATGGAGAGGGTTTGTAAATCGCTTATTTTTGCCAACAAGGAACGAGTCCAAAATTGCATAAAATGTGTTGTAATATTTGAAAAACTTATTTATATTATTAACCCTAATAGTAAAAGTTTATATAATTTAGTTTAAATTCAAAATAACTGATGAGTTTAGTGAGAAAAATAAGAGAGGGGTTTTATTTTTTCAAGTCTCAGTTTTAATATAGAAACTAAACTAGTTTTTGTGATTTTAATCACACATTGGCTCCAATTTATTTCGTAATGCTTCCTGAAATTTGTCAATTATTTAGGTTAAATTGTTATTTAATTTAACTTCTGGTTTTTATGATTTCATGTTTTACTAAAACAATTATGAATGGTCACCCAGAGATGAACAATGGAATTTCATGCTCAATTGACGTCTTTAAAGTACTACATTATTATTTTACCTCCAAGGATTTAAATTTTTTAACTCATTAATTGAATATTTGTAAGCAAAGTTACGCGTGAGTCAGTCAATTACGTCACTTGAAAGTATCCAATTAAATCTCATCCAAAAACTGACTCAGCGTAACTTAATGTTATAACCTTATACCATGTCCAACCACGTGATTAGCTGCATTTACCTAATTCTTTTGAATTAAGATAGAGAAATTTCAAATCATTCGGGGTTTTATCGCAACGTTACTTTTTTTCTCTGCTTCAAGTTAATTCGCAATTCCTTATATAAATTTTTTAACAATTTTTTTGACTAACAATTCACGATATTATCGTTTTCTATTTTAATCATTATTGATAATGATCACTATATTGCCATATTGAATATTAATCAGGATTGTTTTGTTTAATAATCGTGAAGTTATTAGTGTCGTATCTATAATTATCAATACTTGATATTTATTGCAGGATATGGTCTTCATAATATATCCAGAGAGTATTTCTCTAAAATACTGTTTTGATATTCTCAAAAATAATTTTTTTTTTTTTTTATTTACCACAAAAAATATCTTTCAACGTATTAGCGATAATTAAAAAATAATGATATAACATGATATATCGCCCGTTTCACTCAACATTCGAAAAATTTAGGCAAATAAGCCTTTGTTTTCTTTTAATTGGTAGTTTTATTTCTTTTTACACGGAGAGAAAATTATGGAAAAATTGACGTACTGTATAATAAAAGCATTTTGGGTGAGGAAAAAATGAATACTGGTAATAAAACTATATGGTATGAAAACAATGCATATGGTAACAGTTTACCATAAATTATTATTTTTAAAATTATAGCCCCTATTACCAAATATTTAGTAAAAATACAAAACTGAAAAGTAAATTTTACCGAATTAATGTTTTCTATGACATGCTCTAAGTATCATAATAAATAAATTAATTTTACCTTATATACGAAGTTTTAACACAGATTATAAAACAACATGTTATTGTTTAACTTTATCAAAATTATTACAAATTGGCCTCGGTAAATATCACTGTGCCTTTTGAAGTTCTTATAAAGAAGGAAACACGGTAAATTGTATCATGTTCTTGTAATTTTTTCCATACTTTTTTTAAAGGTAGTTTTAAAATGCTTATGATTATTATCATCATTAATTTATAACATTTTCAGTAATTTATAACTTTTAAAAATGTACGAAAATTATTACTGTTTTCATTACTAATTAAAAAGTACACATTATTAAAAAACATATTTTAAGATAAGTTTAAGTAGTTTTAGTTTTTCAATTTTAGTTCATTTTCTGCTTTAGTTTATTTTCGAAGCTTAGTTATATTAGTTTCCTTGACAAGTTAAAAGAATAAGTTCCATGATAAGTAAACTTTAGAGATAAATTATTGATCTTTCAGCTCTTTTTGATTTAGAGTCATAACTAGTATATGACATCATTGAATTGTATTATCTATAGTGAGTAATATTGTAAGATTTCCTTCAGCTTATAGAAGCTCTTGAGCCTCTAGATCCTCCCTCAGTTTCATATTTCTATGGAAATCAAAAGAAGAAAAATAAAAAATCACCAAAAATAGTTTTGCACCCAATGAAACTGTTTTTAATTCTGTGTTTAGTTTTAGAAATGTATATATATATATATATATATATATATATATATATATATATATATATATATATATATATATATATATATATATATATATATATATATATATATATATATATATATATATATGTATATATACATGTATATATATATATGTATATATATATATATATATATATATATATATATATATATATATATATATATATATATATATATATATATATATATATATATATATATATATATATATATATATATATATATATATATATATATATATATATATATATATATATATATATATATATATATATATATATATATATATATATATATATATATATATATATGTATAATTCTTAATTGTAATGAATCCGCTAAACACTGTTTTCTTTAAAAGCTCCGAAGACTGCTCTGAGTATTTTTCTTTCAAATATGAGTAATTTATTTTCTTCAGTTTTATTTTAAGGCAAGCATTCACTGCCATAAAGTAAAAATAGTAGTAGTTTAATTAGAGTATTACATAAATTAATTTCAGTTTTAATGGAAATGAGCTCTTTGATTTAATTTGGTTTTTCAATCCAAAATAACGCTATCACTATCACGTTATTAATTTCTGTATATATATATATATATATATTGATTATTTATTATATAGGGTAAACTAACCAGTGGAGGAACACTTAAGCTTCGCTTGCCTTTTAAAAAATCATATTAATTTCAAAATTCGTAATTTTAGTTAAATGACAGTGTCAACATATTTGTTACTAATAGCAAATTATGTAAAAAAAACTTGAAGAGAACTTACATAATATTGTTTTAAAGTTTTGGAGGTTCAAATAAAAAGTAGTAAGAAGACCAAATGAAGGAACAGCTCTTACCAGTGAATGAACACCCAGTAAAGGAACACTTAATTTTGGTTATTTTTCAATGCTCTTTATGAATTAATAAGCCATACGCATATTTAAAAACAAGCCTATTCTTGAAATTATAACATATAAATACTTGGAAAATGTTAACTTTTTTTTTGTAATCATGAATTGAAAATTAAAGTGTCAACATATTAACACATACTGTTCATTCACGGGGAAATCTATGCCCAGTAAAGGAACATGCCTGTTCCCTCACTGTTTAGAAGTTGTTTTTCGTATTTTTTAACATACTTTTGATGCGGAACATCATTAAAGGTACAAAAAAGTTAAAGTTTATCTTTTATTTTCAATAACTTAACAGTAAATAAACAGTAAATAAACAGTAAATAAACAGTAAAAAACAGTAAATAAACACTTGTTCCTTCACTGGTTTTTCATCGTTTGGTGATCCAGTGAATAAACACCCCCTTATCTCAGTATTTTATTATGCTATGATGCTTAAAAAAATAAAACTTAACTTCAATAACTATATTTTGAATTCTGTCTTTCACAGTGAGAAAAATAAAACTATTATATGCAATTAATTCCACTTCAAACATATAAATACAAACACTCACCTTATAATTTTTCAAAGAAACAAGGTGTTGCAGAGATAATAACAAATTAAAAAAAATTTCCAGAGAAGTCTATTTGACCAGGTAATCCAAAACATTGCTAAATGACTTCCTATTGTTTGGCAGTAAGCTATTGTTACCAATCAATCTAAAGAAAAACTTTTAAATTCTTATTTTTAATCAATATATATGAAATGTTCCTTCACTGGGTAGTGTTCCTTCACTGGTTGGTTTACCCTATATTGATTATATTGAAGCATGGTATGCTGAGTTTTATCAAACAATAAGTAACATCTCTTTTCAAAAATAGGAAAAAAGGTTCGTAAACAATTTTTTCAAACTTATTAACTGTTACAACATCACACACACAATTCAAGACAAAGCCAGCATTTTTTCTAAAAGAAATCGGTCCCTTATCTCATTATAAATAGTAGTTTTGAAAAATGTCGTTCTGAATAACTTAATAATATTACAAAATTTGTTTCCCATAAAAAGTTTTGCAAAAAATGAAATTAATTAAAAAAATTAAAAGGATGTAAATTAATTTATTCTATGTTCGCTCATTTGTAATACCTTACGGATGCAAAAATATTTTTTTGAATTATTTTTTCCTAAACTTCCCTGCAATCTATTATATTTAACCTTTCGTCAAATTGCGAGAATCTTCCACCTGCTGTCTTAAATACCTAATTAGTGCCAGCATAATCACGATGAAATTCATTAAAAGTTGCACGAAAGATTTTATTGAAAAGAAATGTAAATTGTAACAAGATTGTTTGAGATTAAAAAATGGCGTTGACTTGACAAAACCTTTCACTTCACTTCTTTTCTATTCTATCTTTTAAAACTCGAGTTTCTGTTGCCAGGTGAGAAGACACCAAGTTTTATTGTTATACTTTCTTTAGCTTTCCTTCAGAGGGAAAAAAAACATTGATTTAATTAATCAATTACTTGTTTGGAGCTAATGAGATTCCAATCTTTAATGAACTTTAACGTTGCTTAGAACAAATTTATAAGTTTTTATTTTATTTATTTATTTTTGTTTTAGGGAAATAGAAATTCTTGGAAACTAAATTTTATTAAGATGTCTTCCAAAAAAGAATAGTAAATTAAGTAAATGATGCCTAGTAAAATTCAAGAAACTTTTGTTATTTATGAGAAAAGATAAGCTTACTTTTAAGTGTTTGTACTTAAACAAAATAATTGATTTATTAACAGAAATACTTTGGATTTAATTGTTAGTTGTTTGCAAATTTATGGTTTAAAAATAAACTGTGAAACTACTTATACATGGTTTATGATTGAATTATAAGTTCACTAATTATATTTTATATTTCGTATATAATATTACTAATATAAATTAAGTTTATACACTAGGAGTCACTTAATTAATATAATTTATTTGAAAAAGCTAGGTACGTAATAAATTTCTTTTCTTTATATAAATGAAAAAAAAAAAAAGAAAATTTTGCAGTGTAAACAAAGGTGACGACTCTATGCTTGATGCACAAATCAGATTAAGATTTGATAAGTTATCTTGTGTGTATGTAAGAAAAACGTTTTTTTTTTTTTTTTTTTTTTCTTTTCAATTTTTTTGAATGCGTATTTTGCGTAATATTAATTATTAAACATAATTTTAAAATTTTTACCTTGTTTGCGACGCTATTTCTCTGACTTACATAAGTAGATTTTAAAAATTTCACATTTATAGAATGAATAATAAATATCTGTGTCAAACAGAATTAATAACATATTGATACAATCTGAAATTAGTCTAAGGTCAATTAACCCTACTCTACGTAAGATTATTGAATTGATTTTTTAAATAAACAATGAGTTCTCGGCACTTTTATTTTTAGGTTCAAACTAAAACAAACGATTATGTTTGAATGGATAATATGTAGGAAGGACATGAAACAACTTGCAATCTTGAGCGTATAAATAATAACTTTTCTATTTTTCGGAATTATTATAATTATAGAATCATTGTGATATCCACTGGATTTCATCCAAAATACGGATTGTACTTAGATGATGTAAATTTATATTTTGTACTGAAATGTTTATAACCGTTGTTGAGCAGAAGACCCAATTTCGGGTTTACGACTACTAGTGTTCAACTCCGTAGTCTTGTAATTTGAACCCAATCCCGAAAACAAGAATACTCCTTTATCATGTATTAGGAAAAATTTTCCTTCGTGGAGAACATTTTGAGGGAACTAACCCGCATTTGCGTTACAGGGAGAGGAAGACCACGAGAACCTCCCACGGTTAGCCTAACGGCAAAGGAACTCTAACTCATGATCCGTCTACCACTGAGGATATTTCACGTCAACACTGTGGTCAATGAAAGCCGGAGACTGAATTCGTATCGACTGGGATTCGAACTCGGTTCGCCGCATTGGAAGGCGAACGCCCTATCCCCTAAACCATTGCGGCTCGTACTGAATTGTTTGCACTGAATTGATATTTCTCCAAATTAATGAATGTGGTAGCAAAATTGAAGCTTTCACGTTTGATTTAATATGACTGTAACTACCCCAGTATTTTAAAAATTCACGCAAATATGCATGCTTGTCGTTCAGTTTTAATTTACAATAAAATATTAAGACATTTGCTTTCAAATAGGCTCGATAAATATTCTGAAGCTTTAGGACTTCTGGGTTGGCAGCTTAATGAATATAATAAGAGAAAACTCTTCTAGTTTGACCTAAACACAGTTTTCCTGAAAATTCTAGAAATTTGAAGTCAAGCGATCAGAGGGCTGTAAAATCTTTTTTAATTAGTTAATTAATAAAAAAGTTTTACTTCTTTTTCTAAAATTTTATAACTATGCGTAATATTCAAACACTGCGAAAATCATCTTATTTACACGCGTCAGAAACATTACATTTATGAATTTCTTCAAAATTTTAAGTGAGAACCTTGCGAGATTAGATCTGTAACACTTCAAATAAAAAAAGAGGCCGTTTCGTAAAGACTTGTCCCTTATCAGGATTTTAAAGGTAGATTGGAAAGCAAAATAAGTTGAAAAACAAATGAAAGTGGCAAATTTACAAATTAAATTATTGAGTGTAGCTACCTCTTAAATTTTAAATATTCATACCATGAGAATTTTGATCTTAAATTATGTGTTTTGATTTCTCGAACTTGTCCATCATAAGGTATAGGCATTGCTGTCAGAAGTTGATCTTGTGATGGACAGTCTTTTTTTTTTCAATATTTTCATAAATCATTGTTGTTTTCTTTTCAGGTAATAAGTTGCAACAAGAACATATGCACTCTTCAAATCACGGACACGACGGGTAGTCATCAATTCCCAGCCATGCAGAGGTTGAACATCTCGAAGGGACATGCTTTTATTCTTGTATACGCTGTGACCTCCTCACAGTCTCTAGAAGAACTTCGTCCCATCTTCGAGGTCATCCAAGAAGTTAAAAGTGGAGACATGGAAGGCATTCCCATCATGCTTGTGGGTAACAAGTGTGACGAAGCCGAGTCTAGAGAGGTGCAAACGACGACTGGGCAAGAACAGGCGAAGAGATGGAGCTGTGGTTTCATGGAAACGTCTGCGAAGACCAACTGTAACGTAAAAGAACTCTTCCAGGAACTTTTAAACATGGAAAAAAGGCGAAACGTGAGCCTCAACATGGATACGAGCAAGAAAAGATCGCAGCTTCGCAAAGAGAAACTACAAGGAAAATGTGTAATAATGTGAATACAGAACAACGCACCAAAGGAGGCCTGATTCGAAAAATAAATGACAGACCGAGCTAATTCTCCCACTAAGTATACGAGTTTTTGTTTACGAGTATACGAAGTGCTTTTTTTTTTTTTCATTTCATCGTTTAAGTGAGAACAACTTATCGTCCCTGACTTCATCTGTGATTTAAGGCCCGTACTAAGCGAAATAAACTGAGTTTAAAAGAAAAGAAAGAAATCAACACTGTTGAATGTTTTTTAATTCGGAGGATATTTTGCATTTTATCAAAAAGACATTTTTAAGGGTAAGCTATTCAAAAGACTCTAAACTTGTGATTCGTTCTATAATTGTGGTCTTCGGTTCCAAAACCATCCAAAATTTTGCACGTCATGTGATTATTTTAAGTTCATCAAAAATTTTCCATTCAAGCCTTTTAAATGGAGTTACTTTCGATATAAGTCGATTTAGCGTTAAATTTTGGTTTTTTAAGTAAATAGTTATCTGCTTTATTTTGTGGTTATTCCTTATCAAAAGGCATTATCATAAAAATAAAAATAAAAAAAAAATAAAAAAAAATAGTTTTAACCAATCTGAGTTTTTTTTTTTTTTTTTTTTTAAAAAATGTAACATTCTGCAGTGTTTTAAGGTTTTAATTAAAAGTAGTTAAAAAATATGCTAAAAATTGTGAAGTTTTTTTCAGAACAAAAACAGAACTAAGGGGTTTTGGAACCAAACACTTAAATTATTATTCTCTTTACTTCGTCCACTTTGAAAGAATTTACTTATAAGCCTGTTATTCCCTTCTCTCTCATGAATACTCTTATAAAGGCATGAAAACGGCATCAATTTGTTTGCAAAATGCTTTCTCAAAATGGCTCAAATACGGTTAGAGCTAGATGGTAGTTACTAAGTAGGACTTTATAATATCGCAGTTTCGTTAAATATTGGAGCAGGAAAAGTCTATGAGTGGAACAAGAAACTTTAAGATAATAGCCATAGTGGCCAAGAGTACTGTCTTTACCATCAGAAGCATTTTTTGTTGTTATCATTCAAACGAAGCAGCTTTGTAAGTGAGATAAATGTGTGAAGAAAAGCTGAAAGCCTTATTATTAAAGTAGAGCTTACATATATCTTCTAGAGCACAAATGGGGACGCAGCTTTGTTATCTCTCCGATTCCTAGTTGGCTGTGACTTTTTCTTTTGATACTATATTTAATCTTAAGATATCAACTATTAGAAATATAATATTCTCTTAGAGCAATTGATGTAAAAGAAAATCTAAATATATCCTTGGTGCATTTTATTGTATATACTAACATTTTTTCATGACCATACATCGCATTTGAATATTTATATTTTCATAAAGACTTACAGAAAAGTGTTATATGTAATCTATCTATTTAAGCTTACAATATTTTTCACCCGTAACCATTTTATCTTGTTTTCCTAAACCGGATGAGCCAAGAACAAGAAAACATTAGTTCGGTCTGTCATTATGTGTTGTCTTCATCATAAATAGACTGGAACTTGATTGGTTACAGTGCGGTAGTTTATCATGTGTACAGCTTTCACTGTAATAAGTAGTATACAGTTATAGTGAGAAGAACAAAAAGACGGAATTAGATTTTTTGTGTTTTTCACTTTACAGAAGTAGTTCAAGATTAAACAAAAAGTTCACTCTAAACTTTGTACATAATTTGACTCATAACTAATTTAATATTTCACTGCTATGGCATAGCACAAAAATTCTATATATTCTTCAATAATAATGCAAAGTTACGAATCCACTGTTGGCACATTAAAAAAACAGGTTTCGCCTAAGTGATGCATCGGGTTTAAAAGAACTGTTGAATTAAAATTATGCAGTGTACAAAGACGGGTTACTAATGAAAAGATACATACACTGACACAAACTTCAAAAGTTCAATGTGAGTACCTTTGGTCACCCAAGTGCACCTATGGCACCCAGCATTTCCAACCGTAATCCAGTTCACGTTTTTCTCAAAAAAGAACTGTCCTTGGTTTGGGTGATGTTCCTCCGTTGACATGGATTCTTAGGTCTCCAGACCTCACTCAATAGGATTTCTTTCAGTGAAGTTCTATGACATTGTACCCTACTACGTTTCTACTAACGTTTCACTGCTTCTGTGATGAATTTTAATGGAAAAATTGCTATAGAATGCATGAATGGACCTGAACTACATTTGAAATATGTACCGTGTTACCCGGAGTGCGGGACGTGAACATTTGCTGTATGTACCTGAAACTTGATTAATGTATGTATCTTCTCATGCATGACCAATCCTTGTACGACGTACGTTAATGAACACTCATTTGAAACCTGATATATTATTTAGGCTATCTCTATATTATAACTATTTTTATTAAATAAATATGTTAATTTACAAGCTTTATAATCTAAATATATAAATTCATCACTGTTTCGAGTCTGTAACAAAAACTAGATTTGAAGAACATGCTTATTTTGTTATCAATATTAAGCAAGTTTTATGTAATCATGATATTTTATACGGTAAAAAATTATATATTTTCAAGCGCACAAATTATGAAAATTCAAAATATATATGTGTACATTCTAATTGTTGCCCTTTTTTGTCATCATTAAATTATGTTTATCAATTATCACTTAGATAAACACTGAATTCATCCATCACACGTATACTTAATTATTTCAAGGTTAAGAAATTATTTGAGATTATAAATATGTTTAAACCATTAATGTTATTAAAAATCAAATACAATGAAGAATATTTCTATTGCAATAAAATTTTATATTGTTTTTGTAGCATAATTAAAGCTAGCTATTGTCAACTATATAAAGCTAGCTGGTAAATATTTTACTTTTCTTCATCAAAGCAAGCAAAAAACGAAGCTTAAACGAAGCAAAAAGCAAGAAGGCAATTAAATAACTGCATTTTATGTGCATCGAATACAAAGCATTTTGGCGAAGGCTTTTTGTAATTTTTCTTAAACAGTAGTTTCAGATAAATTGCATCTTTATAAAGCTAGTAGATTTGATTCAAATATTAATGATAATTTTTTATAAGTTTTGTAATATTTATTTCTTTACTCTTAGTATTTAACATAATCAATTTGATTTCTTTTTTCCTAAATACATTTAGTCACGCAGTTTTGAGTTAAAAAAAGCAACATTACAAATTAATCATACACATAATTATTACTATCATTATTATTTATAATAATTATGTACTTAAACTTAATACCATTTCTTATAAAGATAAGTACTTTTTTATTTAATTATTGTTGTTGAGGAGAATTTTGATTATTTAATTTATTAATACTTGTAATCTAGATAAACTTTAATTTGAATGGACATAAGTCTTAGATTCATTAATTTTTTAGTCTTAATGACAATTTATTTAAAGCTTAAATGAACAGCTAACTCCTTACTCAAAAAGAAAAATAGCTTTGATTCGACAATTTGATATTAAATTATAACACAAAGATGATTTAATAATCAAAAGTTTATTTAATAAGAATTAATCAAAAAGAATTAACTAGTCAAGTACAAATATATGTTTGTTTTCTATGTCTGTTTGTTCAGGGAATAGAGAGGCATATTTTCCGAAAACAAAATATTTAATTTTTATATTGTAACTTATTGTCAAAAACAAAAACAACTTTGGAATTGCTAATTTTCCTCAAATAAAACTTATTTACTTCTCCTCACTAATTTTAAACTAAATTTTTTTTCTTCTCAAATAAATCTTATTTTATATTGATTTAAAATTCTGCACTGATCATGAGAAGGTCTCAAAAATTGCATCACTTTTTCCCTTTACTGCCCCTTTTTCTCATTATAATTTCTATCTGATTAACTAAAATTCTATATTTTAAAGTGCCTCTATCTATATCAGAAATACACACTGTGAGCGAAAATTCCATATGTATCAACATTAAGTAAGACTGATGCCTTCGAATGCAAAAATATGATAAAACTCTTTACTAAAGTTTTTATTTCATTTAAATTTAAGGTAGATATATTAAAGGTAGATTTTAAATTTTTATCAACTCACTAATACAGTATATATTCTTAAAAGTTTGGCAAATCATTAAATTTCATATCACGAAAGATGTTTTTACATGCTTATTTTATTTCAACAATAAACATTCGAAGTTAGAAAGTGAATTTTTTTTTCAAACACTTATAGATTTGTAAGTACACAAATTGTATTTGCTATATTTTAAACTTAAATTATTATTTTACATAATTTAGGCCTTATTTTGACATTATTCAATAAAAACCGTTTTTCAATTAGTTTAAATTTTGCAATTTAAAGATGCTTTTTTTTACTGTTTTAAGCATTTTTGCAGAATTTTTATATATTTTAACGTTAGGTGGCAACAATCTTAGGAGGCAAAAGCAAACGATAATTTTCATTTTGTAAAAAATTCTCCATTATAACGTCAGATACGACTGTAAAAAAAAATTTTTTTTTTTTTTTTTTTTTTTTTTTGGTTTTCACAATAATTATTCTTAAAAATACTCAAAAATGCGAAACAGAAAAATTTTATATAATAGCTTATAATAATTATTTAAACGAAAACAAAGTGCATAGTTAATGTAGAATTTTGTCTTTAAATTATAGAAATTAAACAAATTTTAGCTCATTTATTTATTTTAACAAATCTTGAAAAGTTGTTCTTCTTAAAAAGTCGAGTTAAAAGTAAGTAAACGAATATTTAATTGAAGTTTTCAGATTTTTTTTTTAAATTTCAAAATTACTCTGAATTAAGCTCATAATTATTTTTAAACTTAAATGATTGAGAACGTTACTTTATGTTTAAAGAAGTAAAAAGAATGAATAATGTAGAATGCTCTTAACTTATAGGACCACAAAATGTTAAAAAATAGACAAGTATATAAACTTGCTTCACATATCGAAAATTGTTGTGATTGTTTTGTCAAGAGATCGATTAAGATTAAGATGATAGTTTGCTACGACACCTATATTTGATGATGTTTCGCGACTGTTATTATGATATATATATATTTAAGCATGTTCGTATATTATACAAATATTTCATGTTGCGTCTAGTTTCCTGCGGTAAAGCATTACGTTCTTTGATTGTACTGACTTAGTCACCTGTACATATGTCTGACTATTATTTGCTGATATCAAACGATTATATCAACGACTATATATAGTGATAAAATTAAAGCAGCAAATAATGAAATTTGCTGTAGCAATATATAACGTTCTATTTATTTACTTTAACAGCATTTCTTCTTTCTATTTTTGCCTTATATTGATTTTTTGTGAAAAGTCTTGTGAAAAAAATAGTGCCTGTTAAAACAAAATTTCTTTTTATTAAAATGTACTATATAATATCTCTAATTCTTTAATAAATTGTATCCTTTTCATATTGTCTTTTACATTGTTTGTGTTCTTGTATTAAACATCATTTGTGCTCTTCTTGTATTGTCTTTAACATCATTTGTATTCTTATCATATTTCCTTAACATAAATTGTGTTATATTTTCTTATACAATAATTTTCTTCTTAAATGTAAAAATTATTTTTAAAGTTTCTTAAATATTTTATCATAATACCTGATTCTCTAATTATTCTGCTATAAAATTTAATTTTATCGCATACATATATTATAAATAAAAGAAATTATAATAGCATCGGTTCTGTTGATACTTAAACTTGCTTTTGTCACTGATTACAAATATAGCATTACAATTAAAAGATTTTCTGCGTTTAAGTTCTTTCAAACGAAAATATAAAAATTCACATTAAGTTCTGAAAAACAGTTAAAATAAAACGTATAAAAGTTTAAAACGTATAAAAGTTTAAAACAAATAACGTATATGAAATTATAGTCATAATTTTTTAAAACCCCCTATTTTTTCCTCAATACTGATAGAAACATTTTATTTTACATGGGCAAGTTTTAAAATTCACCATTTATCTATAACTTTTTGGGGCTCGTATGAACAGAAATAACCAAGCAATTGATCAATTCCATTTATGTTATGTTGCAAATAAATAAAATTATATGCATAAAGGTTACAATTTGAATGATAAAACTGTGTTTTTTTCGTATTATATTTGTATACCCACACAACACAAAAGAAAACTCATTAATGTCTTAGAAGTGTTTTTTTTTTCTTTCTAAAAAACATAAAATCAAAAGAGTGTTTAGATAGTGTAAACTTGGAAGCATATCATTCAGTTCAATTTTCAGCTCAAACATTTCTAGGGTATTTTAATTAAGCATTTTTTACATTGCTGGCAGATTTTGCTCAAGCCCTTAGAACATACCAATCCCATTATTTTGTAAAATGTAAACCTACCACAAATACTGAAACTTTTGTTGCTATCTCTTATAGTGTGTTTTGGCTTTAATCTTTATTAACAAATCCAATCCCTCAAGATTAATATTTAACTTGGGTTTGAATCTTAATTAAAATGTCTTGAGATATGAATTTAAAAGATTTTGATAATGAATTGAGCAGTATTAAGCGAAACAAAACTGTAAAATTGAGTGCAATTGAAATTACTTTATCTTAATTTTGTTTATTAATTTGCTTTTTAAAATATAGGTGACCAAACAAAACTTTTGACACATAACATTTGTCGTATATAACATAAAATAACAACATTTGACGCCATTTCGTATGTAAAAAGAACATTTGGTATTATTTACATTTTTCACGTTTTTAGCTGCGTATTGTGTTAACACGTTGAATGGCACGCTAATTTTACATGGCTTGCCCGTCTGGCCAAATGGTAAATACCAACAAACTAAATTTGCAAATTTGTCAGATTTTGCTAGTTTTTTAAAAGGTTTAGCATGACAGATCTGAAATAAGTGGTGAATTATATAAGCTTACGAGTTGTTTAAAAATAGTGATGGATAAAAATCTACTAAATTAAATTTATTAAACCAAGAATCACAATGAATAAACTACCACTTGAAAATATTTATTCGCTGCCCGGAGCAAGTTGGCATCTCTGTGTATATAAATAAAACTATTTCTGTGTGTTCTATATCGCATTCATTTCTTCAAACCATTTTAGTAACGATAATAGTATAAAAAAATTACAAATTTACTCGAATTACGTGTTTCTAATAATTTTGGATTCACCGGTCACCGGTGACCCCCGTGGTGCGACGAACAAACTCAGTGCCGGTCACCGGTGACCCCCATGGCATTCAACGTGTTAATAAATGTTAACTAAGAAGGAAATTAAAATACTTATAAGCTATCTTGAAGCTTTTTTTTGTAATGTATTAGCACATTAATAAGTTCTTGGGATCATTTGTGGTGTGTGGGTAAATACTTCTAGATTTCTACCTTCTTAACGAGTTGTTTTAGACTTGAATTTCTGAAGTTTTCTACTCATATAACTTTTATTTAATGAACACTTTTACACATTCCGATTCCTTAAAAAATTTATCATTCCAACTATTTCTAAAGATTTAATATCTAATATTATTTCATTGTAGCATTACAGATTAAGTATTCTTTTAAAGTGAATAAAAAGCATTACAATTAAATTATATAGTATAAAGTTATATATCTTATTTGTATCTATGATATCTTTACATTTTTATTGATTATTTAAGTGTTCTTTATCAAAAAAAATCCATGTTCGATTCCTTCAATCGAAGTATTAACTTTAACATTTTTAGAATATTTCTTGCCTGCCAGCTTGAAAAAGCATTTTGTATCTTAATCAATACCTTCTAAAAACACTAATATTTAATGGAAATTTTTTGATTTTGCACACTCTAAGAGGAAAAAATATTCACGAAATAATTTTATGGAGAAAAAAAAAGGTAAGAGACAAATTAAACTGATTTGTCATCTATTTCAAATTATTATTAAGAGTCTAAAAATTATATTGAAATTATTCTTGTTAAAAATGGAATTTCGATTTTTGACTTGTAGAGTGCCATAGAGTCAGCTACTTGTCCTGAACAATAGTCGAAAATTGGCAACCAAGGCTCGACGATAATGCGGCCGCCTTTTTTTTAAAAAAATAGATCTGCAGTAGAAACCATAATTTTAAAAAAATAAAAATTTTACTTCAAACCTACCAATTTTTAAACTAAATAGTTTTAAAGAATTTTTGCGTTCAGTTTCTGTGCGCAGAACTAATTTATGTGTTTTTTTAATAGCCACATTTGACGCACTTAATCAACAAATGGGTCTCTAATTTCAGCTCTAATTTAAGTTTTTAATTTACTTGCTATAAGTCTTTGAATTATTCTCTTTTCGCCGTAAAGTGATCTTGAACTACTCTCTAATACAAAGAAAAATACTCCTACTAGATGATTAAGAAATAAATAATCCCAAGAAACTGAAGCTGTCAGATATTACCTGATTGAAAACTTCTATTACTGCAGAATTAAACTGAATTATTGTGTCATGATAAAACAACACAAATTTCAAGAATTTTAAATGTGTCATTCTAGTTAAACTTTTCACTGAAATGAATTATTTTCATACCAATCAATACCAAGGATCAACCCCTACTTGCTGCTGCTCGCCACCCTCAAAGACGCGTCAAAACATTATCAGAAACACTTCGTGATCCTACCTTGTTCGCTCGCCAATTTATCGACCATGTCTGAAAAATTGCGGTCAACTTTTCTTAGTGTTAGCTACTTTAAAATGATTGTCATGAAAAGATTTTTATAAGGTTTTTATGGCAAGCCATAAAATTAGTTTGGAATAACTAAGAATTTTTCATTCTACTTTGAAAACTTAATGCTATTTATGGTATAGACAATTCTGGCTTTGTGGATATTAAACTTTGGATTTAATCCTATCTTCAGATGTTCTTTAAATGCGAATTTATTTCTGTAACTTCGGTATTATCGCTCACTTGCTTAACCTAGTAGAAAAACTAAAAGGACAATAGACTTCTTGCGTGATAAATGGCAGCAAACATTATAGAAAAACATTATATTTATTGAAAGCTCTGGTCCAAAAGTATCTAAAACAAAACATGATTTTAAATTACCCCCTAAAAGTTTCCCTAAAAAGTAGTTCAATTGAAAAAATTCCCGTAAACGGTGTTTTCTTGATAATTTCATCGTCATTTTACAATTCTTTAGTTCAAAAATTTCACGAAAATATGTCCAATAGATGAAAGCAAACGCAATACATATTTTATTCATTTTTTTGCCAATGAAAATGAATTTTTTATTTACAGGTAGACAATTCCGTCATTGATTTTATTATAGGTCGAAGCATTTCAGCAATTTTTAATAAAAATGAAAAGTACTTTTTATTGAAACGTAACGACTAATTAAGAAAGAAAAGTAAAAAATAAAAACTTAATAAAAGTGTTTTTAGAGTGTATTGACCGACCTTGAAATCTTACTTCAAGGTCATTTACTTGTGATTATATGTTTTAACGCCATACTTTTAGGCCGTTCTTTATGTTAATGGTGCTGTTTTATTAAATTTCTGACTGTAATGAACAGCAGTTTATTTCATGCATTTTTATTGTAAGATAATGTTACTCTTTACATCATTTCCAAATTCATTTGCTTTTGAAAGATTTTTTAAGTATATACTATATTAATATTTTTACTAATTGATAAAAGAGTTTTTAGATTTAGTTAAACATCTCTTACGTATTTTTGTATTATAGTTCATTGTAGATCGAATATCAATTTCCTTGATCAAATATTTAAAAAAAATTCTTAACTTGCATTTCGTCAAAACATGTATTCATTCTTGTATATATATATATATATATATATATATTATCTCGCAGAATATTGTTTTTCTTTCAAAAAGGACCACCATGTGCAGGAACGACCTATTTGAACTTGTCAACATTGTTTTCTACACAGTGCCACTAAAACGAGTAATCTATAGCACATGTGGATCATTTAACACTTTTTTTAAAACTTTTGTAATAAAGTAGGTTAGGTAAGCAAATGTTTAGTTTTAGATATGTTTCTTTTCATTGCTGAGTTTAGCAAAGTTGTATTTGTTTTTGAAATCATAATTATTACATTTACTTTTTTGTTCACTCATAAATCTTAAAATATTGCGCAGCTTGTAAAATGTTAGTCTTTCTGAATAAAATAATTTTGTTGAATTTGTAGTGTAATTTTTTCAGCTAACCTCTTGACTCCGATAGATTGGACAACACTTGGTATATTTTTATCACATAAAAAAATATTATTTTAAGCTACGTTTCTTACTTGTGTTGTATCATCCAGGATAAAAGTTCACAGCTTATTATTTGACATTAATTTAATATTTTATCTCTTATTTAAATAAATACGCCAATTTTTTCAATTTAGAAAAAAGATTGAAAACTCTAAAATTATTACAAATATTTGTAAAATTTATTTTGCTGAATATCTCTTGGCTAGAATCATCATGGCAACTATATGAAATTACTTAAAAAGCCTTTATAAGTCTTTTTGCAAGATGCACAGGTAGCGTTTGGTATTATGGAGCAACAAATTGTTAGCACCGTATGATCATGGTTCTATGCTCGATGAAGGCCTATTTTTAAAAATTATATTGACGTTTAATAATTTTTTTTAATATTTATTTTACAATATTATAACATAAATAAAATATTCCTTTACCTAATAATATGTTTTTTTTCTCCCTAAATGCGTAATACTAGAATTAAAAAGTTAAAAATTTAGAAATTGTTGCTCATATGTATGGACCTATATCCCTCCTTAATATTAACCTTTAACTTAACTTATATACTTTTAAAACTTGATCAGATATTAGATTCCGATATTAGACCTATCAAAGAAGCATGGACACTACTCCATTCGAATTGCTTTTTGGGACAAAAATGAATAATAATGGACTGGGAAAACTGAAAGAAATGATTGAAATTGAATTTCAAACTCATTTTGAAGCCCAAAGAGAAGAATTGAGAAAAGACGCAAAACAACAGATTTTTAAATCCAAGAACAAAATAGAAAGACGTATAATTTAAGAAGAAAAGAACCGAAATCGTACGAAGTTGGAAATTTAGTTGCCATTAAAAGAACTCAATTTGGATCTCATTTGAAACTAAAACCTAATACCTTGGCCCCTACAGAATAACAAGAGTAAAAGGAGGAAATGCGTATGATTGGTCGAAGAAGGAAGTCACGAAGGACCCATCTGCTCGACAACTTGTGCAGAATACCTTAAGTATGGAACAGTTGCCAAGAATTTTGCTTGCCAAGACAAAAAATAAAGACTGTAATTTTTGAAGATGAAAAATAATTGCTAAAGAAGTGAATTTGATTTTTTGAAGAAGACGAAAGAATTTAAAAGACGAAAGGCGTAAAAGAAGACGAAGGAACTTAAAGACGAAAGACGTAAAAGAAGACGAAAGAACTTAAAGACATAGAAGAAGTGCAAGACGAAAGGCGTTTAAAAAAAAAGAAGACGAAGAAGAAACAAAAGACGTGTAAAGAAGAAAGAGTGAACGCGCCTAAACTGATTGACTCTTACCTGAAAGATACTTTTATGAAAGACGATATTAACTTAAAACATTTCCCAGGTAGCAAAAAGATATAATCTAATATTAGAAAGATGAAATATAATACTGCCGTGCTAGAAAACGCAAGACTCTTGAATCCTATCTTCTAATATTAGAACTAATATGATATAAGATTATATAGTATTCGATCTAACATTCGAACTTTCAAAATAATCATCTATTTCATTACTTTTGGCACAGCGCCACATTTTTGCGAAAGGTTATCCCATATTATTAATAAATAAACATTTATTTATGAAAGAAAACAATAAATTAAATATTACTTAAAATAT
The DNA here is from genome assembly GCA_949128135.1 of Parasteatoda lunata. Classification (NCBI taxonomy): domain Eukaryota; kingdom Metazoa; phylum Arthropoda; class Arachnida; order Araneae; family Theridiidae; genus Parasteatoda; species Parasteatoda lunata. The sequence continues at coordinate 7,706,843 of OX421970.1, read as the reverse complement.
CATTTTTAGCCAATGCAAAGAAAACAAAAAATAATATTAGTGGTAGTTTGCGAACTATTGAACTCGAAAAACTTTTGAAACTGTTGAGTTGTATGTAACTTCCTCAGGTTTGTTTACGACGCCATATTGTTCGAGCTTGGCAGCTTTCTTTTCAATTACTTAAGGTATTTATAATTTAGTAATTATTTGGAAACTTTATAAATTTCAATGATAATTACATGAAACGTTAAAGAAGTATTGTAAGTAACGTTTTTGTTTCAGTTAAAAATCATGTATCTAATAAAGTCAGTTAATATTAAGAATTGTAATCATTATTGTTCGCACGTAGTAGTTGACTTTTCTGTTAACTTATTGTCTAGCTATAAATTATAAGTTCTGTAATTAGTTCAAAATAAGCTTGTAAAACAACGTTTGCTAACTAATTCGACTGTGACAAAGTTTTTCTGCAACAATGAAAAAAATAAAAATAATTGTCTGTAAACAAATTAGCCAAGTTAAAACAATTAGAAAATTTATGATCTGCTACTTTTAGCTCAGTTTAAACCATTACATTCTAGAATGCTTAACGTTCAGTACAAACAATATTGCTACCGTATTAAAATTTCATGTCTAAAATATTGTAAAACAAGGAATTAAACATTTTTATTTAAATTTCTTGGAGATATTTCAGTATCGTGAACTGTTCCGCCAACTGCAATCGCCAAATAGATTTTAAACTTGCAACTTAAAAAAAAAATATGTATATGTTTGCCCGGAGTTATACCTTTCGAATTTGTCCTATTCTGTATTGTTACTTTTAGTTTAATAAATATTTATTAAATAATTATTATAATAATAACTAGTCTAATAAATAATTATTGTTTAATAAAGTTGTTAAATAAATTTCTATTAGATATAATCTGAGACTAAAAATTTAATTAAACAATAAAAAAATAAATGTTATGCATACTGACTTTTAAAGAACGTTATGTAAACATATTTGGGGGGAGGGGCAAAATATAATTAATATATATATATTACAACTTTGAAATATGTGAATTGTTTAAGAATTCTCCTTCTACATGATTTTTTCAATCATAAATTGATTAATTTGAATTCTTATAGTATCTTCTTATATTGATGTATGATTTAGCGAGTAGTTATTTTCTAGTCTAATAAAAGAAGTTGAAAGGTTTTGCAATTTGATTTTATTTTATTTTTTTAAAATATATGATAGTTTACTTGGAAGTGCTTATGAGCTAAATTCTTTTAGTTGATCTCCTTCCCACTGTGTTATTTTTTGTGTGACACTAAGGAAATTTTTTTTACGCTGGTATCGATACCGGAATTTACCATTTAATTTCGTTGTAAAGGATATTTCAATTTCTAAAAATCATTTTCAAATTAAATAATTAAAGTTTTAAATAAATATTCAATGTTAAATAGTTTAAATTTTTTTTTTTTCATTTCAAAATCTAATTTCTTTTCTTTTTAAATTTTAGTATAGCTTTTCATCTTCAAGGAAATCTACAATTTTTAAAATAAGCAATGGACGAAAGTAAGCAATTGTTTATTTCACACTATTTTTGTTGACTTGCCACATAGTGAGTATTTATTTTCAGGTCTAATAAAAGGGGTTAAAGAGTTTTGCAGTTTGAATTTTTTTTTTTTTTTTTTTTTTTTTTTTTTTTTTTTTTAATATATGATAGTTTGCTTGAGAGTGTTTATGAGCTAAACTCTTTTGTTAATCTCCTTCCCACTATGTTACTTATTGCTTTTCGTGTGGCTCCACCACGATTTTTTGATGCAAGTATTGATACCGCAATTTACTCATTGAATTTCATTGTAAAAGATATTACAATTTTTTAAAAACATTTTCAAATTAAATAATTTAAGTTTAAAATAAATATTCATCGTTTAATAATTTTCAATTTGGTTTTTCCATTGTAAATTTAATTTTCTTTTAAAATTTCAGATATAGCTCTTCATCTTCAAGAAAATCTACTTTGAAGAAATTGATCTCAAAAAAAACTTCCTCTCGGAGCCGATTCAATATTTGAGAAGAACAGTTGGATACTACACACACTATGAAATCGCACACTATGATGGACAGCTGGTAGTTCTAAGTTCGATCCTTACAGTGAATGATGCAACCAGTGTGAATATTCAGCAAGGACCACTATAAATCTGCCATAACGAAAAGTCCTCATGTGACTTTTCGTACACACATTATAATATTTATTTCATATACACATGTTGCTGAACATTTCATAAAAGCTTTTATTTACCGCTTGGAAATATAATTTCAAGTAAATAAAGACTTACAATTGGATGAATAAACTCAAACTGTATCAGATATTTCTAAAGTCATGAAAAAAAAAGTTTTTTTATTTAATAACAATTATGTACTTTTAATTTGTGTTTTATCGAAAGGTTATCGACGTTAATTTTAAACAATGAAGGTAATGTGTTGCATTTACAATTGGATGAAAATTATTTTATAGTGTGTTTTGTTTTTCATTAAAATTATTATGCTGTGAAATAGTTATGTTTATCTTAGATTTTTTTTCTTCATTACTGTAGTGTGTATATTTTTCTACGACTAAGTAATAAATCTTCAACATTTTAAAATTTTGATTTGTCAGGTACGATATTTGTATTGATAAAATGTAAAGTTAACAAATCTTTATAAGTGCTTAAGTGTCATGAAAACAGTTGAATATAAAATTTGGTTATTTTAATCAGTCGACATGATATCGGAAGCAATTTTCTTTAACGCTGATTTCAAAGTTTATCTCAAAATTGTAAGTATTTTTATTATTTTAATTTCAGAAATTTTCTCATGATTATTCATTTGAAATGTTAGATAAAAAGTTTGCTTTTTTATTTTTAGCATGTTTAGAATAATATAATTGTCAAATAATTCTAATTGTAAACATTTCTTTGACTTTAAGCTGAATAACATTTAAATGAAGAAAATTTTCACATGATCATTCATTTGAGATTTGAGACAAAAAGTTTGCTTTTTTATTTTTATCTCGTTTAAAATCATATAATTGTAAAAAATTTCTTCGACTTTAAGCTGAATAACATTTACATTTTAATGAAAATTCCCAATCAATGTAGAAAAGAATAATGCTTAAACTTTCATCTGAAAGGTTTGTATATTCTTTGTGAAAACATGTTGTGCGACTGCATCTTCTTTTTTAAAAAAAAAAATAAATAAAATAAAAAACTCCCATTTAAGACATTTACATATAACGTTATGTTTGTTTTTACTATGTTATAATGCATCTCTTATCATCAAAATACCAAAAATGGAAATGATTTATTTTGAACAAAAGTTTTGTAATAGCAACATTCTCAAAAAGTAACTGACAGTAGTCAAACTTTATCATTAGTAAAGGCAACTTATAATAAAAAAAGATGTTATGATTTTTCGTCTATTCTTGTGTGCAATTAAATGTTAGTGCAAATTTAATTTTGATAAAATACAAAATTTACGACTTTTTTTTGTTTCAAAATTTACTACTTTTTTTTGTTTTGAATTTTGATAAAAGGTTTGGCTAAAATTGTTGGTTATCAAATCGTTAAAAATTTCTGATGTGCCAATTTTGCATTCGCACATCAGAACTTATTTTTTCATTACAAAGAGTAATTGGCAAAATTTTTAATTAAAATTCTTAAAGGCTTTCCTGGTTGCACTCCCGGAAAATATTTCTACGGGTGCCTTTTAGTTTTGCTTCAAGTGTTTTGTTAAGTAAAATTTCAGATTCTAAAAAGAGTAAGTTACTTAAGTATTTTCCTATATAATATCAGTAAAAAATTTATGCAAATAATTAATTTGAATATTTTTAAATTTTCTTTATTGTCTTGATTATTACAAAAAATTACAATTTAAAAATTCGAAATATTTTATTTTAATATTTTTGGAAGTGAATGACAAAGTTATAAAGGTAAATTTTCAACTCAAATCAGATGTAAATTTAACTTTTATTATGTAGTGTGGTCTTTTATAATATAGTTTCAGAATATAAATAATGAATGATAATTTGAAAATTACAAATGGCTTAAGTTACTGACTTTTATAAAGCATGTTTTACAAAACTAACAAATTCAATTCAGATTTTGATAAAATAGGCTAATTCCTAAACAAAAAATTAAGAATACATATTAAAATTTAAGACTTGAAAATTATTAATGATTCATCAGAAAACTAATGAAGAAAAGAAAAAAAAATAGCAATAAAAGTTGTAATATAGTATTTTTTAAATAAATTTGAAATAATCAAAATCAGCTGATTATAAGATATACTTTAGAGTAAAAGGGAGGAAAATGGATGATAGTAGAATTCGCTAATATAATTTTATTTACTATTTCTGTACTGCTAAGTAAATAATGCATAGAATGACGAAACTACTGTTCTATGTTTTACTGTTTCACGGCAATACAGAAAAATAATTAAAATTATATCGTTGAATTATTCTAGTACCATCCAAATCTTCCTCTTGCTTACTCTAAAAAATAAAAAGCAACGCAAGATAATATCAGAAAGTACAAAATCTAATATTATATAGCGTCAAAACTAATGCAAAATAATATTAAGGCGAACGCTAGATAATATTAGTTTGCATAGAATCCAATATTACATAATGCAGAGCAAACAGCGACCTCTTGTATCTTTCTAATATTAGAAGTCGTGCAAGATAACATTAGATTTTTCCGGTTTTCTGATATTATCTAATATTAGGGGCTACTTGTGTTATTTTTCAGTTATCAATTATATTTTTCAGTCTGTTCAGCTTTTTCTGTTTTTTTTTCTTTTCAGAGTCGCTGGAGGACCAGCCGAAATGCAGGATGGCCGATCAGTGGTGCCAGTTCCTGTACACTGAAAACCGTAAGCTAGAAGTCCCGCCAGTCAATGTAAGCCGCAAGCTGATCCATGTGCTCTTGGGAATTTCCCTAAGACATGAGAGCGCGTTTTGGAACGAACCAAAAAAGACGTATATGATGGACTCCAAAGAGGAATAGCAATTGTCTAAAAAGATCGCGAAGACGAACTCTTAATCATTTATATTTGTGTTATTTATGTGTTTGTTAATCGTCCGTGTTTATGTAAATTTAGTCTTCAATATATGTTTTTGTTAAAGAACAGCGTCTCATTAATTCAAAGACGACCACTCATGCCGTCTCCACACACACACACACACACACACACATATATATATATATATATATATATATATATATATATATATATATATATATATATATCCGGTTTTTAAAATAAAAAATAAAAAAAACTTTATCCTTTTTTTTTTTAAATTAATTAATTCTTTTTCTTTCCCCAGTTGTTTGTCATTTTTATTATTTCCCCCCTCCTTTTTTCATTTGTCTGTAATTTACCTTTGTTTTGTCTTCATTTTAAATTTATCTTATGAGTTCTATTTACTTGCAGCTTATGCGCAATAAATGATACTTATTGTTTTTCCTAATTTTTTCTGTTTTTTTTTGTATTTATTTATTTGCTATATATATATATATATATATATATATATATATATATATATACACACATATATGTGTGTGTTGAATACGCCGTGCAGCGCCATCTGTAGTAAAGCAGACTCCCTTTACAGACTCACTCACGAGACGGCAACGGGGAGGGAGCTCCGGAAGATGTTCTAGCTATAATTATTTTGTGTTTTCTTTTAATGTTTCCTTAATAAAATCTTTAAATGTAATTCCCCTAGATAACTTTGAAGCTAACCCTCGACACTTCCCGTCCGCAATATAGGGGTTCAGCCATGCTTCGAAAGTCGCCCAAACTAAAAAGTTCAATAACTCCACTTCATAAATCGGCCAATAACCCCGCCGCATAATTTAAAATATCTACGAACAATTTTCTACGTCAAAGAATCTATTTCATCTACGCAGGCCAATTCACCCGCCTGAACTGAAAAGCCAAATTCCAGCTTTGAAAGCAACGAACTATTGCTGTCAAATGTTCAACTTCAAAAGGCCGATTCCACTGCCTGTGTGACCAATTTCCCGTCCGCAATTAAGAAATCTCTTCATCGACATTCAACGAACTAGGATATCGATACTTCTCTTCTGCATAAGTCATCGCATTCAACGTCAACAATGATAAAAGTGAACTCGTATCATCGTAGTAAAACAATTGTGTATTACCATTTGTGAATACTTATCTCAAGAAACGGATAGCTTGTATAAGCGTGTTCATGTTCGTGTTGCTTAATAATGATGGTTAATTCATTAAATAAACATAAACTTTAATAAAGACAATTTCTAGGTTAGATATGCATAAGAAGTTACATAGGTGCACGGCCCCCGGCAACGTGCGTGCTTCGATCGTGCAGTCCAGAGAGAGAGTCAGTGGCGTGCCAACTTCTTTTTAACTGGGGGGGGGGCGAGCCAATGCTAAGTCAGAAATTTTGTCCGATCTAGTGTTTTAAAATAAGTTGTATTACTTTAATGTAATTGTACGGAAACTATGAGCTTCAACAATTCCCTAACATAAACTTCGACCAAAAGGTCATACTTGCCAAATCGGGCTTTAAGGCTATCAACTGCTTTGGTATAGTTTGCAGCGATTGGCGGAAAGCTTTCTACAACTTCTCTAGCTCTAGATCCAACAGCTGTAGCTTGAATCAGATATTGAAATTTGTTTTCAGGGGCAATATCTGTATCGTTATGAATTTGTTCAAATTGTCCCCAAAATGGTAGCCAATCTTTTAAATCTCCACTAAATTGCCTAAGTTCTAATTTTGGCAAATTAAACTGCTTTCTGGCACTAATAATATTTGGAGGAGACTCACCGGTTCTAAACGATGTTAGCTTGAAGTCTCGCCAAATCCAGTTCATGTTTACTTATATTTTCTGTCTCTTGATATTCTCTTCGTCTCAATTTATCTTCATATTCCTCCTTTTGTCGTCGATCATTGACAGTAGCTACCAATAAATACACTTGTTACAAAATCTGGATCAGCTAAATATTCTTTACTTTTCAAAATGATTGTTTTCAGATCCGATACAGTAGCTTTTTGAGGTAATACTTCGCCAATTTCTTGGGCAACAATAATAAGATCTTCCTTTTTAAATCCTTTTGGTGCTAAAAACATTTTTCGAATCAGAAGTAACGTATCAACCGTCCTGTCACGGACGCCACAAATGTCGTTAATAAGTTGAAATAAATAATGCGGACGCCTTTTAAATAAAATAAATCAAATGAACTACGAGTTCTACAGATGAATGACAACAATATATAAAACTTTAATCTTTTAATGACCAATAATTTAGCATCAAAACGGAATCAAAAAATATATAAACTTAAATTAAAACAAAATAGAACAACAACAAAAAAACTATATCTGGTTGCCACGCAACCTTAAAGTGAAATTTTAAAACAAATAAATCTAAAGAAAATTAAAGGTGGCGCTTCTGTTAAAAATACATACCTTAATGACTTAAAATCTTAAACAACAGTAAAGGCAGCTGTTTGTAAAAATCTTTATTGTGATTTAATAATTCCCCCAAATATTTTAGTTGATTTAAACGAAGCATAAAAAGAATATGATTGAATTTCAAGAGAAAATATGATTTCTCCTTATTCTAAAACTAAATTCCTTTTGCATAAAAACGAACAACAAAATACTTTCGATTTAAATTCAATGTCTAAAAATGAAAATCAAAATAATTCTTTCATTTCCAATTCGAAAAGCGACAATTTCTCTCCACCAGTTTCTAAAAAGAGATCTGACGAAAATATGATACCATGCCGCCAGTTCATTGAAGGCCAGAGGTTTTTCTTTGGAAATAATGAATCACTCTCTTCTCAAAATGAAACCGCAAATTTGCTATGCGAATGCAAAGGTACTTCCGATCAAAATTTATTAGAAAAACAAATAAATGAGTCTAATTCGATGACGTCTGCGACTAATAGGAAAGCAGACACTGCCCAAACATGTGAACGCTGCGTCACATCCAATGTAAACATTGAGCAACGTGCTTTTCCCGATGTAAACAAAAACGAAACCGATATGTTTTCGTTTGCCGAAACTGAAACAAACAATTTTAATTCTTCAAATCCGGAAAATAAAGAGATTAAAAATGCGTTTATTGAAAATACAGATTATTGTTTATGTAATATAAATAATAATATCTAATATCTAATATAAATAATAATATCTAATATAAATAATAATATCTAATATCTAATATAAATAATAATATCTAATATAAATAATAATATCTAATATCTAATATAAATAATAATATCTAATATCTAATATAATAATAGTTTACACCGATTTTGATTTATTTCATCTAGAATCCGATACGCGTACTGAAATTGAATAGCTCCTCCAATGCAATAAGTATCGAAATAACGCGCAATAAATAAGCTATAATAAATAGGTAGAATGCGTGAAATAAACTTTAAACTAGCATTTTTTAAATAATTGTTAGTTTAAAGAATCCGAACAAAATTTGCATTACAATTAAAAAAAAACTGCTTTTTCAATTTTTCTCTTTCTTGTTTGTTATGACTTTTTTTCGCAATTGCAAACTTATCTAATTATAATAAACAAAATTAATCATTAGATTTACAAAAAAAAAAAACATTATTTTCTTCTCTTTTATAATATATTTTTATACTATTTTTTATAGTAAATTACAATTCGCAAACGCAAACAAGTCAATATTTTTTTTTTTTTTTTTTTTCAAATTTAATAATTTATCGTTTTTTAGAAAATGGTATTTTCAATCGTTGTGTATTATTGAACTAGATTTGGGAAAAAAATTCTCTGCAATTAAATTTTTGCCTTTTATTATCCTCTTACATTAAACCCTACTCAGAAGACAAGGATGCCAAGTAGTCGTACTTTATTTAAAAATTTCATGTTAGAGTTTTCAGTTACACAATTTCACTGTTGTCGTTCTAGCCATAAGGGAAATTCATGATTTTTTTATATATATCACAAAGTCGTGTTTGAAGTTTAACTGGATACAACTATTTTTGAATACTTTCAATTAAACAAATTTTCAATTTCAAATTATTCTTAATTGTTTTTATATTTGGCTCTGGATTTTATTTTTGCCTTATCAATTACCATTGTGTAATTAAATAAATTATGAAAAAGTCATTCGGAAAAATATTTTTTTCAAGTGCCACATAAATTTGTCAAAGACTTTTTGAATAAGAATTAATTGCATCAATCAGGATAACTTAAAATATCATTTGAATAGAACCAAAAAAAAAAAAAAAAAAAAAAAAAAAAAAAAAAGACTTATGAATAAAACAGAATATATTTGTTAATATTTAAAAATTAATAATACTTAACTAATTATTAATACTTAGCTAGTATTTTAAAAAAAAATCTCAAAACTGAAAAAAATAATTATGCTTGATTTTTTTTTTCTCCCTAAATTTAACAATAAGTATTTTCAAAAGTTCAAATGTCAAACAACAGTTTAAGAAATAATTAAAAAGTTTTCTTTAGTCAAGAATTTTTTTCAGTACAATTTCTAACAAAATTTTTAAAACAACTTGATTTTATAAATTTTTTAATATTCATTTTAACAAATTTTATTCTTAAAATATTACATAATTTTTAAAAAACAAATTTTCAAGTATATTTCGGTATTATAGTTATAAGACTAGAAAATAAATAATTTTTTCTTGGAATAGTTAGTACGGGAAAGTTAAGGGGGTAGAAAAATTAAGAAAATAAGTAATAAAAAAATTAAGAAAATCAATAATAAAAAAAAAGGTTTCTTAATTATGAATCTAAATTTATCAGCAACTTTATAATAATTCAAGAACAATTTTATTGAAAAAGTTTCCTTTCTTCATATTCCGCTCGTTTTATTAAGCTCTTATATTGAATCTAACTCAGAAAACAAGGGTGCCAAGTCGTAAGAACTTTGTTACAACTTTTAGGAGTTAGAACTTTTAGTTATGCAATTTCATTGCAGTCGGTCTAGCCATAATGATTATTCGTGATTTTATTTTATTACAAATTCGCATTAGTAGTTTAACACGATACAAATATCAATTAGATTTCATTGCACTCATTTTTAATAACAAAATTCTCTCAATTGTTTTTCTGATTGACGCAGGATATTTTTTTTACTTATGATTTACCATTCTGTATGCAAATGAATTATGCAAAAGTAATTCAAAAGAAATTCTCTTTTTTTACATGTCGCATAAATTCGTAAAAAACTTTTTGAAGTATACATTAAGATAATCTAAAGTATTATTTGAATAAAAACAAATAACGCTAGTTTAATAATTACAAATGAATATAAGTGAATATCTTTAGAATAACTGATATTTAATAGAGAATCTCAAAACAGAAAAGAAAATTATGCTTAAGTTTGTTTTTTTTTCACCCTAAAATTTGTTATTTACCATTTTATTAAAGAGTAAGTATTTTAAAAAGGTCAAATATCAAACAGAAGATTAAGAAATAACTAAAACGTTTTTCTTATTCAATTACTTTTTTAATGCTATTTTAAATAAAAAATTTAAAAAATGTGATTGTAGAAATTTTTCAATCTGAATCTTAACAAATTTTATTCCTAAAATAATACACAATTTTTCAAAAAATAAATTGTCGAATATATTTGGTATTATAGATATAAGAGTAAAAATGTCTTTTTGCCTCAGAAAATAAAAGGGGAAATTTTCGCATTTTCAAAGATGAACAAAGGAATAAAAAAATAATAAAATGGTTTCTTAAATATGCATCTAAATTTATCTGCAACTTTATAATAGTTCGAAAACGATTATATTGAAAAAGTTTCCGTTCTTCATATTCCATTCTATTTATTACCCACTTATATTCTCAGAAGACAAGGGAAAATAAATGAAATTATGCTTCTTAATTATGCATCTAAAGTAATCTACTATTTGATGAAAATTTCAAAAAACTATTATATTGTAAAAGCTTCCGTTCTTACAAATATCTAACAGAAAATTGTACAGCGGATGAAAAATAAGTATGCAATTTATAATAATTCTTATTTATATTATATAGGATTTAGTTATAGTAATGTTATATATTTTATTATGTACTAATCTCAGTTATAAACTCACCAATTTTTTTAAATGAAAACTGCAAAATTTTACTAAAAAACAAGTTTTTGCAACTATGATGCATTTTTTTCTCTAAATATTTTGAAAATATTAAAAGGTAGTTGATATAAAAGTTAATAAAAACATGGCAATAGTTATACTAAATATATTATGGCTAAGAATACGCAAAAATTTAAAACAAAAATTTTTTTAAGTTTTATTTAAAGTTGTGCAAGATTATTATAGATTTTATTATAAGTTCTGCAAGAAACTAATTATTTAATCGATTTATTATATGAAATAATAGATTTGTGAGAGAAAAAATCATGTCTGAAATATATTCATAAAATATCTAGGTAAATGGTAATAAAAAATCATAAAATATCTGAATAAAAATTATCTTTGAAATTAGAAATCTAATTTAATCCCAGCGTTAGACGCATCCTATTCGAACATTCGAATCTCTTTTACCAACTAATTGTTAGGTGAAAGACATCTGATAGAGGGGAGGGAAAATGACGATTGCAGCCTTAGAGGAGTAATTTAGGTAGAGAGAACCAGTCCCTATCCCCAGTCTTTTACTATGGAGGTGGATTGATGAGCTGCGTTTTGAACTATGAAAAAAATGGTAGTATACTGCTGTGCATACGGGTGTGACGAAAAATTCATTATAGGAGGACATTTTATATTTCACAAATAAGATTTTTATTCTTTTATATTCACTTATAAGCATTTATTTGCAATTTTTATGTTAGCACGTCAGGTTGTGAAATGAATTTAATTGGTTTTTAACTAACAACATTTTTTAGCTATTATTTTTTTATATTTCTATTTAAATTAATATATTATAATGTAGTTAACATTTATAGGCATTTTCATTACAATTAAATTTCATATTGATATAAATATTCTGATATTTTTACTCCTTTTTTTGATGAGCACGCGCATCGGATTTGGCGCATTTTTTTCACGCCAATGTTTACAAATAAATCGCATTTTACTCAAGCGAATTTAAATATGTATTTTAGTTGCACAGACTTTAAAAGATATAAAAGTACGTTCCATATAAAAAATAATTTTTTGGATCAAAAATAAAATAATCTTTTAAAAATTACGTTTTTAAATAAAATTTATAAATCGAAGAATACTTTTTTTATTATATAAGAAAAATTGTTTGGATATTCATATTTATGTAGGAAGTTTTATATTTATTACTGTACATGTATTATTCAGGAAAATATTAACTAGGTTATTATAGGTTATATTATTAATAATAGGCCCTATTATTAAATAATTGTTATAGGATTGTCAAAGGAGTAGCTATTTATTATTATTAGTATATGTATTTTATTTTGATTTCTAGAAATAAAAAGTGAATAATTGTTTTTTTGAACATTAATTAATTTTTTTTTAAAATGTTAATTAAGTCGAGAACTATCAATATTTCAAACAACAGGTAGATAGTATGTTCTTATATGGAATTTCGTAATTCTTTTCTTTGAATAAAATAAAGTGACAAATAACAAAACCAAAATTTGTTATTTTAATTTAAATTCTTTTATTATGTTATGTTAACTCACTAAAATTTTAATTGTATGCATTGGTTGAAATAATTTATTATCGCATGGCAGGCAAACTAGAATTCCAAATTGTTCAGCATGTAAAAATATTAATATTTATTTTAAAAATAAAACAAAATATTTTGTTTTTATCAGAAAAATTATGAATAACACTAAACCATAATATATATATATATATATATATATATATATATATATATATATATATATATATATTAATAAAAAAATTAAAAATTGCCGTTTTAGTTGTCCTGTTAAATTTTTTTAATTATTATATGTAATCTAAATAAGAAAAATTATGCATTGATTAAAATTAATTATAAAAGGCTTTCATTGTAAAGTATGTATAAATGTTAGGGAAATATGTTTCAAAAATTTAACTAAATATTTTTATAATAAAAATTAAGAAAAAATAAAAGATAAGTAAAGTATTAACAATTCTTAAAGCAAAGCATTCCCACAAATGCCCGCTGAGTGCTTGAAAGTCATGAAGGTTAAGCTTGCACAATTTAATGATTAACAGTCATAATAGAGACAATCGTAATAGTCTAGGCACTCTAGCATTGCGCACCGCCCGCCTTTACTTCATCGGCAAGCTGACCCATCGATCTGAACCTGAATTAATAATTCTTCTTTGTACTAATAGAAGACACACATTTTCTTTTAAATTACTTTGTTTTTTAGTAACAATTTACATAATTATTTAACTCAAATATAAAATTGCTAATTTTTGATTCACACATATTCCGCATTTTAAAAATCAGATACTAAATGTGTAGTGTATTATGAGATTTTTCAAATCATTTCTGTTAATAGTTTCAACTTCAATTTAATTTTTTTTAAAAATGTTACGTATTTTTCAGCATGTTTCTTTATTATTTTATTTGTCTAATAATAATTTTAAAACCACCCAGTATTAATAGCTAACTGTTTATACGTAGATTTTCTAAAGATGAGATAAAACGAAAAGTATGGGAAGTAAATGCCCACAGAGAAGAATTCACAGCATCCAATAATAGTGTGTTATGCTCTAAGCATTTTACTATGGATTCATTTGATAGACAAAGATTCTTATCTCTTATGACCTTTTGACGAAAATAATTAATGCATATAATCATTTGCAATTGTTTCCTTATATTTTACATACTTTCAAATGTATCTTCGATTCAAAAAATCATTATTTTTATTTCATTGTTTGGTAAAATCTTGCTTAACTAATATGTTATTAGCTTTTTATGATTAAGCAATTAAAATCAAATAATAAAATTTAACGCACATATTATAATGTATTTTTATTAGAAAACTCATTTCTTAAAATCACGAATAAAATTGGGAAAGCATTCAAAATAAAATAAAAAAGGAGAGAAAAATCTTTAGGTACTCTAAAAAATATTCCTGTATGATGTGACCGCCAGCTATGAATTTTTCGCCAAAAACGTAACCCCTATCTTTGAACAAGTTTTCCGAGCCCAAACAATAGACTGGCTCTCTCTAACCTAATATCTCCTCTAAGATCGCAGCCCGTTAGCAAAATCCGTACGAAAGCGCGAGGTTACAGGTTTTTCCTAGAAGTAGAAATGGAACGTTAAAATGACATCATTCTTCTATCCCTAGCTCGTACGATGGTTGCGAGTTTAGACAACACCTCCTAGATAAGAGCAGGCCTCAGCACTGGTTACCATAAATATCCGTTAGTAGTCCAAACGTAATGACATATTTCGTATTTTCAACCACTGCGCAGCTAACGAAATGACATCTTTCTTCTTTTTCATCTACTGCGCAGCTAACTTCGTTAGATCGGACTACTAAATTTATCCGTGCTGAGTAAGACTCTCTACACGCTAATGATGAAAGCATGCAAAGTGCTGCCATGGGTGGAGAGTTCTGCTTTACGCCATCTGTAATCCATTTCGATCACCAATAGATCTTAAAGCAGATTCTCTCTTGACTGTGAGCAAAGGTTATTAACTGCATACAGCGAGAATGTACTTTAAATCGCACGCAGTAAGAGTGGCCCAGCGTATGAATCTGTGATATTTTTGACACAAAGAAAATTAGGCTTAAAACATGTCACTTTCCTGTTTGGTTTGTAGAGTGTTTTGGCTGATATTTCTTTATGACCGTGGTTCGGATTAAATTCTGCTCGATAAAGACATTTTGTTTGTTATATTTAAAAAAAAACAATACAAAAAGTTTTGTATACACAGAAAGCACATAATTCTTACAATAAAAATAATGTTTTAAATTATAATTAGAAATCTGACTTTGCTTTTAATTACAAATTATTTTAACGAAATTGACGCGGATGAATTATACTCGAAAGAGAACTCTTGACAAAAATATGTTAATATTAGTAAAAAATAAATGAAATGTTTATAACTTGTTTATTATCTATCTAACTAAACATAAATTTTGATTATGTCTCGAAAACGAGTTGTTTACTTCTGGGATCCTGATGTTGGTAATTTTCATTATGGTATGAAATTAGTTTATAAAACTTTTCAAATATCAGAAACATATGTAACTGTTGTATAAATGTCTGCAAATTATTCGGGGATTCTTCTATAAAATCTTATATATTTCTTATAAAGAATTTCCCTATCGTTAGAGCAAAGAATCATTAAAGATAGAAAAGCATAAAAGGGAATATTTCTGATATGTTTTCCATTTAGTGTAGAGTATAAACTTAGTATGGTTCTTACGTATTATCGCAACCAGGTTTACGTGATTTGTATGTATGCGATTTGCACTGATGTTTTTTTAAGTTCAAGTGCCACTGCCCGGTATATCCTACACTGATGTTTTTTTAAGGTCAAGTGCCACTGCCGGTATACATTTATTCAAAATGTGTGAAGAAAAATAATATAAATCACTTAGAGTTGCCGTAAGTAGGGTCGCCAAATTTGGCGATTTATGCGAATTTTGGCCTGGTTGCGTTACCCTTAGTATTAAAGTTATTAAACAATGAAGCTAAAATCAGAAAAATCATGTATTTGATTATGAATTTCAGACGTCTGGATGTATTTAACTTTTCTTAGTTTAAAAATTTTAGAATTTCACTTAATAATAAAATTTCTTGCTATTCTCCGTATCAATACCTGTTTGCCCCAATTACAATCGCCAAGCCGGCAAAAGCTTCTTAAACTTACAAAAAAATTTTAAAAAGCTTGTTGAGGTTTACCAGAGTTCTACCCCTAGGGATATCTTTGTATTGATATCTATCTGTCCGTTCCGGTGCTAGGTGCCAAAGACATTTTAACTTGCAAAAATTTTTGAAAAATATTTTCTCAGGATGTCAATAAGTTAAACCTTTATAGTTGGTCTCCTTCTATGATGTATTTGTTTTCAGTTTCTTGGAAGTCACCAAAAGTTAGCGGTTACTTTGCCATTGATATGCGCGATTCTGAAAGCATCCCTTTTGCAGGTTTTGAATTCAAAGTTTCCAATTTTTTCTCGCAGAATTTTATTTCTTTGTGGTGATAGATCTCCCTTTAAATAAATAAATAAAAAAAGCTGATTCTTTGGTCTAAAATAAAGGGAATCTCAGTTTTTGATCATTTAAAAATTATTCAGATCAGTATTTTTTTAAAAAAAGCATAAATATATCTTTAAGTAAATAATAATGCTAAATATTAACTTAAAATAAGAATAATTTGTAGTAGGGTGACCCGGGGTAATTCACGATCACTCTGTTTCTGGGGTAAATAATGATCACCTAAGTTTTAATTAAAAAAAAATTTTTTTTAAATTTGAGACATGGACAAGAATGCTTGTACACTTTACTAAAGTATAACTACATTTACTTAATAATAGTCTTTTGTTTAATCTAACAAAATAAGTATCTTTTGAATTGCTTTCCGTATTTTCCACTTCAAAGATGGGTTTCAAAATGTGCACATTTCTGCAAAGATCCCCCTCCTTCTCTTAATAATAAATATTTTGAGTTACTTTCTTTTTCTTTGATATAAAAATAGTGTAAGCTTTTGTTTAATTGTTTCACATCTACTGTAAACGTGATAATTGTTTATAGGAAACTATATCAAATGTTGCCCCCTACAGATGGGGTAATTATTGATCACTGGGGTAATTCCTGATCATTGTCATTTCTTATAAATAGTATAAAAAATAGCTAATTGTCTTGTCTTAAATAACAGTTCATATTTATAGTGGAACAACTATAAAATATATTTTAACTGTAATCATAAAATTTGTTTTTAACTGTATACAAGACAAATGTGTTCTCATTTGCAACATTTCTGGTTTGTCTTACCTTGCCTCTATCTTAATTTTATGTGTGTACATTGTTAGAACAGTTTTTAAGTTTATAAATTAGCCTAGTATAAATATGGTGAGAAATTATAAGCCTAAAAAGGATGCTAAGCTTCTAGAAAGCAAAATTAGCGAATTTATTTTAATGATTGAAAATGAAAATTTCAGTGTGAGAGCTACTGCCAAAGGTGTTGACAGGGTTGGAGTTTTTGCCGGCAAAAAGGGTTTTTTGCCAGGACAGTAGCAAAAACCTGGTAAAAACCGACAAAAACCAATTTATTTAAATTGCCGATTAAATATTAGTACAAAATACTTGAAGCAAATTTAAATCAATCATAAGGAATAATAATTTTGATACATTACATGAGAAAATTATTTTTAAAATATTATTAATTAATATAAGGGTAATAAGTTTTAAAGGATTGAAAGTTTTTGACCTCTTTTCATTTTAGAATCCTTAAATAAATGTTTTTTTAACAAATTGTATTTTTTTTTTACTTCTTCATAATAACTTTTGGTATGTATTATTTTACATATCACTCTTACACTATATTTAAAGAGAGACATAAGAAAGCTAAGATGGATGTTTTATTAGATAGATTTTGATAATCACCTCATTTCTCAATATTACTTTAAAATGCTAACAAAACCACACAATTTAAATTCTTGTGAAATTTCCAGTGAATTTTGGGAATTAATGTCTCATTTACACTCATGTCCTTCTAGTAGTACTGCCATTGAAAGAGTGTTTTTGAATTTTTCATTTGTACATTCTAAAATTCGGAATAGGTTGACTCTAAATAATGTTTCAAAACTAGTGTTCTGTTATGCTATGTTGAGACAGCACAAATTGTATTGTGATGATTAATAAAGTATTGAATTTGGGCAAATTTAAAAAATTGCATTGATACGTTTATATTTTAATTTACTACACATGTTGATAGATATTTTATGTTTTAAATTATAGTTATATTAATTTAAAATAAGTTCATTTCACTGGGAAAAAGAGAATAATCACTAATTTTCCGATCAATAATGTTTTAAACTACTAAAATGATATATATTAATACATTATGATTTAATTATGGAATAATAATTTTGTTAATTTTTTCTTAATTATATATATTTATGGTATATATTTCAATTTTAGGAATAATTTTGTATCAAAAATGTGTTTTTTTCTTTTCATTTTGGAAAATATAAGTTTTAGCCAGTTTTTTCCACTTTGCTTGGCAAAAACCTGTTTTTGCCAGGAGGGTTTTTACCGGTTATTACCATGGTTTTTTCCACCTGCGGCGAAATCTTGCCAACCCTGGCTCTTACTTAACTTTACACTCTCACTTAATGAAGTTAAAAAATCCAGCAAAAGTAACCCATGTGGGAACTCTTTCTTATATTCCAGCAGAACATGAGAATGATTTGGCTGCTTGCCTAAAATGTATGACAGGATGCAAAGATTTTTGGAAAATTTAAAGTGTTAATCTTTATTATTGCTTTTGAATAAATCATTTTACTAGCTGCTTAAACATATCTTTTTGGTTTATTTGTTTGATCTTGATGTCTTATTTGTTAATTACCATTGTATAATTATTTTTAAACAGCTCCTTTACTATAAAAACTGGTGATCAGTAATTACCCCAGAAGTGAATCAAGAGAAGGGGTATTTCCTGATCACTAAAAATTTAAAATCTTTTAAATTATAATTAGATTTTCAAGCAAAAGAAGGTAGCATAGGACTCATCTCATATACCCTTAAACTTCCAGTAAATATTAAAATTCTATCTTGAATAGTTTTTTTACAAATTAGATGTTTGCATTTTTTGATCAGGAATTCCCCCAGGTCACCCTAGTTGTTTCAATTTGTAGCTTCTTGAAAAGGATGCTATGAGTTATCTTTAAATGATAAAAAAAGAGTAATTGCATTTTTCCAAATAGGGTAATGTTTTTAAAAGAATGGTGCATTCATCTCTCAAAAAAGGCAGGCAGGGTGAGACTGTTTTAAAAACTTTAAGGATGATTACTTAAAATGACTTAAAAAGCACAGAATTTTTCTTTTCTTATTTAATAAATCTTTATACTGGCATAGAGAAGCAATGGCAAGAATGCGTTTAATTTTAAAATTGTTTAAAATATTTTTCAATTTAGTAATTTGAAAAGATTTAGCAAAATGGTCACAAGAATGGGGCAAATATTGAGCAGAGACTTGCATTAAATTTAAAAAAAAAAAAAAAAAACTTAAGAAAAGTGTTGAAATTGATAAAGGTACGATACCCTTTTAAAAAGGTATTTTTTAGCGAAATAGAAATATTTGAATTTTGCAAAAAAATGGTTTATGAAATTCAAAGTTTTTATCCTAATTAACAGAAACAGTTCAACCTAAAAATAATTGATAATGCGATAAATTTGAACATTCTTATGTAAATTTGTTTTAAAGTGTGTGAAATTCTTACCTTTCAAAAATTTTGCTTTAAAACAATATTGCATTAAAATCATTAGGATTTTAAAAACTTTGTCTTAATCTGTAGCATTAACGACAATAAAAGTGATTTACTAAATGACGTGGATTTACAAAAAATTTAGCCTGCCAAGTATGAGATTGAATTTTTTAAAAATAAATTGTGAATTTTTCTGTAATTTGAATAATGTACCTATCATTTTTGAAAAGTATCTCCATTTTCATGAGTGTTTGAGTTATAAACAATTTTTGATGCATTCATTTGTGCTCTTTTAGAAAATATTAGTGGGAAAATACACACTCTGAGATTTTTGTAAAATATGTTGAGTAAAACACCATTTCTGAATAATCGTAACATTTGCAAGAAATGTAAGATTATCTATTAAATTTTAAAGAATCAAAAACTCACTTTTTTATTGCTTTAGAATAAGAATATCAACTTCAACCAAATTAATTTTCAGGCATTATGAACCTGTGTTTTAAGATCTTTTTTATAATATGTTGTAAGTGAGCATTTGAAAATAATTTTTTTAATACAAAACAGAATATTTAAAACCATTTCTTAATATGTGTTATCAAAATTAATCTATTAGAAAAGATTCCTTTAATTATTTATCAGAATTTCATAAGAGTTATGTGTAAAAATGATTGATATTTATTAGAAAATAATAGGCAACGCTCGAATATGACATCTGGGGAGAAGACCGGCCCTTCCCTCTCCTTCTCTTTTCAGTTGTATAGGAATGTACTATGATGTTTTTCCTTTTCTTAATATTTTTCGTATTTAATTGTTAAAAATATTTTTTTAAACATTTCTGTGACGCTTTCTTTTAGAACTATGTTTAATGTAGTTTTCAGTTCTGTATAGTTTGCTAACTTAAAAGATTTTAATCAATTTGAAATTCAATACAGAAACTTCCTTCTTCTATGACTCTCCACACGCTAATGTTGAAAGCATGCAAAGTGTTGCCATAGGTAGAAAGTTCTGCTCTACGCCACCTGTAGCCTGTTTGGATCTCCAATAGATAACAGTCATAATTTCACATCATTTGCATGAAATTAATATTAAATACTAAAGTTTTTACCTCTAATTTTTCTTTTATTTAAGTTCATAATATTAATAATTTAATACATTTTAAATATTATACGATTACTGATTAATATATCTTCTTGTAAGTTGCTTTGAAGCATAGAGTAAAAAAATTTTTTTACCAAATCTAATGTATTTTTATAGGACCTGGGCATCCTATGAAACCTCATAGATTATCTGTTACTCATAGTTTAGTATTGAATTATGGACTTTATAAGAAAATGCAGGTAAATAAAAGTTTCATTTAAGGTTCTAGTTATAGAATTTTTTTTGTTTATCTATAATTTTATTATAGTGACTCAGATTGTTCAACACTTACTGTCTCAAAATTTATTCTTAAACTTTTATCAAAGAGTGCAGTGCTCATATAATCAAAAAGTGCATTAAAAAAAGAGCTATTGGATACAAAAAAGAGGGGGGGGAAAATTTCATCTACTAACTTTGGAAATCACATGATACCTAGATATCTATGAATGATTCTAGTAGATATCGATATGATTTTAACTGGAATCAGCCGATTCCAATTAACTCTAACAATTTCATTTGAAATCATCTGCCATTGAAAATCACACACACTAGATATCTACATTGATGATTCTAATAGATATACATGATTTGAGCCCTTAAAATGCTGCCATATAAACGGCATGGCACTTTTCTGGATCAAATGCTGTTTAAATATCGACAAAAATTATTGTTTTATTTTAAAGGTTTTTATTTTTGCCATATTTACAATTCATTCAAATTTAATTACGTGTGTAATTATAATTTTATAATCAATTATTATAATTATACCTGATGGGAAATAAACTTTAAATAGTTTCGGATTCTTAAGAGTTAATTAGGGACAATAAGCTAAAGTATTCTAACATTTTTATCTAGAATATATTTTTATATTTGTTAAAATACATGAAACATAAGAATCTTAGACTTATATCATTAGTTCATAGTTGTCTTTAATTATTTTTTGACCTGATATTTCCGATTTTATTCTTCCATTCAAATTACTCATTTTCAACTACTGTGAACTAATGATGTTTTGATAGATTTATGTCAGTTGGTTATTTCTTTACAATGCAGAATTGTGTGGTAGCAAATGATTTCTTTGTATATAGTTTGGTATATATATATATATATATATATATATAGTTTAAAAGAAAGAAAAACAATTTCTCTCATCATCAAAATGTGTACTTTCATTCAAAAAATTCAAATCAAGGCTGTAATAGGAGCTGGCTAGATACTGTGTATTTAACAGAACCTTTTTCTTTAATTTTCTTTCATAACTAAATTTCAATTTTTATAGAATTTCTATAAAATGACAATTTTTTCTGAAATCTGCTTCAGTTAGTGAGCTTTGCAGATTGTTTTTCATCTGACATTTGGGGTGAAGGAGAGAAAAAACAGCCCAAAAGTGCTGAGAGAAAAACAAAGGCTTGGAAAAGATTTTTCTATATTCCTTGATGGGAGAAACAAAATTATTTTTTCCCTTTTGAAATCTGATGCAAAGAAACGAATTATCATTCAAACTGCTGATTGGAATTATTCCCTTCGCATGTGTGAACTGTTTCTAAACTATCTAAACACTTACGAAACCTAAAACTATTTCTATGGGTGATTCTCACGAAATATGACAATTCACTCTCCCTTGCTCCAAGATCTAATACTATAATGCTAAAAGAACTTTTTTTTTAAAAAAATTAATAAATAGCATTGCTGTTAGCATTTTAAAATGATTTTGCACTAGTATTGACTGTTTTGTATACTTGAAAAATTTAATTGAATATCAAAATGTCTTTTTCCTGGCATGTCCCAAACAATGTTTTCAATAATAACTAGCTTCAAAACTTCCCATAAATTTTTCAATATCTAATTTTTTTTATGCGCACAGTGTATTATTTACAAATACTTCGTTTAAAATAATTTTTTCTGTCAATAATTTGTTTGGCCCAAGAAAGACTGTCATTTTCCTGGCTACTTTTATTTAGTGGTTTATAATCAAAATAGATAGAGCCAGCAATCAATATCTTATATTAATAGATTGATTAGATACCCTCCTATATGAACATGTCTTGTTGCATGAATAAAGAACCAATTTTCTGGTTCAAAATTTATTTCAAAAAAATTTTCAAGGTGAGTAGGTTTTTGTGTTGTCATTTTCCTGATTTCTTGAAATCATTAATAACATAAACTACATAGATTTATCTGAGTTATTTATGAAATCCTGTTGTTTTCTGTAGAATATAAACGTCTTAGGCCAAAATATAAAATTCAACTAAAGTTATATGTTGAATTTGTCATTATCCTGGCTGTCATTTTCCTGACTTATGAATGCCAGAACATGGAAGTGTTACCAGAAATTTTTTTTAACTGCTAATACTGTAAGGAGGGAAAGCAAATATTACCTAATACCAAGTTTATGTATGATTGTAATATGCTTGGATCTAATCAAAGTTATTTATTTATTTAATGATTGATTATTATACACAATTTTATTCTGTACATATCAGCAAAAAATTTTTTTTCTTCTCTTTCTACAGTGGATAAAAAGAATTAATTTAAGTAATTTATGGTCCATCTAATATAAAGGCATAAGTTGAGTTACTTATTATTAACTTAAAATGACTGTTTTTTAAACTTCTAAGCTAATATGTAATTTTCCTGGCATTTAAGATTTGGTGAATTTCTATTTTATTTTTTTTCTCGAGCTAATGTCAATAAACTACACTGCTGTCTGTAAGATATTAATAAGTGTAACTAAAGAAGTATACAAAAATTTTTTAGATTATTTTAAAGACTTAAAATTTGAAGAAATTTTTTGGTCCAAATTGTCATGTTTAAACAGATTCACCCATATATTTATATTAATATATTTATTACCATTAATATATTAATGTACATAATACTCTGCAGATATTTAACTAAAACGAGTTGATTTGAAAATTATTTTCTTTAATTAACTGGAATTTAATAAAAGAAATAAATATTAAAAATTGGAAGAAAAGAAACGCAGTAAAAACATTTATTTACTTCGAATATACATTGTTTCAGGATATATCTGAATATATTCTATTTGTTATAACATTGTATAAAATTCTAATTAAAATGTATTAATTTTTACCAACCTGTGCAAATTTTGCTTTATAGGTGTTTGATTAAGCTTGACTATTACTATATTCTTTGAGTGACTGTGTCACAATTGCTGACAAATTTAAATTTCTGAAGATTGTGCTGCAGGTTGATGCTTATCTTTATCTTGCTGTGTTTATAACTTCAATTTTTAAGTTTACCAGTTAAACAAAAAAATTTATCTTTATTTCTTTAAATGGGTAAAAAAAAATCTTAAGCAGAAGGATTTCCATGTAGCTGTTATTAAATTGGGGTGTAAAAATAATTTTAAGGTACAGTTTATTTCTTTCTTGGTGCATAAAATTTTTTATTTTCTGTTTGAAATTTTTATTTTATTTTTATATACTTTAAAATTTTTGTCAGATTTACCGTCCTTACCGAGCATGTGCACATGACATGAGTCGCTTCCATTCTGATGAATATATTGATTTCCTGCAAAGAGTAACACCCCATAACATTCAATCTTTCAACAAAAGTTTAAGCCATTTTAATGTTGGAGATGACTGGTAATTTGTTTTATTATTATTTTTGAAATAAATGTTTTGATTTTTTTTTTTTTTATGTAGTGAATCTTATTTTAACATCATTATTATTGCGAATCTTATTTTGTAATTTTTTTTTATTCCTGTGCAAAGAATATTATTTTATTTATTTTTTTATTATTGTTATTATTATTACTAGTCCTGTAATTTGAATCTTACATACATGCTAACTTCTCTCGTTTTTATTGAAAATTTAAAGTGGTAGTAAATTTTCTGTTTTCCCCTATTATTTTTGATTTATTTAAATTTAACTTACTATGTCCACTTCTTTTTACAAACAAATTGAGCAAACATGTAGTAAAAGATCAATTTATCATAAAGTGAAGCTTGGCAAAAGGAAGCAATATATTAGTCTTACTTTATTTGTTATTTTGCTAACACTTTACATATTGTAATGAGCTAAGACTTCTCTGATTTAATTTTATTTATTCCTGTGAAGTAAACCTTATTTTAATTTATTTTTTTTATTGTTTTGAAATGAATCTTTTTTTATTTCTATTAAACGAATCTTTAATTTTTTTTATATATATTCCTGTGAATGAATCTTATTTTGAATTTTTTTTATTACTATTACTCCTGTTAAATGAATCCTGCATACATGCCAACGTCTCCCATGATCAAAGGAAATTTTTATTTAATATTTAAAGTAGTGGTAAATTTTATGCTTTTCCTTATTATTTTTGATTTATTAAATTTAACTTAAAATGACTACCTCTATTTAGAAACAATTTGAAAAGCAAAAGATTAATTTAGCAAAAGTGCTGGCAAAAGTAAATAAATTAAGCATACTTTATTTGTTATTATACTAACACTTTACTTATTGTAGGGAGTGAAGACTTCTCAGATCTAATTTTAAAATTTTTCATTATTGTAATGTGAATCTTGTTATTATTTTTTTTTTTTTTGTTCTGAAGTGAATCTTATTTTTATTTTCTTTTTTATTTCTATGAAATGAACCACCACTTTTTATATGAAATAATATTAATTTTAAATCAATTAAAAAAATTTTTATATTACTGTGAATAAATCTTATTTTGAATATTTTTATTACTGTTATTCCTGCGGAATGAATCCGATATACATGCCATTTTCAAAGGAGATTTTTATTAAATATTTTGCTTTTTACAATTATTTTTATTTGGTAAAATTAATTTACAATGGCTACCACCATTTATAAACAATTTGAACAAATACGTAGTATAATGTAGTAGAGTCTCGATTGTTTGAGTCTCCGATAAATCCATGCTAATAAAAAAAATCCATCTTGCTCCCAAATAATGACAAACAGACACACAACAGGATCGGATCTCCGGTATTGCAAGAGAGCAGCAGGGCAGGGGAGAATTCGACAGATTCCAATCAGCGAATGAGTCACAGTGAGAATCTTGACACTCTAGAGTTTGTAATATGATACATGGGGCAACTCCAGCCGACAATGTGCTGTGATGACGTGATATTGCTTCCTGAAGGGGGGGGGGGAACAGTATGATTAAACAAAAACATTCGAGAATTCTGATGCAGTAATGTAACTTGGTGTAATTCAGTAAATGCATACTAATCCCCTAATGTAAGTAGCTTTTTTTTAAATATATATTTTTTCAATTAAAGACTAAAATTTAAAATTTGCTTTGTTAACATTTATTTAAATATTTATTTAAATATTTATTAAATCTTATGTTTTCGTGATTTTGAAAGTCCGATGTAGGCTCTGTCCTGTCAACCTCAAATCATCCTAGATTAATAGACCTAGACCATACTACTTTGATTATTATTTAGTGAAACTTTTAATTACTATTAAAATTTAACAAATTAAACTTCAATGTTATTATTTATTTCACTACTACTTAACATATTGGGGATAGCTAAGATTTCCAGGTTGGCATCTCTGATCTAATTTTGAGTTTTTTTAAAAAATTTTTATTCCTGTAAAATGAAATTAAATCATCTTAGGGATCTTTCTTTTTTTCTGGTTGTGAAGTGAATTTTTGTTAATTTTTTTTCCAGTCCAGTTTTTGATGGTTTATTTGATTTCTGTTCAATGTACACAGGAGCTTCATTAGAAGGAGCTATGCGCCTTAATAATCAGGTATTTTTTTAATGTTAGGTATCCTTTATGACAAAACATTTTTTTCCATGGATTTCATTATATTGTAATTTTATTTTTGTGTGCTCTGGTTTGTTGTATGTATTGACTTCTTTCTAAATAAAATAAGTGTCTATATTTGAACATTATTTTCTTAATATTTTTTACTCTGACATTCAAGCTTTATTTCTTCCATTTGATAAAAAACAATGATTATGAAAATCTTATCTATGATGAATGATTCCTTATTGGGGACACAAAAATGTTCAATATTTTTTTGCTTTTTTTCATAAAATTAGACTATTATTTTTCTTTTGAATGGTGTGAAATTTACGTATTAATTTTAATTAGTAAATTTGGTTTAGTTTCATTTCTCCCTTTCTATTAACATAATTGATGTTGAAATTTTAAATGCACTTTTTTTTTTCAATGTCTTAAAAACTACTGAAAATAATTTCAAATATATTTTTAAAATAAATAACTTTTTTTCTCCAGGAAAATAAAAAACTAGTTTAAATTATTCTACTTAAAAATTTTTAAAAATAAAATGCAAGAAGGAAAGCAGTTATGTAATAAAATGCTGACTTCTAATTAAAATTTGGTTACTTTTATGCAAAAAAATAAATAATAATAATAATTTGTGTGTCTTATTAAAGTGTAATATTTTCAGTTTTATCAAAAGTTAAAAACATTATTTTTTAAATTTTTAGTTTTTTTTCTTCCTTTAAATCTGTTAGTTGATTTGTAAGCATTTTTTTAAAAACTTATTCTCAATATTATAAAACAATGAAAAATATTTTAAACAAATACATTCATTTTTTAAAAAATTTTGAAAGTTTGTCCTAATCCCTTATCAGTTGAGACTTTGAACATTTTTTTATTTACCATTATTTTCAGATAAACTTTGCACACAAATTATGTAAATTATTTTTTTGCATAAGAAAATTTTCTTATTTTGAGAAACAAATTATTCTTTATGTAGTTAAATATAAAACTTCCAATAATTTCTTTTAATGACTACTTCTAATCAATTTAAAAATAAATTAATATCTCATACTAATTTTAGAATATGATAAAACTCTGTAATATTTAAGATTATATTTAATCTCCATTAAAAATGAAAGGTATATCAGTCAATTTAAATGCATACTTATTAGTGCATTGGGAGTTTTGCATTTTATTTTTTACTGTTACTGTTGCTATCTGTATTTTTTCTAACATATTATTTTTAATTCATTTCTATTCTTTTATTGTAATCTAAACAAATTTATAATTTGTTTCGATTACATTTCCGCTCAATTAAGTAAGATGTTGTGGATGTAACTTTAAACAAATATCATTTAATTGAAATATCAAATAATTTGTTTTCATCTATATATTTTTAAAATATCAAGTTTCAAAATGTACATAATTTACATACATAACTGTGTATATAATGTACACTGGGTAAAATTATTAGTGAGGTTTAAGAAAACCACATCTTTAGTTTAAAATGCTAGAAATATATTTTATATTATTTCAGTGCTGTGATATTGCCATTAATTGGTCTGGAGGTTTGCATCATGCTAAGAAATTTGAAGTAAGTATGCATGAAAAAAATTTGATAAGTTAAGTTTTTTAATTTATTGTTTATCAAACTACTTTTTAATGGAATTATCTTTAATGGTACTCCATTGGAATTAAAATAATTTTCCCTAAACTTAAAATTTAAAAGGAAAGTAAACAGTGTTATTCTGTACTATAATGTATAGTTTTCATGCATGAATATTATGATTTTGTGGTTTACTTGTTAAAATTGAAACTGTCCCTATTACTAAAATGGTAAAATAATATTTTTTTAAAAATTACTATAATAAAATTAATAATTTTCGTCACTTTACAATGTTTCCAAGCGGAGGCTTTTATGTTATTGGGCATTTTAAATTTGTGAAATTTTCAATTTTAGTGCACTAATGTTAAAAAATTTGGGTCTAGCGCAACAAATAAAAATAATCCTTTATAATTTTCAAAAATTTTTAATTTTTTTTTGTAATGTAATTTATGTTTTATGAAACCTTTCATAAAATACATTACTATAGTCTATCATAAATTTACATCAAAATTCTTCCAAAAAACTATTTTTAAAGAAGAATACCATATATAAGCATACAGCTGAGTTACAGACATTCAGTCAATTCTGAAAAGAGGCTAGTTTGTCTTTCTGGAAGCAAAAAAATACCTGGAATTCTGAGGGGGGGAAAACAGAAAAAGATACATTTAAATCAGGAAGTTCTTGGTGTTTTTAAGCAGTTCACAATGTTGATTGTAATAAAGTATGCTAGTGTACTTGTTTCAATTTTTTATTAAAAAGTTTTCTAACTGATTTATATCATATTTCATACCCTGGAATATTATTATTTTTTTTTCTCATCATCAGCGCTATGTTAATAATTAAGTTTTAATTAAAAATTTAGTGATTTTAACTTTCTATGAAACAAGCATTTCCTTTATTCAAATTAAACTTATGTAATTAAACATTTTTTAGAAATCAATTGATGTCAAGACTTCTTGAATAATAATTTTGAATTATATTTTGAATCTGTACTAAAATTAAAACTGAATTTATTAATTAAAAATTATAAATAATAAGTTTATTAATATCAATAAACTTTTAAACATGCTTTTTTATTGTTTTTTTTAATTAAAAGTTTGTTTAAAAATTGTATTAAGATATAAAATTCTTACATTAAAAAAACTTATTTGGAAATTTTTGAATTATTGTTAAAATTAATCGAATTCTTAGGATCTATAATTTTTTTTCTTTTTTTTTTTTTTTTCAAATATTTCTTTCTATGGCAAGGGATTCTGATTTGTCTTTAAAATTGTTAAATATGAAACTGGTCAGAGAAAACAGGTGGATTTTTTTTAATTTTTCTTAATTGAGTTTTCTTTTTTATTATTTCCCTTCATATTTTACAAAGATCAATTTCTTTGAGTTTAAGTTTACTCTAGTCTTTATCTTGTAAATAGCAATAATTGTATATCAACTGCTTATTTTTATTTATTTATTTTTTAATGAAAAGATAGACTGTTGGTTACAAGCATAACCTATTTCTAAAAACCAGTGCCAATGATTGCATCATTTTTAAAATATTTAATTGTAGATTTTGGGGTAACTTTTTGTTCCTTTTTGCAGGCCTCTGGATTTTGCTATGTAAATGATATAGTAATTGCCATTCTAGAACTTTTGAAGTAGGCATTTCTAATAATTTTTATTTTATTCTTTATAAGTTAAATGTTGATATTGTTGGTTTTATACTTAAATACTTGTATTAATAATAATAGAAATTTCTTACTTTTTTTTAACAGTAAATTTTATATTAATAAATGTTGTTACCTACAATGTATGTCATAATAAAATTCTTTTTAAAAAATTGCTTTTTATGTGTAATGAAATTATTTGTATTTAACAGTGACTAGAAATTCGTTTTTTTTTCTGTATATAATTTACAAGTACAATTTAAATGCATATAATGCCTAAGAAATGCTATATTTATTGAAAAAAAGGGGAAAAAATTTTAGTTTTATCATTACTTATTTTATTTAAAAAATTTTAACATTTGCAATTCATTTACTTTGAACAAAACCTATTCCTTAAAACAGGGAGGTCAAGAAATTCGGGTCATACTATTTCTTATTTTCCTGTACCCAGAAAAACCTTAATCTAATATCGGCTTTAACGTTATAAGTATGTAAAGGAATTCAAAATTAAGTTTTCATTGTCTTGTGATTCATTATTTCTTTTAAAAATTTTCTACTGCAATGAGATTAAATTATTTGATGCTAAATGACTGTCCAGAGCAAATTTACTACCGTTTAGTGGTACTTTCACAAATTCAACTTATGGAGGAAAGATAGTTTCACAAAATACTTTTAAAAAAGCAAGTTTTAAGATTCTCCTTTCTGCCTCTTGAAATTTTGTTTTTATATCCCAGTAAAAAACGATAAATCACTGGTGAATTTTTAAACTGAAACATGAGGCTCTCTCTCTATAAACTTTACAGGCAGTCGAAATTCAAACATTATCGTAAATTTATTCTAACTGATCATATACCTAACATCACATACCTATTCGGAAATACTAAATACATCTATAAAATATGTAATTTAAACTTATATTAAAATGTTTACAAGTAATGTTGTAATTAAATTTTTATTTTATTTATTCCATGAAATAATTAAAATTTGAGATTCTATTGCATTTCTATGAGATAACAAACAGTAATAACATTTCAGTACCACACAACATGTGGTCTCTTAAGTATTTTGTTAAATTAATAAACTTATGTAGTTTGTTAATTTAAAATGCATTTCTTTGCAAAAAAAATTACACAACACAATTTATAAAACAGCGAATAAGAGTAATAAATATGCAAAAACTTATTAAATGTTCTATATCAGCTTTAAAAAGGAAAGGGGGGGGGGAATACATTTGCTCATCTATGTTTTTGCAAGCTTATATTGGTTGATAGTTTTAAGAAAGTTTTTATTTTTTCAGAATATCATTAAAAATCTTAATCTAATATCGGCAGTAACGTTATAAGTATGTAAAGGAATTCAAAATTAAGTTTTCAATGTCTTGTGATTCATTATTTCTTTTAAAAATTTTCTACTACAATGAGATTAAATTATTTGATGCTAAATGACAGGGGTCTGTCCAGGGCAAATTTACTACCGTTTAGCGGTACTTTCACAAATTCAACTTAAGGAGAAGATAGTTTCACAAAATACTTTTAAAAAAGCAAGTTCTAAGATTCTCCTTTCTGCCTCTTAAAATTTTGTTTTTATATCCCAGTAAAAAACGATAAATCACGGATGAATTTTTAAAATGAAACATGAGGCTCTCCCTCTATAAACTTTACAGGCAGTCGAAATTCAAACATTATCGTAAATTTATTCTAACTGACCTTTATTTTTTTATAAAAAATTTTTCCCTATGAAATTTTTTTTTTTGTATCAGCCAGTCAAAAATACTATCATAATGAAAATAGCTTTCAGTGCTAGTACTGTTAAATGCATGTTTTTATTTCATTAAATTCAAGTTGAAATTTAACTATAGACAATGAATTTTATGGATTTTTAAATTTGGATATAATTTTTAAGTTCAAAATTATACAATAGCAAAATTGTTTTTGAGTATATGAGAAAAAATATATGGAAATTTACCAGTTATAAATGATTTTTATTTGTAGTAACAATTTTTAAAAATATTTTCTTACTTTACCATATTTTTGTGTTGATTTTTTAATATAATTTTTAATTTCACAAATTATGTCTAAATTTTCATAAAATAGGTACCTATCAAAACAATCTAGACAGACCCCTGAATTAAATCTGAATGTAGGTGAGCATAATGCTTTTTAAGCTGCTTGGCATAATTTTCAATTTTAAGCTTCTACTTTTTAGCAAAATGAAAAAATAATTATTATTTAAACATTTTTTCTACAGCAACATTTTGTATGTTTTGCAAATTTCAAAAGCCACTTTTGACATAA
Source organism: Parasteatoda lunata (assembly GCA_949128135.1). Classification (NCBI taxonomy): domain Eukaryota; kingdom Metazoa; phylum Arthropoda; class Arachnida; order Araneae; family Theridiidae; genus Parasteatoda; species Parasteatoda lunata. The sequence continues at coordinate 7,675,081 of OX421970.1, read as the reverse complement.
TATTTGTAGAAAATAGAGCAAAATTAGAATGTGTTCTGGGTGTATGCATAAGCTAAAATTGAATATATTAAGCTGAATAATGTTTTTAAAAAAGAACTTTAATAAACATTGAGAATGGCTATCAGACAAATATAATTCTTTTTTCTCAAATATTAATTAAAAATACTGTTGGATTTTTTTTTAAAAAAATGCTTTTTAAGAACCACTGTTTTAGAAAATAGTTTCATTTCTGTTCTGTAATATTTATTTGTTTGATTCTTTAGATTTCATCCTCGTGTTCTTTATGTGGACATTGATATTCATCATGGTGATGGTGTTCAAGAAGCCTTTTACCTCACTGATAGAGTGATGACTGTGTCATTCCATAAATATGGAAACTACTTTTTCCCTGGCACTGGTATATTTTTCTTTTGAAAAAAAAAAAAAAAATTATGAGTAGAGTAAAAATTATGTTTTTTTTTTTTTTTTTTTTTTTCTTTTTTAAAAGTTAAGAGATAGTAGAATGTTTGTAAAGGGGAAGAATCGGTTTAATGCTTGTACCTCTTAATTCTAAAAAGTAGAAATGTATTAAAAAGATAGAGTAAGGGTGCACAAATTTTGATGTGATGTGCCACTTCAATGGTAAACAGATGGTCGAAAGGTTTTCTTGTTACAGTATATTATGTTAATATTGATAGGAGCTTCACATTGTTTCCAGGCGTTATATCCTTTTTTATCATTGAGCATACTGATATAACTTTATAAAATTAAACACTTCTAAATATTAGTAGTCTTTAAACAAATAAATACTTTTAAAAAAAGGAATTTCCTTCTTATTTAGAAACAGATTTTCCAAAATAAAATAAAAACATTGAGGAAAAATAATGTTTTTATGTCATATGCACACAATATGATCGAAAATAGACATTGTTTTTTTTCTTCCCAAAACGGAAGAAGAAATATCTGTATTTTTTTCCAATTATTAATTATGAAGGAAAGGCAACACTTTTTGCCCTAACATTGGAGATGTCCCTTTGGGACAGCAAATTTAAATACTACTTTTATGATGAGCTTATCAAGGTGGATGGGACCAAGCATATCTCGAACTTTCGAGAACTCTAATTATTGAAAACTTAAAATTTAAGACATATTTAAATAAATGGAAACAAAGCAGTTTTTAAATTTCAGCATTTAATTGAAAAATATATTATATTTAAAGAAAATTTATTTACATTAAGATGATCAGGGTACATTTTCTGCATTAGACCAAGTTACAATATTCATTATAATACTGCATCAGGTTAATTGTACTTTAAAATAATGGTCTGAGGTTTTTTGTTTAAACACACTGTTCACGTGTATCAATGTTCACGTGTACATACAGTTCACGTGTTTCAATACACAAATTTGTTTTTCAGTATTCAATCGAAGTCATCGCATAAAACCAATGGTAGTAATTGTTCCACGTGTTGTGTGTGTGTTAATATTTGTGGGAATGAAAGGTTTGGATTTTTGTTTGTGTTTCTTTTTCAATAGAGGTTGTTGAATGTAAAAGGAAGAAAAATTTACACCCAAAGTAAATTACTGTTATATATACATGTATGTATATATATATATATATATATATATATATATATATATATATATATATATATAAAATAAAAAGCTTCTATTAATCTTTTTATGTTATCCTAATTATTATTCAAAACGAAATGCTTTCTCACACTTTTAAAAGCTACATCCTGTTCTTAAATCTATTTTTGACTCAACTATGCATAAATTTAAATAAAGACATTTTTTATGCCCATCAAAACAATGAGTTCACTGAAAATAAAAATTTCTCAAGAAAAAAAAACGGTAAATACGATGAATGTATAAAAATTGTTTCAATGGAAACATCAAGTATGAGAAGAAAAAAAATTTTAAATCATAATCTGTGATTTTTGTTTTATTTACATGGGTGCTTTTTTTATAAATCAATAAAATTTAAAGAAATAAATATTTTATGAGTCAAAACATAAAAATACCATAAAGGATATGTGAAAAAGTTCGAATTAGTCCAAGAAGATATTTTGAAAACCGCAACATCATAGATGAAAGTTCGTTGAAATTCCATGTTTCCAAAAGCAAAAACGAGAGTTGCTAGGGAAAAAATTTGTTTCTTCGTTAAGAGGAATCACATTTCTCATTGAATGAGGCTGGATGAAAACAAATTATCGATGATACAATCCAGAGCACCACACGGTAGGCATATCAGCATTCAGAAAGACATTTGTAAAGGAAAGGGATGTGATTTCAAAAAACTTTTTAATTATCAGGAGTCCGATGCAGTTTTTCTTTTTAGTCCAAAGAGGGTGAAAAATATTAAAGCTTGGCTCTCTTAGTGGAATCCACAGCTTTCAGAACGTAGACAAAACATGCAGCATACACAAAAGGAAAGTAGAAGATCTTTAAGACAAGTTTCACTGGGTGGGGGTGTCATTTTTAATAAACAAAAAGTTTGATGGTTGAAGAATTTATTTTTTGTTGAAGACACTGAATGAATTATGATACGCCATGAGTTGCAGAAGAATTTGACTTGATAAATTTTCCACTGCCCGTATGAATGAGATATTCCATATTTTTGCTGTACATTCTTCCGAAGTCAGTTTATTTTCAAAATTATTTTAGTGCGGTATTACATATCTTTGTTTACCATACACCCTTCCCGACCGTTTAATCCTGCCAGCTTATAACATCGTTGCCAAGTGGAAGGATTAAAACAGGTCTTAGGCAAGGAAGGAGGGTACAAAATTTATTTATTAATTATAAGACAAAGCAGTCATGAAAGTGTGTACGAAAAGTTGTGCTCTCGATTATATGTTAGGGAAAATCTTGCAAAGTAAAATGCGTAAAGTGTCTTAATTTAGGGAAAGAGGGAAATCTTAGAAATTACTATTGGTTTATTAAATAGATCACGCGATTCCCCCGAAGCTTAAAGGGAAAAATGTCTTTATTTAAATTTATGCATAGTTGAGCCAAAAATAGATTTAAGAACAGGATGTGGCTTTTAAAAGTGTGAGAAAGCATTTCGTTTTGAATAATAATTAGGATAACATAAAAAGATTAATAGAAGCTTTTTATGTTACATATATATATATACACAGTCAGACCTCGATATAAGGTCACCCCTAGGGACATCGCAAAAGTGACCTTATAAGCGGGGTGACCTTTTAACCGATTCATTAGCAGCTCGTAACTAAGCATGTAAATAGTACACATTATGATTTTTAAAAATGGAATGAAACAAACGAAAAATAAGTATTTAAGTTAATAAATTAAATATATTAATATTTAAGTCAATAAATTAAATATATTAAAGTTAATAAATTAAATATTTAAGACAATAAATTTTAAAAGAATTAAAGAAAGTTAGATTTTTTTTAAAAAAATTTAATTTAAAATAAAGCTGTTTACAAATTTTCTCAAAGTGTACATACATACATTACATCTTACCTTATTTAAAATAATCATTTATGCAGGTCTGTCTCGTTTTTGTTTCATTTTTCGAACTATGTTTTCTAGATTTTATAACTTCTCAAAATGTTCCTCAGCTCCCTCATGGTTTGTAAAAAAATTTCGTATGACTTTTATTGCATTGAAGGCTTCCACTTAGGTTGCAACTACAGTCTCAGGATCACTGTCATTGTCCTCACTGTCCACAATTTGTGAAACTTGTAAAACAATTTCAGAAATTGTAGCTTCAGAAGTGGTGGCAATTTTCTCATCAATCAAACCATATTCAGCTTCCCCTTCAATGGCATGGCCACGATTTTTCAGATCTTCCATCAGAACAGATAGAGGAATATCGTCTTCTTCTTTGGTTTCGTCATCCACGATATTCAGAGAACTCACAAAACCAGCATGATGAAAACAATTTGCTATGCATGTGGTGGACACCATGTTCCAACTTTTGTACACATAGAAAAGGGCATCCAAAACAGTTACGTGAAACTCCTTTTTTTGATCGACATGATGAGAAAGGTTCAAATGAAATTCTTTCCTCTGGTGTGGTCAGCAAATGTTCATGTGACATGATGGGAAAACCTATCCTTTGTTCTCGTCCGAATGGCGAAAGCCCCCCTCTCCCTGGACAGGGACAAGCAATTACTGGCAGCGAAGGCGGGGGAAAATTCTTGGTGAACTGGGGAGTGGAAACTCTCTCCAGGTCCAGGTGTGTTCGTTGGCTGCAACATTTTCCTAGAACTTGAGAGGGGTAATTGCCTTGTAAGGAAGCTAAATAGGCTTTTGTTAGAAAAGAGCTCCCCTCTCCTCTGATAAAAATGACCTTATAAGCGATAAAGATTTTTGAAAAGTGACCAGATATCCGATAATCTATAACAAAGAATTCCTATTCAGTGATCCGGGACTTTGGAAAAGTGACCTTATATGCGGGGTGACCTTATATGTGGATGACCTTATATCGAGGTCTGACTGTGTATGTATATATATATATATATTTATACGTACATACATACATTTAAGGGTGGCAGGCATCTGAGCAGGTTAAACAGACACAGGATTTTAAAAAGAGCAAATTAATTTTTATTTAACCATCATAATTAGAGAATAAATATCCAAGTGACACAAAATCTAAGTGCTCCCCAATTAAATTTATAGAAAATCTGTAAAATGGAAAAATAGGGAGAAACTCTAAATGAGACAGGATTAAGGGTATCTTGATAATAATGCAAACTGAATTAATTTCTGATTAGTTTGTTTATTTTATTAAATGAAAGGAAAAAATGATTTTTAGGTGATATGTATGAAATTGGTGCTGAGAGTGGACGTTATTACTCAGTTAATGTTCCTCTGAAAGAAGGAATTGATGATCACAGTAAGTTAAGACTGTCTTTTTTGTGATATAATCTTTTATTATAAAATTGGACTAAAAGTGACATTCAAAATCTCAAATAGTAAAATTTATTAAAAATATAAATTTTTCCTTTAACAGTAAGAACAGAGGTTCTGCAATTTGACAGTGATTACATGACATAATTGTTAGAAAGACTTAAGTACATTCTTCTTGGGAAATCATAAATTTTCTTATCAATACATTTCACAACTACTTACTAAGTTTATCAACCAATGGTATTGCTGACTGGGAAAAGTATAAAACAATATCTTCTGCATGTTAGAAAACTGAAACTAAATTATTTACAAAGAAACTAAAAAAAAATTTTTACATGGGAAGATTGGAATTATGAGCCATTTCCCTTTTAGCAGTCAATGAGTAAAATTGTATTGGTCATCGAGGCACAATTTGTCAAGTGTTCATAACTCATCACTTCGCCTGAAGAGCACAGAGGGCTGCCAGAAGCTTTCGAAACACCAATCTGGTAAAGGTGCGTCTAAAGATAGTCGTGGCATAAAAATCTGCTGGAGGCTAGACCAAATCTTTCTCACTGTGTCCATATTGTGCGCATTTTTTTATATACCTATCTATAGCTCTTATAGTGGTGAAGAAGATCTGGTTGTAGGAGAGAGCAAAAGCAGGTCAATGAAATCTATGGCCGCTTTTTGCTGAGCGATCGGCTCTCCCATTTCCGGGAGTGTCGCAATGACTAGTGAGCCACTGGAAACGAATTACCCAGTCATTATTGATAAGTCAGCAGGTAAATGATTAGGCCCAGCATTTTTACATCACTTAGTTTTTTAATTGCCTTTCGCAATTCATAAAAAATAAATCCTCCTTGAACCAAGGAATCCATCCTTGAGCCAAGTGAATCCTTATTTCGGCTCAAGCAATCAGCAGAAGGTTTTAAAAAGCCCTGCCCTACTCTTCCACCTCCTACAAGTCTGCACACAGAAGCATAGTGTTTGGCAAAAATAAGGATCTTTTTGCTATTAGTAGTAAATTCTGTGTCATGTAAATTAAGAAGTTCAAATTTTTTTTAAAACTAGACATAGAAACTTTTCAGAATCTAAACATGGAATGAAAGTAAAATATATGTCAATTTTGTCCTCAGACTGTAGCATGTAATAGTTGCATATTGTGATTATTTTTAGAACATTTTTTACAGTTCTTCCCAATTAGCAGCACTATCTGTTGATAGACTTTGTTAACAATTTTGAAATTTTGTTGGGAAAATAAAAACTGTTTTTCTCTGTGAAGCATTAAATAATAACATAAAATTTCTCTGTAATAACATTAAATTTCTATCTAACTTGATATTTTTCTCTCAAATCATTGGTATTTTCAGGAAATTCAGTAAAAATCTTTAAAATACTATACTTTGTATATTCTTTAAATTGACATTTAAATGTGATTTAGTAAAAATAATATTTACATTAATAATGGTTATTCTTCTTTTTAATAGGTTATTTTCAAACTTTTAAGCCAGTTATACAAGCAGTTATGGAATTTTATCAGCCTACATGTATTGTTTTGCAGGTATCTCTTTTTTAAATATTATTGATAATAGAGATGCCGAATATTTGGTTTTCCAAATATTCAGCTGATTTTTCAGCCGAATATTAGGCAAAATATTATTTGCAAAACTATTTTTCAACAAAGTTTTTTTGAGGGCAAATTTGAATAAATTTAATAAAGAGTTATATACAATCTTTTCCTTTTACTGTACTATACAATATTCGAAATAATTTATACTTTGAAAGACAAATGGGAAAAGAAAAATTGAAACTATATAACTGTATACTAAACCATAAATTTTGTCATGTTGTTTTTTTATGTTTATATCAATTTAGGTGTTTTTTTGACATTTATTGCTTTTAAAAATCTGAAATTTTTTTTGTCTCATTTGTGCTGTTTTCCTGTTTTAACTAGAGTGCCTGTATTGAAAAGAGTGATGACAATATCCAAAAGTGCATGCGCTGCCGTCATATTTTTGTCCAAGGGGGTTGCCAGATGATAAACCGAAATAGGCGCTACTCGCTCATTTGGTGTTATTCTGAAGGTTCTGTTATTCTAAGAGTATATACTGAAGTATCAATAATATAAACTTTAAGATTGGAAAGCACATGATATTACAGATTTTTTAAGAAACATTGTAAGAAGAAATTAGCATCTCACATTGTTAAAAAATGAATGTCAATGAAAAAAAAAAAAGGCTTCAGCTTTAAATAAATGCCTTAAATAAAATATAAAAATTAATAATGATTATGTTATTCATTTCAGAAATAATAATTAATAAAACAAATTACATAACTTATTATTATTATTTATATTCGATAATTTGGGATAATTTTTTCAGGAAAAAATTATCGCATATTCACCTAAAAAGGTATTGCTTATTTCAACAAATTGTTAACAAAAATTTCGATAATTAGTTGAAATTTAAAACAAACTAGCATTTTATCAAGTTAGTAACAAAAAGTAAACAAATGCTACTTGGCGAACATTGTAACACGCCAACATTTCAAAGTAATATCGCCAAACTCTGCACTTCTGAAGTTTTGATAAAAAGATGCTCAAATCTTAAAATTTATAAGTAATTTAGATAGAAATTATGTTTATTAAAAGTAAATACATTTATTCTTATGTAATCATTAGTTATTTCATCACCTTGTTCTCTTTACAATGAGATAAACAAAACGTTTTTGCATGCAAGTAAGTAATAATAAGGATAAATTCTAATAACTATCCAAATTTTCAGCCATAATTTTTACATTTACTGTAACTGTGAAGTTTCTTATTGAAAAAAAGTAAGTAACAAACTTATTACATGCCTTTATTAATTCAGAACATAAATTTTTTGAGGTAAATAATTTTAACTCTGAGTTATTCCAATGACGAATTTTCCACTCTCGCCTCCGGCAGTAAAGTTTTTCTTTCCACCAATCAGGAATCGTTTCTCCCTTGTCCACACTATTTTACTCTAGGCACTCTAGTTTTAACTATAGCGCAGCATTTTAACGGAGTCTTTCTAATATACTTTTATTGTCCCTTTTTCCTGTATGGTAAGACAGATAACCAGTAGTATGAAAAACTCTGATTCTCAACATTAAAGTTATTTTTCAGATTTAAGAAGAAAGAAAAATTTCTACTTCTCACTTGTTTTTTTTTATTTTTTATTATTATTATTTTTTTTTATTAATTTTTCTTTTTATTAGTATTTATATAATGATACAGCAATTTTTAAAGAGCGTACCTAATGAAAGTTATTAATTTATGATTTTTCTAAAAATACAGCTGTGTGAAGTATGTGAAAAAGTTAAATTGTATAATTTTAGTTAAATTTTATAAATAATTTTAGTTTTATATATTTTGTTTAAAAGCTAAGAATGATTTTGTTTCTTCTACCTAGCTTTTTAAAAATAAAAAATTTTGTTTTTATAGATGTTTTTATTAAGACGCAGCCCCCTCATACCAATAATACAGCTAAATTTAGATTATTTTTCAATAATGACTTAAACTTACTTATATTTAAAAAAAAAAACAATTTTGCTATTTGGCCACTTAATATTCAGTCAATTTTTTTGAACAAATATGAGGCTATTCTGTCAAATCGCTATTCTTTTCATCCCTAGTTGGTAAATTGTATTTGCTCGCATAGGCATATATAAAAAAAAAAAAAATCTTTTTGTTATACATAATGTGTAATTAAAAATAGATTTTTTAAGATAGAATAAAGATAGATTTTTTAGATTCTCTTTTTTTTTTAACTATCATAAAGGTGATTTTTTTTTTCCTTTTAGCTATCATAAAAGTGATTATATAATTTACATGGTATTTTCTTTTTATTAGAAACTTGAAGAAATATTTTTAAAAAATAATTTTTTTTAAATTTTAGTTCTAACTCCTATTTCTTTAGAACATAATTTCAAAAAGATTTATACTTACTAAAAATTTAAAAAATTCATATTTAAATTAAAGGATTAAAAAAATTTGCTTTGAATAAGTTATATTACAAAAAATAAATAAATACAAAAGACTAGGGGAGTAATAACATTAAAAAAATATATTTTCCACGACTGGTCTAAAAAGAAACTTTTAACCACTAAATTACATTTCAATTAAAAAATTTAAATCAATTTCAATAACAGTAAGAAGCATGGCATTTAGTTTAAATAGATTGTTGTCCTCATTGTGCTAAATAATTGTTATTATTTTTTAACAATTTTAAGCATTAAGATGTAACTTTTTTTTGGGGGGGGGTAAGCAATATTGGTTATTAAAACAAAATCAAAATTATTTTTCACTTTACTTATATCAAATGAAAATCTTTCATATATATTACATCAAATGTGCTAAAATATATAAGAAAATTTTAGTTTAGAATCTTTACTTTTTGTCAGTAGTATCTTGTTTTTATGCAAGAATAATAACTTTATTCTATTTGAATAATATGATTAAGGGAGTGAAAAGATATAATTTATCATCTCACTTTCTTAAAATCGTCGTTTTAACTAGTTTATGAAATCTGCTAATTAGAAAATCATAGTGTCAGATTTCCACTATAATCAACTCTTCAGAATTCTTTCTTTTGTGAAAGAGAACAACTAAAATATTTTATTCATTTTCTTTCTTAATGAATAAGGCTTTTTCCCATTGTGATACATACTTAATTTATATTTTATAATTTAGTTATAAAAATAGGAGTACGTAAAACCACAACTGGGTTGCCACTTTGCAGGGAGAATAGGGAAAACCTGGAAAATACAAGGAATTAAAAAATCATTTTAAATGACAGAGAGAATGCAGGGAATTTTGAGTTATTCCTTACAAACTAGGAAAATACAGGAAATTTTGTTTCTTATATTAGTCTTAAATTGTGATTACTCAAAGTGCAATCTATGATATATTTAAGGATATTTCAGCAATATTAAACTATTTCATTTACTATGGCATTATTTATTATGATCAGCTCGGAAAATTAAACTTACTTAGAAAGCTCTGCGGAACTTCTTGAGGATCAAGACCTAAAACCCTAAAAATTGCGTACTGCTCCATTATTAGACCAGTACATGAATATGCTGCCCCAATCTGGTCTCCGGCTTCCGCCACTTCCAAACTGAAATTAGATTTAGTCCAACATCGTGCAGCAAAAATTATTATTGGCGCTGTCTCTTCAACTAACAACGAAAAAGCCGAACAGGAATGTGGTCTGCCTCCTCTGGAGTGCAGGCGTAATCTGGCCACTATTAAGATCACCAACAAACTAAATTGCTACAATAATGATCATGTTTCCACCAGAGTGTTCAACGAATGGAAGATCTTCAACGCTCCAACTTGATCGAGACATCAGGAGCCAAATAAAGTTTGAATATTCTACTCTGGACTTTTCGCAGGAGCCTCTTTTTCCCAGAAAGCCACAAAGGAAACGAAGATTAATCTGAAGCTCCTACAACCATGCTCGGAACAAAGACTCACTTACACGAAGACAAAAAGGTCGTGAGACGATAGAGAAGTTCTCCCCGGGTAACTTAGCAATTGTATATACGGGCGGCTCATCTTATAACTTCCTCAACAGAGGAGGTGCTGGCATCCTCTTCCTTCTTCCAAATGGAGATAAATATATGCATAAAATCAACACAGACTTAATTGCTTCAAACTTTACCAGTGAACTTCTTGCGATTAAGGAGGCACTCACATTTTATATGACCAATCAGGAGATTTCAGACCCAACTGAGGGATTGGTTATCTTCTCTGACTCAAAAGCGGCCGTAGAGGCAATCAACAACAGTGAAACCTGACATCCGAGATCGTCGCAGAATATCGTCTTTGTATGTCAATAAAGCAAATAAGAGAAAACGAAGTTTCTGACGAAACAAGTTTATTTAAAAACATTAGTAATAAAAAATGTCACAAACAGAGTGACGAAAAGAAAGAATACACAAATGATCTGCTTCTACAGAAGCTTAAATACTGATAACGGGTGATGTCATGATCCACGCAAGAACGACCAACAGCAAATGAAAATAAACTGGCCGATCCCTGCAGACCATGACGTCACCGACACAAGTTGAATGCATGAGATCGACGACCGAAAATCGAACCTCATGCCTTTTACCCTCTATTTGTCTAACATGCGGCCCCCTCTCATGCCTTCAACTTTTACAAGAAAATACACTTATACAGTTTATCAAAATCTTCAATAAACTAAAGAAATATTTAATTTCCTTAAACTAATACTTAAGTTGTTTCATTCCTGTAACCATCCAAAAGATTAAACTTTCACAAATACTTTTGAACAAAAATTTTCAACTTAATTCTTAGTTAAAGGTTTTGTAAAAATGTCTGCTAAGTTAAACTTACTCCTAACGTGTTTAACAGCAAAAAAATTTATCATAAATTTAATTTCTTAAAAAATGATACCTTACGTCGATGTGTTTCATTCGACTATTATCAATAGGTGAATGAGAAAAATCATTTGCAGATTGATTGTCACTAAATATAATACAATCACTTAAATTTATGTCTTTTAAATTTAATTCTCCACACTCATCTATTATACGCTTAATCCACATTACCTCTTTGGCAGCGTCAGTTAAAGTCACATACTCTGATTCCATTGTAGATAGACTCACACATTTTTGTTTGAAAGTTTTCCAGAATATCGGAGTTTTATCTAAAAACAATATTATACCACCTACTGATATTCTGTCATCCCTGTTAGCAGCAAAATCTGAGTCACAGTAACAATTAACATTTAATTCTTCAATATTTTAAGAAATAATCTTGAGTATTTTGAACATAACCTAATAATCTTAATAAAGTATTCCAGTGCTTTTAACCTGGATTTTCTTGAAATTGTGATAATATATTTACCTCATAGGAAATATCCGGTCTTGTGCGATTAGCTATATTAGCCAAACAACCCAAAATGTTCCGAAACGGCAATTTTGCCATTTCATCCACTTCGCTTTTAGAAGATGGACAATCAGCTTTTGATAATGAGTTACCCTTAGTAATCGGCAACGATGACAAAGGAAATATAAAGCTAGAAAACATTTTACAAACTTTTTGGATGTAACTCTGATGTATTAACATCTCACCATCCTTTTGAACAAATTCAACACCTAACAACTTATGATTTTTTCCCAAAATTTTTAAATCAAAATTATCACTTAAAAGTTTAATAACACTGTCTACTTCATTTTTTGTTTTAGCAAAAATTATTATGTCATCTACATAAATTATAAGAATTACATTTTTATATACATATGTACAATTACACCATTTCAATCTTACAAACTTTAAATTTTCAAGTGTATTATCTAATTCAAAAAACCACTCTCGACCACTTTGTTTGAGTCCATAAATAGCTTTCTTTAAATGACAAACGTGGTCTTGCTTATTTAAATCAACAAAACCTTGAAGTTGATACATAAATACATCCTCATTCAAATTTGCGTTAAGGTAAGCACACTTAATATCTAATTGGGAATGATACCACCCTAGCATACAAACTAAGATTGTGAAAAACATTCTTACAAGAACAAAATTAACCACAGGACTAAATACTTCATCATAACTTTCACCTCGTATTTGTTTAAATCCCTGAGCAACTAAACGTGCTTTGTATCTTACAATTTCCCCCTTTTCATTTACTTTAGTTGTATAAACCCAATGGCTTCCCAAAATTCTTTTATTTTTAGGAGTTGGAACCAAATCCCAAACTTTTCTTTCTCTCATAGTTTTAATCTCATCAGACATGGCTAATTCCCAATTTTTAACTTGGGGAGATTTTAAACAGTCTATAATTTCTAGGAATTTTTATTTCAATATGATTAGCTTCGGGGTTAATGGTTTGATTAACCTGAAAATTTGACACTTTACCAGAAAAAGCATTTTTCCCACTGAAATCAAATAAATCCCTATCATACTTTATCTTGTTACTATTGCAGTAATTTTCTACATCGTTATAGGATCTTAATCTCATATTTACCACTTCAATATTATAATAAATATCAGTTCAACTATTATCTGGACGGGGTACAGCTTTTCTAATCCACGAAATGTTTTTACACGGAATTAAATCGGGTTTTACGCTTGAACTACCTGTATCTTCATCTGACGAACTTTCGTCCAAATCGGGATGTTCCGGTTCAAAACTAGCAAAATTACGTTTAATGAGTTACATTACATTTTCGTCAAAACGAACATTTATTGTTTCAACAAGTTTCCTTTCGTTTTTAAGCCAAATTCTATAACCTTTCGTTTGCATTGCATATCCTAACATAATACCTCTTTTAGCTCTCATTTGAAGTTTATTTCGCAACTGTTTTGGTTGACCCACAAATGCTAAACAACCAAATACTTTCAAATGAGTGACTGATGGTTTTCTACCACTATACAGTTCAAAGGGAGTTTTAATTTGGTTTTTGTGACAAACTCTATTAAAAGTGTAAGTAAAGCATAGTAAAGCTTCAGCCCAAAAAGCATCTCCTAATTTACTAGATTTTAACATTGCTTTAATATTGTCTAAGGCAGTTAAATTATAGCGTTCACTAACACCGTTTTGCTCTGGCGTATAAGCGTTAGTACGTTCAGCTTTTATGCCTTCATTTTCAAGAAAATCACTAAACTCTTTATGGCAAAATTCCATGCCATTATCAGTTCTAACATTTACAATTTTACAGTTTAAAAATCTTTCAGCTCGCTTTTGATATCTTATGAAACTATTAAAAACATCAGATTTCTTTTTAATGGGTAAAGTAGTAACTTTCCTTGAAAAATCGTCAGTGATAGAAAGAAAGTACCGACTTCCACCATGTGAAACGACAGGCATTGGACTACATATGTCCATGTGTAAAAGTTCCAGAGGTTTCTTAGACCTTATACTTAAATTTGGTTTAAACGAAATTCTTTTAGATTTAGCTAATTTACATTCTATACAATTACTGTCTGAAAAATTGAGATTAGGTAATCCTTTCACACTAGAATTTTTACTAGTTTGAATTATATAATCACAATTTATGTGGCAGTATCTTAAATGCCAGATATCTAGATCATTTATCTGAACAGATACATTAAACAATTGCTCATTCGCGTCACTAACATTTCTGTCAATAACTAAATCTTTATCAGGCTTAGTATAAGCATTAGGTTTAAAATAATACAAGCCATTAATTCTTTTACAATAGAAAATCTTCTCATTTACCCGATTATACACAGAAATACAATTTTTAGCACCTACAAAATAACCTCCAGCTTTCTCTATTACAGAACCAGAAATGAGATTTCTTCTAAGTTTAGGAGAATACGTGACATTTTGTAAAGTTACTCTGTGCATTTTACCATTTAACTTATTAAAAAATTGCACTTTTCCAATACCTAAGATTGGGCTTTCAATGTCACCTATAGCTAACGACATAGAAGCATTTTCTACAGTTTCATACTCAAAGAATAAATCCAAATTATTACAAAAATGTGTTGAAGCGGCAGTGTCAAAAAGCCAACTTTCTTTCTCAATTTCATGGCACACATTGCCAACATTTGCTTCAACGATATAAAGACTATTATCTAAAACATTTGTAGTTACATTACAGTAAGAATTATCACTTGCATTTTGTTTAAATTTACTCTTTATATTCTTTGTATTATACTCTAATTTTTGCTTACAATCTGATATTAAATTACCATATTTATTACAACGATAACAAGGTCCTATCTTAGATTTATCATAACTAGTTTTGGATTTTGACTTAATATTAGCAGATTCTAAATTTCCCTTGCTATTAGAAGAACCAGATTTAAACTTATTAGTTACACTTAACTTTTCATTAAAACTTGAATTAACATTATAAGCAATATCACTAACATTATTTAAATCAAAATTTAGTTGCTTAAGTCTACTTTCCTCCAAAAGTAATTCGTCTAAAATGTTCTTAAATTTAAATTTAGTGTCCTCCCATCTATAAATAATTTGAACAATACCTTGAAAGTCCTTGGGTAAGTATCTTATAAGTTGCAATCCTTGGTATAGGTCGTCCACCGGATGTCCTGCTTCTTTCAGCTCAGAAACCAGGTTTTTCAATCTCGCTGCAAATATTCCAACTTCTTCTCCCGGGGTGTATTTCAGGTCGAAGAATTGGTCTAGGAGTTGAACAACTCTCGCTCTCGTAGTTGGCTCAAAATGTTGTTTTAGGATTTCCCGGGCTTCAGCACCATCAGTTGTCGCTGAGATCAGACTTCGGTATTCGGGCTCAATACTAAGAAATATCGACGTGTACGCTTTGTCACGTCTACAGAGGTATTCTTGACTTTCTTTTCGACTTGCTTCTGAAGGTATGGCAGGCTCAGTTTTGGAGATAAAACTCCACACTCCTCGGTCCATGAGGATTACTTTGATATTTTCTTTCCATGTACTCCAATTTGACGAATTCAGGAAATCTATATGCAAGCTCGATTCCATGATGAAACAATTACAATTCAAAGATTCTTAAAGGGAAAAAGGGAATATCGTTCCAGACTAGCTTCGTATTGTTGCAGACAAACTTCGTAATCCTTAGAAGTAGCCATCAAATTCGGATGTGCAGACTTATATTCCGAACAAAAGTTCTTTTAAAAACGCTTACTACTAGTTTTGTCAACTGGAGAAAAATTCTTTAGAAGAGTCATATTTTAATAATGTTCTATTATTTTTCGAATCCTCAGCATCTTTAAGTACACCATAACCAACTTGAGATTTTACTGACGATTCACGTTGCAAAAATGGCGGGTGGGAACGGCCCCCATCTTAAAGATTCTCCATTTGAAGTTGACAATGACTTGGTTGAGTCCAGGCTAATGAAAATTCAATATTCAAGACGATAGAAAATAAATCCCGGTTATGCCTAAAACTCGGCCCATAACCATGACATCCGAGATTGGCGCAGAATATCGTCTTTGTATGTCAATAAAGCAAATAAGAGAAAACGAAGTTTCTGAAGAAACAAGTTTATTTAAAAACATTAGTAATAAAAATGTCACAAACAGAGTGACGAAAAGAAAGAATACACAAATGATCTGCTTCAACAGAAGCTTAAATACTGATAACGGGTGACGTCATGATCCACGCAAGAACGACCAACAGCAAATGAAAATAAACTGGCCGATCCCCGCAGACCATGACGTCACCGACACAAGTTGAATGCGTGAGGTCGACGACCGAAAATCGAACCTAATACCTTTTACCCTCTATTTGTCTAACAAAACCAACGTAACCTCTGCTATAAATGTCCTACTTGAAGGCTTGCACGGCAATGGGAAATCCTGCTTGCTGCAATGGATGATTACGCATGTGAATATTGAGGGAAACGAGTGTGCGGACTCCTTGGCTAAGGAAGGCAGAGGTGCCGACCAACCTTGGATCACCATCACGCTTGCAGGCGCAAATGCAGTTTCAAGACACAGGCTTCTGCCCCATTCCTTCAGGTCATTACTGACTTTGATTGTTCCAGAATCATAACATTAACAATTACAAGACTAAGAACAAACCACTTTAAAGGGATGAAAATTCTTCCCAACAAAATAAGAACTTATATTCCGTGCAAGAACTGCACCGATATCCAACTTACCCTGGATCACATTCTCGAGTGCCCAGCACTTACCCCATATGTTTTACAACTGGGTATGGTGCCACTGGCTTCAGAACTTTGTGAGATCCTTTACAGTAATGATGTATTGGATCTCACCGGATGCAGTTTTGAAGGCACACGAGGCCATTTAATTGTCCATGGACACGATTAAAAAATAATCAGCTGTTCCTTTTTTCCTCTTGAGTTTTTCCAGCGATTCAAAATAGTATAGTTAGCCCAATATAGCTCACACAAGAGCACAGTAATTATGTTTCCTCTTAATATATCGTGTATAATATGTACGAAAAAAAATTTTCTTCCAGATTTGAGTGGCAAACCTTATAAGTATATACGTCACTTATAAATATTTGTACACATCTGGTTTCACCTGAAATAATGATACATATTTTATGTACACTTAAAAATGTACCTGAATGCAAAGAATATTTCGGGAGGGACACCAGGTTTTGTTTTTTCAGCTAAACATTAAGTGGAAGTTTAGAACTTAGTTTAAAGCCTGTTTTTTTACTCCTCAGCAAAGTTTTTCCCATGTTAATAAACCAAAAATTTGAGTAGGTTAATAATAATTCATTTGTTTTTCTAGTCATACATTGTTTGTATACAGTGTTACAAACTTTCAACTATCAGTATTTAAATAAAAAGTTTGTCATCATATGCCTATTCGGAAATACCAAATACATTTATAGAATATGTAATTTAAACTTATATTAAAATTTTAAGAAATAATGTTGTAATTAAATTTTTATTTTATTCATTCCATGAAATAATGAAAATTTGAGATTCTATTGCATTTCTATAAGATAACAGACAGTAATAACATTTCAGTACCACATAACATGTGGTCTCTTTAAGTATTTTGTCAAATTAATAAACTTCTGTAGCTTGTTAATTTAAAATGCATTTCTTTGCAAAAAAAATTACGCAACACAATTTATAAAACAACGAATAAAAGTAATAAATAAGCAAAAACTTTTTAAATGTTCTGTATCAGCTTTAAAAAGAAATGGGGGGGGGGGGAATACATTTGCAAGCTTATATTGGTTGATAATTATAAGAAAGTTTTTATTTTTTCAGAATATCATTAAAAATCCACTTAAAAATATTTTAAAATTTGCTTTAATAACCTTCTTTTATATTATTAAAGATTTGCTTTGATTTTATCCTTAATAACTGTGTTTTGCTACTTTTAAGTAAGCTTCTTTAATCATTCATCTATAAATTTATGTGTAAAAGACTTTCCTACTTTCATTAATACTTGTTTGTCACACAATGCAATCAAGGATTTTAATAGCAGTTAAGAATCAAACTACTTACAAATTTTTCTGTAACAAGTCTCAATTTTTAAGTAACGAGTCTCAATTTAAAAAAAAATAAAAATAGTAATTGCTGTTTTTCTTCCCTATAAAGTTATATATATATATATATATATATATATATATATATATATATATATATATATATATATATATATGTTCAAAAATGTAGAAATATAAAAAAAAAATAAACCAGATCTTTCAAATTGCAAACAAGTATTTTAAAAAATTTTTTACTTGTGGCATATTATATGAAACTTCGATGAAATTTTTTTTATAAAGGAAACCGTCTTAATATGCAATGCTTACTCTATTTCAAACGGGCAATCGTATTTTCTTATAGGTACTGGGAAAATTAAATTTATTATAATTTCACCAGATAATGATAGATGTTTTCTATATTATTTTTTTTTAATACTTAATTTTACTATCTGTTATGGAAAGTTCACAGATCATTGTATCATTTTGTATTTCAAGTTTCTCTAACCATGTGGCCGAGTGATTAACGTTCTTGTCCGCGAAGCCAATGGCGGCGGATTTCAATCCTCCTCAAGGCATGTATGTTTCTCTGTGTGTTGTCCTCTGTTGTGTGATATGTGGAAGTGGCCCACCCTATGAACAGTGGCGTGGGTAAAATAGTGCTCGCCTTCATAGCTTTGGTTCACAGGTGCCCACCGGGTAACGATAAATGAGCAACAAATCGGCATCTTCTAAGGCGAAGAATAAAAGTTCAGTGCCTGCCATTATTAAAAAAAAAAGTTTCTGTAATGTTTTTGCTTTTTAAAAGTTCAAGTCTTAGATATGTTCTGTTAGTAATTTCACATATTATCTAATAAATAATGTGTGAAATTGAATTAATTTAGTAGTATAAGTAATTATATAATCAATTTTAGTGTGGTTCTGACTCTTTGGCTGGAGATCGATTAGGTTGCTTTGCTTTAAGTACCAAAGGGCATGGGTAAGTCCTTCAATATCTATTTAATCAGTCAGTATGTGCCTATACATTATCTGTAATTGTTGCAAATTTAATGTATAAGGTTTTATAACTTTATGTTATACTTTTATATGTTTTATAATATCAGTATTTGAATTTAATATTTACACCCTTAATAATAAATTCTTAAAATAATAATTTTAACTCTTAAGCAAATGAGGAAGTTTTTAGAATTGTAAGCATAGTTAAGTCAGTGGCTGGCGCACTACAAGTAATGAGACTACTGTAGTCGCAGCTGTTTTTCCTGACAACTACTTTAAAAAACTAGTTTATAAAAAAAACACGGTTCTAATGCAACTAGTTTTTCAAATTTGATGGGTACAAATCTTCACAGGTTCCTCAGTGGATGCAATGAAAATGACCCCATGGCTGCAACTGAGCTTTAACAGAAATGAAGTATTCAAAATCACGTATAACTAATATTTAAACTAGCCATTACGAAAAATAGATAATTAATCATTTTGGTCACACTTTCAAATGAGAATGCACACTCATGAAACATTGATGTTATTTTAAAGAAAAGGATTGTATTTTTAATTTACTTATTTTCTTAGAAAATAAAAGAGCATTAAACAATTAAAAAATTGGAATTATTTAATAATTTCACATGTCTTAAATTAAATATTCGCTGTCGAAAAAGGCATAAAAAGTGGAAGGTTGAATGAACAAATTTGACAAAAAATGTTTTGGAATAACAAACTGACTCATATAAACAGTTATTCCTTATATTTAATGTAAGCCAACTTCTTACTTAAAACCATTTTGAACATACATGCAAATTAATTACTCCTGCAAAGTTTGTTTCTTTAATGTAGTGAAGTAGTTACTACAATTCCAAAGTAGTTTGTAGTCACTGCAGTTAAAAAAAGTAGTTGTAGTTAACGACATTTGTAACAAAGTAGTTATAGTAAACTACAAAAATAATGAAGTTTTTATGTCTACTGGTTAAGGTTCATTACATTAAAGCTCTAAATGGCATTTATTTGTTTTTAGTGAATGTGTGAAATTTGTGAAGGAACTGAACGTACCTCTTCTTGTTCTCGGTGGGGGTGGTTACACAGTGAGAAATGTTTCAAGGTGCTGGACCTATGAAACATCACTTTTAGTAGAGGAAAACATTAGCAGTGAAATTCCGTATAATGGTAATTACTTTTAAAATGAATGAAAATGTAAACAATCCTTATAAATGTGATTTGTATATTTTGTGGTAAAAAAAAATTATTATCAGTAACATGTCTCATAGCAATTTAATTGTATTTTATGTGACTGTATGTTTTAAAATTAAATATTATGTTTGTTTTGTTTTTTATTTCTGTAAGTTTTTTTATAATTATTTTTTTGATTAAATTTGTAAAAAATAATTATACTAATTTATGATTGAGAGATTGCCCTTGTAAACTCCACGCTAAATGAAGGGATAGAGCTTTGCATGAGAGCACTGTTTTGTTTTATTCAATAAGCTAGAAATTTAGAAAAGAAAATAGTCTCCTACATATTTTATGGGAAAGTGTTTTGGGTGTAAGCCATAAATAGTAAATGTGTAAAAATTGTAAAGAAGCTAAACGTGCTTCTCCTTGCCCTGTTTATTTATTTATTGCTTGTTTGTAAAAGTTATGAGAAAACTTTGTACAATCAAAGGAAAGTAACTCCTTATCCTTTGTTTACTAAGTTTGTTTATTGGGTACCCAAATTGGTAAAGCATCTAAGCACATCTTCAGAGTGCATTGACTTTTTCATTTTGATTAAGAAGGCATATTTTGAAATATAATTTTGTTTATAAAAAAACATAACTGATATGAGAAAATCTAGTGATCTGGATTACATTTTGAGAGAGAGGTGAATAGCAAAATAATTATCATTGAATTGAAATAAAAGTAAGTTACTGATCTAGTTCAGACATTTTCAGAAGAAGAATTTCTAAATCTTTCTTTTTGTCTGTTTTATTTCTTGGCTACAGGCTTTGCGTGTGCGACAAAATACTTTTTATAAATTTGGAAAAATAAATTAATGAAAGGAAAATTTCCTAAAATAAATAAAAAAATTTATCAATTCAAAAATTCATTCATTACATGAATCAGTCAATTTTATTTTATTTATAAACTTAGCAACTTTAGCTCTTTGTTATGTAGTTACTACTAATTATTTAAAGTTTAATTTTTCTTCATAGTTGTTTATATAGAGAGATAAAGTTTTCTTTGTTAAATTTAAAATTTTCAAACAATTTTTTTTTTTAAAAATAAAGATTAAAAAACAATTTAATCACTTTTTTTAATATTTAATTAATGTTTTTAAGGAATTAACAATGATCTTCATTTTAATTTTTTATTTATTTACATTCTGGTTTTAAATTCCTACTGAGTTGTAGAAATTGTAGAAACGTTTTAACTCTTGCTTGCTTATCTAAACTGAGTATGGCTATTTATAAGTTATGATTGATTTTTGTTTACAAATGTTTTAATAACATTTTATGCTTTAACAATTTAATCATTATTTTTTTTTAAAAATCATTATTTAAAAAAAAAATGATTTTTATTATCTCTATTTATTATTTCTACTTTTATTTATTTAGAATACTTTGAATATTTTTCACCTGATTTTACTCTTCACCCGGATGTCAACACAAAGCAAGATAATGCTAATTCTAAACAAGTATGGAATTATTATTCTACATTCTTCTTATGTTTCACTAAAGTTAATTTTTTTCAATGTTCATTAGTTTTAAATAAATTATCTTTCCTTCTTTAAGAAGCAATGCAGAAAACATAATAAATAAAAAATTATAATTAATTACACAAATGTGAGTAATCGATTTTAAACTGCATAAAACAAATTAATCGTGTCTCTTTTTCATGCACTTAGAGATTGGGCAGCTCCAAGGAGCAATGCACATCCACCAGGGGTTTATTATACCTTGATCATGACTAGCAGAAAAGCATTATAGCTGAAACAAAGTTAGGCAAACCTCTGATAGGAATGTCCTGTAGTTCCCAGGCTTTAACGCTATGTTGCCCAGATGCTCAAATCTTTGAGCAAAAAAGACTTCTCACTCACAAAGAGTATGTCTTGAAGTCTCTTCCTAAAGATGACGACTACAACAAAGCAGATTCGATACAATACCTGATACAATGTCGCCTAAAGGTACAGTGACCAATGGGAAGACTGGTGATCTTCCTCAAACCATGCCTGTTAACCTTGAGAAGCTCTTTTTGACACACACCGGGGCAGTCACAGTTCAACTCCTTAGTTTGTCGCTGACCGCCTGAGTTGTGCCACAGCTTATAGGCAATATTGCCATAGAGCTTGAAAATAAAAGCCCCGAAGAATGTGGAAGAGATTCCCAAAGCTGGTTTGGAGCCACAGAAAATCGCACTGTGGCTAATTCATTAGCCAGCTCATATCCAGGAATAACCATATGCCCAGTCATTTAGTGTAGGTATACCTTGTTATGGGATGAAAGATTACAAAGGACTGAAAAGCTCTCCCACACTAAAGAAGAGGTGAATTTACAACTTGTTTTTTTAATAACAGAGGTGAGATTATTTTGCTTTTGTTTCTCGAATTTCAGCCTTTTTATTGAAAACTTCGATTCTCTAAAAGACAATTATCAAAAAAAGATTCTCCAATTTTATAAATATTCCACTTTTCTAAAAATTCTGCCATTAAAATAAAATAATTATATTTATTTCCGATTTTTAAAGATAAACAGAAAATTCAAACTACATAGCTACCAACTCTTCCGCAATCTTACTTATTTTAGCTATTTTCTCCGCTTTTACACACAGAAGATAAGATTTTCCACTTCTTTACCCGCCTGCCAGATAGCTTGCATTTTCGTAATTCAAACCTCGCTGCTTCAAACAAACCTTTTAGAAGTCTCAAGCCTGTAATTTGCTAATATGTCAATTCTTTTTCACCGGATTTTAATATTGTTCATTGCGATACTTATTTATAAGATTTAAAAATCCATTATTGCGATTTGTATTTACACATTATTAAAATCCTATATAGCGATTCGTATTCACGCGAGTTTAAAATCTAATGTCGTGATTCGTTCATGCGGTTATAATATCAAATATCGATTTTCATATTTGTACGTGATTTTTAAAATAAGGCATCAGGATTCGTATTCACACGATCTAAATATTATGCATCGTGATTCGTATTTACGTGATCTAAAAATTATGGATCATGATTTGTATTTATGCGATTTAAATATTCTATATCGCAATTTGTAAAGTCTCATTTTTAAAATCGGATATCGAGTCTCCTATTCATGTGATTTTGAAATCGCTATTTGTATTTGCGCGATTGTTGCGAGAAAGTTTTTTTCCTTGATTTAATTACCATAAAGATGACTGTTTTCCTATCAGTGATTATTAGTATATATAGGCATTACAACATCAGCGAAACTGGAAGAGAATATATTCAAAGCTTACATTCTGTGCTTGCCAAAATGAATGTGACCCACACAGGTAAAGAGAGAAAAAAAATAGGATTTGTTAAAAGATGTTTGAAGATGGGCTAACGACTAAATAAATCACCAATCAGTTTGTGTCACTTTTACTATCACTACAAGAATATCTAAAACTTCTAACTGGAGCACCCTTCATTCACAAGCTGCATTACAAGCAATTTGACCTTTTTAAAAGTTTTTTTTTTGCTTGCTTGTTTTGTGAAACATTTGAATCAATCAGAAATTCCTCACAAAAATAATAATAATAATAGATTACTGTAGATATAGCAAACAGAAGCAATCACTTAAAAAGTGATTAATTTTTTTTTTTGTATTATTTTTTTTTTTTTTTTTTTTGAAAAAGAGTGATGATTATCTATTTTTTTTTCAAACTAAAATAGCAATTTTTGTATGTTAAGGAGTTACTAAATGTTTCTACTTCACAATTATTGATAAGTTTCATAGGGCTCTAGCTAGATTAGATAATAATGTGAACATAGTAATTCCAAATGTAAAAGTTATTTTTCTATATAATTTTAAAAAATCATGTTATTGATATTTTTGCTATAAATCACATAACAGTATTTATTAAAAGGAACGGAATATTAATGTATGTTCTCTGTAGTTTTAATTTGCTAAATCAGGCAGATTCTTAAGTAATGATTGTCTCCTTTATATGAACTGAAGAAAAATATAATTATTATTATTCATTCAATTCCTTATTTTTTTCAATTGATAATTTTCCTTTTTCTAAATGTTAAGTGTCGATGTAATTATTCATATATTAATAAATTAGCACACAATTTTATGTCAACTCATAGTTATTTATTATATTAAATTGTCTGGAATTAGTTATTAAACGATTGCACACGTGTAAAATTTACTCGTGTGGAAATTCAGCTTTTTTGCCATTTGGCCAATCTCATCCCTGTAATAAATATGCATACTGATTTTTTCTATATTGAATTATGTATAAAACTCCAGTTAAGATATAAGGCAACAAATTTATTTTGCCATTTCAAAGGTCTTTAAAAAATCTGTGAAATTGTTATGATTTGTTTATTTTAGCCTCTTTTTCAGAGTTAATAACAACACATTTCTAATCCGTTTTTAGTAATTTTGAACCTTGAATTGCTATCTTTTCATTTTCATTAGTATTTTATTATAATTATACATTTATAAATGTAATATGCATTTATAAAATTGTAAAATGAAGTTATAAAAGTTTTTTTTTTTTTTTTTTTTTTTTTGTTAAAGCATAAGAATAATTATTGAGAATAATCCCATTGATATCAAATAAATTAAATTTTTCGGGGGGAGGGGGGTTCTAAAGAAAAAAAAAAAGAGAAAAGAAATGAAACCTACGTTTTGCATACATTTTTTAGTATTTGGAAACCATTGTGAAGCATGTAACAGAAAACTTGAAATGTCTCCAACATTCACCCAGTGTGCAAATGCAAGACGTTCCAGAGGATTTTCTTCGTCTTAAAATGGAGGAGGAAGAAAAAGAACCAGATCCTGATAAAAGAATGACACAAGAAGAAATAGATATAAAGTAATAAAAAATTTCTTTCTTTTTTTTTCTCACTATCAACATAAATTAATTTCTGATAAAAAAAAATAATTAAAAAACAACCAATTTTCTCCTAAAAGAATAATTGTTCTTTATACGAGAAGCAACTTTAAAAAGTTGCTCTTCTCATAAATGAGTTGCTCCTCCAAAACCTTGATCTATTTGTTGCTTTTGCATACCTGCCAACTTGTACAGTATTTTACCCGATCGTACGAGCAAGCGTTGAAATCATACGGTTGCATATTTATTTACAGTTCGAAAAATAGGATACAGGACAAACAAAAACTATCCTGTCGAAAATAGATGTTAAAAATGCTTCAATTGTTGATTCTCTTCAGAAACAAATGTCTGCTGTAGCGACTGATGGCAGCAAGGCTACAGATACGCAACTTTATCCTATAGTTGTGTCTTGGTTTGACATGAAAGCCAGCGAAGTCAAGGTATTGCTGCTTGCAGTGCCGAATTTAGATGCACGATCTTAGTGCCATATTATTGTATAATAAGATAGCTAGTCAAGATTTAAAAAAGGGTTTACTGTTATTGTTTTAAAACTTAAATTTTTTTAAAATATATATATATATACAAAATTGAATAGTGTATTTTCAAAGGTTTTCTAAATTTAGTAGCAGATAATTCTTAATTTTGTGTAAAAATGTCCTCTAATAACACTATCTATATTATATAAAACGCTAATACGTATGTATCAATAAAACTGATGATATTTCTTTTCTCGCGTTGGCAACAGTTTTCATTA
Organism: Parasteatoda lunata; assembly: GCA_949128135.1. Lineage (NCBI taxonomy): Eukaryota > Metazoa > Arthropoda > Arachnida > Araneae > Theridiidae > Parasteatoda > Parasteatoda lunata. The sequence continues at coordinate 7,649,491 of OX421970.1, read as the reverse complement.
TTAACGAAGTACTTAGTACAACTAAATAAGATTCTTTTCACAACACTTAAATATTTACTTTATTTTCTTCATTTATAGTGAGAACAGTCGGCAGAGAATTCTGTTAGGTTAAAAAACATTTTGCTAAAAAAAGAATGAATTCTAAAAGAAATAAAAATAAACAACTTAAAAAATAAAAATGCTGTTGCCAGCCATAGAATTTTTTGAAAGATAACTTAGCAACATAAATCAAAATGACATAGAAGCGCAACTAGATCAAAATTAAGATACCTGAGCGCTTGACGTAACAAATCCTTCAATTCTATAAGTATTGTATCACCAAATGCCCAAATTAACAATTGTGTTTTTAGAGAAACTCTCTCTCTTTCTCTCTCTCTCTCTCTCTTTCTGTGTGTATATATATATCTATCTATATTTGCATTTTACAACTTCATATTAAACTTCTGTTGTGTGTCTGAATACTGACATTTAGAACAAAATTAAGGTTTAGAATTGCCTTGGAGAAATTTGAATTGTTAACAATGACTTAAACAAAGAGTTTTATTTTAACTGACAAATGCTATATTATAATTTTAACTTTTTCTATGACTATACTCATTTTCCTACTCTTTTCTTTGTTTTTTATACATTTTATATTTTTGTGATAAAATAAAAAACTTATAGTTGTTCTGCTTCTTAACACTGATGAAAACACTAAATGATGAGTTTCATCAACAATCAAAAATATATACATCTATTTTAAAAATTCCATATTATTAGGGTGGCGCCCTCCAGAGAATTAAAAATACAAAATTTTCTTCATCGAAGCCGATGCTTTACATCCGGCGTTCAGTGGCAGACTACTATTTCATATTGTCTTACAACGCATGGCTTTAACACTCTGGTGGGAAAGACTTTAAAACAAAACTTACAACAGTTACTTTTCTGAACAACTGAAATTTAGAATAGTGTGATTAAGAAAAATATGTGAACTGTTTGCAATTTCAAATTAATATTGAAATGTACAGGTTTAGAATTTTCTCCAGTGAAAAGTTTTCGGAACTTCAGTGTTCAAAAAAATATACAAAAGCTAGACGTTAAGAACGTATCCAATGAGCGAGCAAAGCGAGCATTGGATTGCAAAGCAATCCGAAATGAACTGCGAAAGCAGTTCCGGGGGTTGGCGAGCGCCAACGAGCAGGGGGCGAAGCCTCCTAGTGTCAAATAAAACAATAGCTCTGAATTGTAAGGTCGTGCAGATTACAATGTTGGCAGATATGCTTTTGAATTATACAAGATATTTATATTTTTAATGGCTAATTTTCATTCTCATAAGTTGAAGTGTAGATAACACTACATTTGAGGGTCCTTTATAATTTAGGTAGGGACCTAATAAGAGTGGGGGGTTGAAATTTTTTTTGCTGACAAGGGAGGTGAAGGGGTATGATTAAAGCTCATGTAAAAGATTATAATCATCTTATTTTCAAAAAAGTAAAAGATATAGAAAAGTCATGAGTTGCAACAGAAGAAAAACATCAGATTTCTAGTAGGTTATCAAACAAAAAGTATTATAAAATGAATTGAAGCATAAGGTTTGTTTTGAGCTTAGTTATATATTTCATGTGAATTATATCATAAAATAAGATTACAACAGCTAGGGGGGGGGGGAGGCGGTATTGTGATTTTCTTATGGAAGGTGGTTTTTGATTTGTTTGAGACCTAAGTGGCTAAATATATGTTTACTGAATTAAACAAATAATCCCAAGAAACTGGAGGGGTAAGATATTACCTGATTAAAAACTTTATTCACTTCAAAAATGTATTTAAAAAAATTAATAGCAGTCAACTTATTTCAAGCATAGGCGTCTATTCTCAAGACTTACCAGAGGTGAATGAGAAGAAAAGTGATTGAGTGAATGAGAAGTGATTTGAAGTATAAAAAGTAAAGTTGCCAACAACTAGAAATAGAAAAATAATGATGAGAAACAAAACTAGAAAAAAATGAAGTAGCCAAGGGAGAAAAAAGATTCTAAAAAAACCACAGTGGCCGAGAGAAGCAAATCAGTGTAAAATGCATTTCCATGCACCATGGAAAGGATCTACTGTCATTAATAATGAAATCAGCATTCTTATGAACAGAACAAGATTCCAGGGCATCAAGATGAGCTGATGTGACTGGGTTGGAAATAATTTTGGCATTGTCTAAATTGAATTTATGCCCAAGATTCCAACAATGTGCAGATTCTATCAACTGTTGCAATAAAAGATTTGCATGATTTGATTGAAATGATTTTAAAATAATTTAAATACCTTATATTTAGACTAGACTACTAGTATTTGCAATATTAAAGTGCAAGTTATATAAAAAAATAAATAATTAAAAATTAGATCTTTAGGAAAAAATTATTTATTTTATATTACTGTTGCAATCATAGCATTTAAAAGAACCACTTTGCCCTAATTTTTAAACTTCTAGAAAAATGAATGAGTGTTTCAAATTATTAATTTCTATAAAGCACTAAATAAAATTTTGTACAATTTTATAAAGCTAACTTTCGATTCGCCTTGGAACTGGATGGGGAAAGATAGAAAAAATCTGGTGGAAAAATAAATTTTAACTCATTAGTGCCCTCTAGAACTGAATGATCTACATTTGTTAAATATTGCAATAATAGTATTTTAACGTATTTCAGGGGTAAATGCCTGGAAGTTGAAAAATAGGATGCAATGTCTCTCGTCACAGTGGACCCATAAATTTAATTAATAAAAACAATCATCTGCTAAAAATATTTTTTCTTTTCCCTGTGTTCTTGGTTACAATGATTACTTCATCTCATAGTCAGTAGAAATTTTTATATTTAGTTTTTCAGTGGATGCCAGAAATTTAATATCTTGTAATCGAAAATAGAGGATCAACTTATTGATAACTGTATTTTTTTAGTTAATGGATGTTACTTGATAGTTAATTTTTTCATTAAAAGGATATCAGCTAAAATAATATTTATAAACAATGGTGGTAATAATCGACTAGTTGGATTTTAAAATGATTATTCCAAAATGTACAATCTTGTTTTTATTAATGGGAAAAAATATGATAAAGTTGTTGTAGAATTCTGCATAGTTAATTGAAGAGAAATAAATTCTCATTAAGGCTTCATGATTCAAAATCCAAGTGTCATTATTAAAGTACATATTTAATTAGTGTGTTTGAATTTTGGCTGCACTGTATGCAGGATATCCGCGCACCTGGAAAGTCGTGAATTTCGGTGTTGAAGAAAAATTTTCGTGAAATGTCATGATTTTAACGATTTTTTTAAAAAAAATCATGAAAAGTCATTAATTTAGGTTGCTAAAAAATATAATTTTTAAAATGGAATTTACCGCCGCGATTTCATAGTGTTCCGGTGTTCCGAATCTCTGAATTTGTAAATAAATCCCCACTCACAGTCATATTTTAATAAAATATAAAATGTTCTTTGAAAATTATGGTGTTCTTTCAAAAAAAGTAAGAAATGACAACATCTCTAGAGTGAATTATCTTTTACACTTCTGTGATTTCAGAAGTTTTATTTTATCAATTTAAAGTTCTAGCTGTAGCAAGCCAGTTATTGGGGAATTTTTTTTATTTCCAAATGAGAACAGAAAAATTACTAGCATTTCTTTTTTATTGGATGAACAAGAAAAGTATCTTTAGAACATTATTCTGCAGAAAAGAAAACAAAATTTTTTCTTCTGGAAAGAACTCATTTGTGTTCTGAGACAATATCACTGTGTTGCTGCGATTCTGCCAGGGAGCTTTGAGATAGGCCATCAATGATGTCCAGTGGTTGAAGGCTGATGCTTGAACAGATAAAAGAGATCGCCCTATCATTAACATCACATGCAGTGTAGTTGGAATATTTGTTAAAGAAGAAAAATTCCATCTCTTCAATTCAGACAGATTTTTAAAAAGGTAAGAATTTTTACTTTTTGTATTTTTTTTTTTTTTTTTTTTTTGCTTCACCCATTATTTTAAATGTAAATTTATGCATGGCAGGTACGCAAAATTTCCATTATAATTACTTCATCATGTAAGTACCAAGGTTCTTCAATTTTCTAATTTTTTAGGGGGGAAGGGGGAGTATTATCCCTTTTAATCTGTTAATATTTTAATTTATCCCTTTTTATTTATTAATTCATTTAACAAGATTTATTCTTTTTTTTTATTTATTTAATTGCAACCAGTGAAGTTCGAATTTTTCTTCCTCAGTTATTTCTTTATAATTAGTATTGTTGACTATTTGCCAAATTTAAAATTTTGAAGAAAATTTGTTTTCTTCAAGGCGAGAGAGTGAAACATATTATATTATACAGCGGTTTCTAAATGATGTTCTGCGGAATCTTTGGGTTACTCTCTCTCTCTTCAATATGAATTATAACGTAATTCAGCAACTAATCGAATTTTAAGTGCTTTTTTATAACGTATTGAAACCTTCTTTGCCAGCATAACTAAGAAGGGCAAGATAACTGTTTTTAAAAGATTTATTTGATATTTAAAACATCTTGTAATATTTTAATTAACATAATAGATACATAAAACATATTTATTGATTTCTAATGTTTTACTTTATATCATTTTATGAAACATTTTAATTTATTTTTTTATAATTTGTGGATTTTTTTTACTGTTTGTATATGAAACAATCTAATATAAATAAATTTTAAACATTTAACAGCTTTATTGACAAACATCCTAAGCAAAGTTAATCGGGTTAGCTCTTTTCTTTTGTTGGTCATTGCTGCTGTAGAGATGGGGGTGAGGTGTTGTCCTTGAAACAGCAACTACATGCCTGGAGCTGTCCGTTTGATTGTTAAAAGGTGTCGGGTTTCACTCTGTAGGGAAAAAGGAGGGAATGGAATTGCGTAAAAATTCATCTACTGTTTGTCTAAGATAGGTACTCTGCCCGTCACAAAGTCTGCGGCAGTGTGGTGCTATGGAAACAAGAAGAGGACATTTTAAAGGGGGTAGCTTCGATCTCGTTACCATAGTCACCGCCACAGCTCCAGGCGAATGTCTGGCAGAGTACCTATCTTAGACAAACAGTAGCTATATTTCTGTTGATGGATCGATTGCTTTAAAGTTTTAGGAATCACTCTTGCATGTCAAGTTTTAAAACTTTCAAGTTTTTTATCTAGTTTTTTTAAAATGTACGATTCTATTTGGGAAAATGGGATTCTTTCATCTATTTGATTGTTTATTTTTTTTGCGGTTTGCTCTTTGTGCTAGGCGTAGGCACAAGAAAAGGAAACTATTTAATCTCTTTTTCTTTTCTTTTTTTCATTAGGAAAGGGATGCTGTGTGAGTTTCAAACCACAGGGGATGGGGACGTGAAAAAAAAAATTTTAACACATTTTAATGTGAAATTAATCTACCGATTGGTATATTTTGTTTTTAAAATTTAAAAAATCTACTAAAAATAAAGTTATTTAAATAACCCAGCTCCAAGTGCTATTTATTTTTTGTAAATCTCTTTATCCCTTTTCTCGTTAATCATGATTACTGCAAATCCATGTGATCTAATATGATTAACATTAAAATAACTTTGCAAAAATTAACTGAAGATGAAAATTGCTATCTCTCTCTGACAAATATGAGTTGTTTTTTTTAAAATCCTGATCTTTCAATCAGTACAAAAAAATTTAACTCTCGAGAATCAAACTAATCGAATCGTATTAACATAAAATTTTAGAAACCTTAAAATCCTTTTTAAACTGGAAGGTTTAAAAGATTAATCAAGATGTGCTTGCTTTTTCAGATTTTATTTGTTTAATGGCAAATTTTAATTGCTATTTTATCGTAACTTTTTATTTTCTTGCTCCTAGAAAGCAATTGAATTTGCGTTTCAAGCATCGCTATCTGTATGTATAGTGCGCAAAATAAAAAATGGACCACCCTAAAAAACTTTTGATTTAACGATCGGATCTTCGCGTATTAGGACTCCAACTTAATGGTTCGAGAGAGTTATCTCAAATATTTTAATTAGTTACTGCTAACGATATTTTAATTTACGAAATTAGACACAAAAACATACTTTCTCTGAATAAGCATGTTTTTTTTTTATTATTATTATTATTTTAGGATTCGATTTCTGACCCTTAAAATATAGGGGGCATTTGATCCTAATAGTTTAGTCCGGAGAGCTTTCCAAAGTTTTCACCTCTTAGTATTAATTTTCTAATTTGCGTATTTCGCTATATTTTTAAAGTGAATTTCTCCTAATTTTTTGGTGGTCCTTAGTGGCGTACATAGACTAAAGGTCTGGTTTCTTAGGACAAGCGCCTTATCTGTGCGTCAGCGGGACATTGACGTACCGCTGACGCCAACCTGTTCTAAGAAACCAGGCCCTAGTTAGCTCAGCGTGAGCAGTCGGTCTAACACATAAGCGACTAAGGAACGGACGATTCCATAATGCTAAAAGTAAGAGTAAAAATAGGGAAAGAGAGAAATTACATTGAGAATATTGGGGGTTTTTTCTTTCCTTTCCTTGGCGTATTGGCTAAATTTCAAAGGTTTGCTGTAACTGTTCGCATTTGTTTATGTTTATTTTTTGCGACGTTTGCTGTCATTTCCAAAATCGAATAAAATATCTTATTTGTTGAATTTTTTCGTTATGTTTTGTTTTTATTATTGTTATCTGTTTTGCTTTTGTTGTTTTAATTTATTTTTACCTTAAAGTTAGTTATTTTTTTGTTATTTTAAATTTGGTTATTTGCGATCTGCAGTGTGTTAGATTGAAATCACTACGGGATAATGGATAAACAAGCTTAAAAGTACATCAAAAAAATTACACAATGAATAAATATATATATATATATATTATTTAAGTAGTTTGAAGTGGAATAAAAAATAACTACAGTTAATAATTAAAGTGGAATGCATATTGATAGACATTATAGTCTTATGTTTTGATTTTTTTTAAATTCACCAAGTCCTTTAATAAATTTATTTTGGGCACCAAATGAGGGGATATAAAATTTGATAAGGTTATTCAGCCGCACTGTCTGTGTTAATGAGGTTCTGGGTCTGTCCATTAATGATGTCCCACTTTCTTAAAAATATTTCGATCTTTCATTGTCAGGATTCAGCCGAAATTCCCTGGCCTTAACACATTATATTGTATAAATATATATATATATTTGCAATTCAGAAAAACACACTACACTGTAGAACATAGTTCAAAATTTATTTTTCAGATTGTGATAAGACATTTGTAAGCTTAAAAATGATTCTGAAAACACAAAATTAGAAAATAACCACATTATTTTTTTGAAGTAAACACAATTTGGAAAAAATATATGTTAAAACAGCTGATTATAAGTGTTTTATTTTTAATCAAAAAATATAAATCTATAATTTCTTGTTTTCCTTTCTATCTTCTTTATATACGGAATTCTTTTCACGATCTCTCCCCTCCCCCTTATGCTCCTCCAACATGTACAGAATTGCTGGAATCCCAACCGATAATTGTCAATAGTACCTCTCTGCATCAAAACGTTCTTTAAAGATTAAAAAAACGTTCGGACGTCAGTCGTCTTCAAGCTGAGCGTTCGATGACGTATGCTATCTAGCTCACAAATTGACCAATCGGGTTAACGCTAATTTCCAGCTGATGTTGTGTAACGCCGACCTGTCCTAAAAAACCAGACCTTTAGGCTCACCCCTTTTTCAGGAGTTATAAATGTGTCCTATCTTGGTTGTGAACCCCTATCATGTAGTGTATTATTTTTGGATCTTGCGCCCAACGCTCTTTGGGGGTTGCGGGGGTGAAATTTACGCCACTTGTGGTCCTTTAATTTTGTGCACTGTGCAGGATTTGCTAATCATTCATAGCAATCACTATTTACGGAAATTTTAAATAACGCATCGGGATTTGTATTTAAGTTTTTTGCCAGCCACTCTTTATATGCAAGAAAAAATAAAATTATGAATTTGATTAATACTTTAAACAGGATTATTGTCTCTATTATGTTTTTACTTTAAACATTTTCGTAAATGCAGAGGTGTCAACTATTACCATTTATCAGCATTAAGATTTCGTTGTCAATATTACGGAATTACAGCTGAGAAATAAAAATTATGATTTTCGAGAACTTTAGTAATAATAATAATAGTTGTTATAATTATTTTTTTTCGTAATGAATATTAAAATAATGTAATACTTAAGTGTTGCTTTTTTTAATTAATAGTTATTTCACACAATATTAATTGTAAAGTTGTAAACATGCTTTTAAATTGCGCTAATTTGAATTTTGTTATTATCTTATGCATCATTGTACTTCTGATTACTGATAGCAAGTTAGGAAAGTTGACACCTCTATAAATAATCGTAATATATTACTCAAACAGATTTATTGACAAAATGTAAGAAATCCCATACTTAAAAAACTCATTTATATAAATATTTTAATGCAGTTAATTGATACTTAAAACAGATTAATTGTCTGTTTTTATTTCATTCAATTTTTGATCTTAATCTAAATTATGCATTTTAATGAATAATTTGGCTATATAGCTTCATAAAATTAAGGAATTTATATTTATACTTTAATTAAACATATTTATAAATATTTTAATATAGTTTATATATTGACTGTTTTTATTTTATTTTTTTAGATTTATTTTTTCCAAAAAATGGCTCCAGGGAAAGCTACTAAGTTTAATCTTAGGTGGTTAGACTACGCTAAATACCCTGATTTTAAAGGCTGGTTTAGTGCTGTAGAGAATGATGTTCATAGTGCCCGATGTGAATTTTGCAAAAAGACCTTTTCTTTAAGTAATACGGGCAGTGAAATATCACGGCAAAGGTAATGAACATCAAGCCATTTAAAAAAGAAAAGCCTCAAAATCTGGCATATCCGAATATTTTAATCATTTGGATTATTCAACTGCCAATGTTGTGTCTACTAGCACAAATACCGAGAGTGTATCAGCATCTAAATCTAGTAACTCTTCAGAAGTATTCCTCATATAGGTACCATCAATACTATGCAGAATTTTATGTTAAAGGATGAAGTCTTAAAGGCAGAAATCTTATGGGCATTAAATGTGGTAGAGAAGCGCATGTCTATTAATTCCTGCAATAACATATCAAGTATTTTCAAAAGTATGTTTTATGATAGTGCTATTGCTCAACAGTTTCAAATGGGGAGAGATAAGGCTTCCTATATAATTCATTATGGCATAGCTCATTATTTTCTTGAAACACTTTCAGATGTCATTAACGACTCTGATGATGTCACAATATGTTTTGATGAGTCCCTGAATAAAATTGTTCAAAAAGGTCAGATGGATTTAGTTATCATATTTTGGCAAGATGAAAGTGTTCATACTAGATTTGTTAGAAGTGTTCAGGACTGAAGTCAGTTGACTGGGACTTATTTGGTGTTTTAAGAAATTTACATTATTTGTTTAAAGATAGTCCTGCTCGGAGAACAGAGTTCATCCAAATAACAGGCTGTTTTAAGTTTCCTAAAAAAAATCTGTGCTGTGAGGAGGCTTGAGAATAGTAATTGTGTTGATAGAGCTCTTGAAATAGTGGATTCTGTCAGCAAATATTTGTTAGAAGCAAAATGCACAGAAAGCAAGTTTAAAGCATTCTTACAGAAATCTTTCTCTAATCCTGTCCTAAAATGTAAACTTGCTTTTTAAAAATCACTTTCTCTTCACTGTGAAGACTTTTTAAAAAAGTTTCAGTCTGAAAAAGTACTTACTCCATATTTACATTCAGAATTGTCTCTATTGTTGGGAGGTATTATGAAAAAGTTCCTTAAAGCAAACAAAATAGTTGAAGGATCAGCATTGCTGAATTTAGATTTGAAATTTAAAGATAATCTGATTGAACCAAAGAAGATTGACATCGGTTTTGGAGCAAAGAAGTTTTTAAAAAAGGCTAAAGTCTCTGACAAAATTTTCATATAGAATGTCATCAGTCAAACTTTTTATATAGAATGTCAAAAGATATTGCAGGCAGTTGCATCAAAAATAGTTGAAAAAAGTCCTTTGAAATATAAAATTGTTCAGGGTTTATCGTCTTCACCCATCCATGATATTGAACAATCCAAGTTTGGACTATCTAGATTCATTATTGTTTTAGAAGCATACTGAAACTGTAGCTGAAAAGGTGAAAAAACAGTATAGTTCTTTTTGCTCTACTGTTAAGGAAAATTACAAAAAAGACTTTACCTCCTTTTTATCAGATAAAGCTGAGGTAGGACTAGATACTTTTTACTATAAATTACTATCCTCTGAAAAGAGCTTGGAAGATCTTTGGAGTGTTATGAAGATGTGTTTTATACTTTCACATGGTAACGCTTCAGTGGAGAAAGGTTTTTCTATTAACAAGTCAATGCTGGTAGAAAACCTCCACGAAGAGAGTCTTGAGAGCCAGAGAAGAGTTTTTGATGGCTGCTGGAGTCAAAATAGACAAGAAAATGTTACAACTGCTGCTAGACAGTGGATTTGGAGAAGAAGAAGATAAAAGAACTTCCATTGCTTTAGAAAAATAGAAAATGAATTGCAAAATGAAGAAGAAAAAAATACTTTTGGATAGAGAGAAAGAGGGAAATGAAATAAATGAGAAAATTGAAAAGTTAGAAAATAAAAAAAGTTTGCTGTGATCGAGAGTTTAAGCTTTCTATATTACACTTTTAAGAAGAAATAAAACAACTTTAAATAACTACATATTTCTAACTGTATTTAGTAACTTTGTATTTTTATTGTATTGTATTTTTATTTTATTATTTTTATTTTTTATTTTTTTTAAAGCTATTTTATTGCTTTAACTCTTTCTTTGTTCTGTTTTTTTAATTTAAAATAATAAATATGAAGATGCAGAGTACTACAGTTTTTGTTATACCTTTCATTTAAATAATGTTATTATAATGCTTTTTTAAATTTAGTGCTGTGTTTTTGTCGGTGAAAATAGTAACTTTGGTAAGTCATGAAAAAGTCTTGGAATTAGTCATGTATTTGAAAATCTAAAATGTAGTAGATACCCTGTGTATTATTTTAAATAATCTTAAGGTGTTATCACATTTTCCAAGTCGTTTCTTTATCATAGAAAAACCTGTACAGAGTTGCCAATCCACAGGGAAATCATCTGTAATAACAGGGAATTTAGAGTTTTTCCTTACAAATTGGAAAAATACTAAGAATTTTCGTCTTTTAAAAATGGTGGCCACTCAAAGCACAATCTATGGAATATCTAAGGATGATATTTCAGATATACTAAGCTATTTCATTTATAATTGCATTATTTGTTTTAAGTATGTGAAGGTGTTCCTTATTAAGTTTTTCCAGCACTTAAAACTAGTATAGCTGGACTAATATAGATCCGAAAGAGCACTCTGAATGTGTCTTAACATGTTGTGTATACAGAGAAAACGCAGGTAATTCCAGATTTGAGTGGCATCATTAATATTGAGTATATGATGATATCTCAATCAATATCACAGGTATTATCAATGGCAATAATTTATCAATATCTTTGCACATGTTTTACTTTGATAAAAAATTATTTTTCAATACTATCCTAGTTTAGGAAATTCAAAGTATTTCCTGGTGATAAGCTTATAGCATTTGCAAGACTTTTCTAATATTTTTATGGGCTTATTTAAATAAGAGTTTTCAGGTAAGTGTTTGTGAGTTCAATTGATTTCAGAGCATTATTAAATGAGATATTAAAAAACAACTTCAACATTAACGGGCTTACATAGATGCTTGTGATTGTTACTTTGGCTTGATACTGGCTTATATATTCAAAAAAATTTTTTAATCAAGGTGGTAATGGAGGGGGGATTTTCAGTTCTTAGAATTAAAATTCATTATGGTTAATTTTCAATAGATTATTTCATTATTAATTATTTTTTTCTAGAGTGGAACCCCCTAATGAGTTTTATGATGGGGAAAAGGACCAAGATGCTGAAATGCCTCCAGAAACATAATACCTGTTGCATATTAAATTTTATCTCATCAATCATTACAACTGAAAAACCATCAAAGCTCTTGTAAACAGAAAAGAGATATTTTCACTACAAGAGTAACTATTAAATTCAGTTAAAGTGTGTTTTGCATGATACTTTATCAAAAAAATCATTAATGAACTACATTTATGTACAGTAGTTATGCAACCTATCATTTTTCTACTATTGTTTTTTAAAGAATCATTTGTAGCACACTATTTTATGGTGATATTTTAATTGATTGTATGGATTTTATTTATTCTTGTAAAGGATTTTTTTCCGATGTCTTTTTATATATATTTCAAGATAAATGTTTTCTCATAACTTTTTATGTTACGTTGTAAAATATAAATGGCTAAAAAAATAAATTTTAAAGAACGCTAAGTGTGTTTTGTCCCAAATTTTACTAAATTATTTAGATCAACTGTTTTAAAATATTTAGTTTAGATACTAAAAATTTACCCTCTGAGCCTATTTCATTTACACTATTTTTATGTATGAAATAATAGAATTTTTACTAATATTAGTATTAAAAATAATTATTAATAATTAATTAATACTAATCATAAAACAAATATATTCATAAAATAATAAAAATTTTATTAATGAAACAACGTGAACAAGAAATAGTTACAGAGGGTAAATTTTTGTTAAATAGATAAATAATCAAATTTTTATTTTATAAGTCAATAAAAAGAAACTGATTTGATTGAAATTTGAATTTAATCGAAACAAATGCTATCACCTTTACAGTTTCAATTATTTTTTAAATGCAATGTAAATAGACTACATTTATTTACATGTTGACATATTTCTATTTTTGATTTACACTTTTATGACTAAAATTGTAGGAATGATATTTTATAAGCCAATATTATAAAACACTGAATCATTAAGTTAAAATTCCCAAACACCCTGTATTTTTATGTAAGCTTTAAAGTATAGTATGCAAAAAAAAAAAAATGGAACACCCTTAATGGACTTGATGATAAGATTTTTACAAACTAAGAAGTTAATTTAATAGCTCAAGGTGTAAACCTTCAATAAATAGAAATATTAATTAATGAAAACAATTTTGTAAGTTATGAAATCACAGAAAAATTTACTTACTTTAAATGAATATTTTTCCCAGCAGATTATAGCCCTTGGAATAAGTTGCAAGCGGACAAAATATGGCCTGGAGGAAGTGTTGAAAGCGCAAGCCGCCTTAGGTTGATTTCAGTTTTTGCATATTTCACCATCAGGTGGCCGAGTAGTTAGCACGCCTGCGCCTGACTGCGAAGCCATTGGCTGCAATCCCGCTCTGGGCATGGATGTTTCTCTCTCTCTTTGTGCTGTCCTCTGTTGTGTGTGTGATATGTGAATGTGGCCCACCCTATAAACTGGTTTGTGGCAGTGTGGCGTGGGCAATGTTGCTCGTCTCCGTGACTTAGGTTCCCAGGTGCCCACTGGGGTAACGCGAAATGAGCAACTATTCTGGCATCTTCATAGGCAAAGATTCAAATTCAGTGTCTGCCATTGGAAAAAAAAAAGTATTTCACCATCATTTGAGCTAATTCAAAATAATAGAGAGAAAAATTATAAAACTTGTTTACTCCACAGAATAACTGTTTGAACTGTTAGGTATTCAAAATTTTGCATTATTTGAAACTATGAAATTTTAAATAAATCTAAATTTTCATTTAATTTGACCTAATAGTTTTAAGAAATTAAAAGTTAAAAAGCAAACCGATTTTTTTTAATTCAGTAATCAGTTGTCAATTAAAATCACATTGTTTAAAATTATCTAAAAACTTTAATTTGTTGCAACCTAAAGTGAGAATTAAAATGCTGAATGTAAAATTAAAAAAAATATGAATGCTTTTCTTAAAACACGATTGTTGCAGAAATCTTAATACATTTGGTTACAATTAGTTTTAAATCATAATTAGAAATCTACTGAGGTTTTTTTGAGCTATGGTTGAACAGCCAATCTAAACTTGCTGTATCAATGTTCGATATAGAAGACAAAAGAACTCCTGGACTAAGCATCAGAACTAATTTCGTCTTCATGGAGGACTTGTTGCGTAAAACTAACCCATATTTGTATAAATAAATAAAAAATCTATGACAACTGTCTACGGTTAGCCCAACACCATGTGAAAACTAGCCCATTGTCTACCATAGAGGATAATTTTTACATACACTATAAATCAGTGTAAACGTGTAGTAGTATATGAATTATGCCTCATCAATCGATAGAATTTGAGCTTTGATAGCCTCAGAGAGAGGTACTCAGCTCCCACAATAAAATAAAAGAACTGCTGAGAAGCTCTATTCATAGCTGACAACATGAATAGGAAAAAATCCAGTGGATTTTACGAAATATTATAAATTTTATGACAATTTTTGCAAATTGTACTAAATATTTTACACATAAGGAATTTTAGGGATTTTTATAGTCATCAATACAAAAACTGCAATATTTTCCAGTTATGATTAACTTGTAATGTTATGTATTATGTTTACTCATAATTTTGAATAGTAATAGGCATTTAGTTCATCAAAGATAGTTAAAAGATTTTTTTAATTAATTTAAAAAGGGAATTCTAAATAAACTCAAACTTTCAGAACAAAAAAAAATTTTAGACTTATTTTTAAAAATGAGACTCGCTTTATTATGTATTAGTAACACATATTTAAATATTCAAGAAAGCAATAATCTGTGCAAAAATTCTATTTCAATACTGATTTTTTTTTTTTTTTAGGAAACTTACTTATAGGGAATTTTCAAAAACCAGAAGAATTTTTATTAATCCAGTAGAGTTGGCAGCTCTGTCGATTGGTAGCCAGGTTCACTGAAATCTGTCATTCTGTAAAGCCAAAAAAAAAAAAAAATCATTTGCCAAACTGGTCCAAGAAAGTAATTATTCAAAAGCTTAGATTAAAAAAATAAAACACTTAAAGTTTCAATGTATATATTGCCACTGGCACTCTACAGCAATGGTTCCCTACTGAAACAAAATGTGTTTATTAAAAAAATTTGTTTTGTTTAAAGAGTTTTCTGTGAATCGGTTTCTTTTCTTTTGCTAGCAGTTTGATTTCCCAACAAGATTTCCAAGTTTGCGAAAGTATGAGTAAAAAAAAAAAGTGTTTGATTTTCTGCATTAAAATAATTCAAGATCTGATGGAAACCGTCTCGTAAATTCAGTTCCTGAGACAAACTGAAGACGAAAATCCATTGCGGAACATATGGTTCTAAATTCTCTCTCTGAACATTTTGTCAGCTTTTATGCAAGTGCATTTGTAGTCTCCACTTTGTATTTTTTTTTTTTTTTTTAAGGCTTCGTGTAAAATTTGAATGCTTACACTCACAATATAATTTTTTTTTTTTATAATACCTCTAAGAATGTTATAATTTTTTTTATTCGTTTTGAAATGCATGCCAACTAACTTCTATTTTAAAAGGGGGGTTTTGGGAAAATTTAAGGTGGCGCTAATTTGTATCCTATTTCAAAAATGTTCTTCGTAGTAGCACAGCTATAAAACAAAGAGTATGTTTTTATCGTGTAGATAACCCTCTCCAATCTATAGTGTGTCTGTGTAAAGAGCTCCCCTAGCCATTTGTCTGGAGTAGTGGTGGTGACCATGGTTACGAGGTTAAACTATTTCAAGTACGGGTGTTGGGCATTATTTAAGACAAGTTTTAGCTTGGGTCGGTGAGAGAAAGAAGCTCCCCTCTTTGAAATACGCTATTTCTTGTTTCCATAGCAGTAGACAGCCTTAGACTTCGTGGCGAAGGGAGTTCTTTCTTTTGACAAACTATATATCATCTGCTGGCTTCTGGATAGCAACCAGGTCAATACCATATGAATTCACTTGTTCATTAAGTGCCTGACTCTTGTAGAGCGTCAAAACATTCCAACTTTCAAATCCTTGAAATGTTTCTCAGTCGTTTCCGAGAAATCTGTGCGGTTTTTCATTCTTTAGATTGCGCAACAGAAGATATTTTGCAAGGTGGGGTTGTCAGCCCAACCTGGAGGACCAGGGTGTTACTCTTCATCTAGTGCTTCACCCCATACAGCTTGAAAGAATTTGGAGCGGGATTCATTGCCTCAACGAATGAAACATTTGGTGTTGGATTTTAAGACTAAATGACATAGTATCATGGGGTTTGTTTTATAACTATAGTGTTAATAACGGGATCTAGTTCCCACCCAAGCAACAACACCTCCATTAGGAGCTCCAAAAATCCGCTTTTAAAAGCATTAAATATCTATTTATTCAAGCCAAATCTTAATAAAAACAGGATGTAATCCCCCTCGGCATTCCCGGTGAGTCTGGGATGCCTATTTTGAGTTTTTGATTCCCGATGTTCCATTGATCTAGGCTTAGAGTATCAGACCGCCATATTAACATGTAATCCAATGCAATCGGAAACCATCGCTAAGTTTGGCATAAAATATTCTTAATTTATCGATTTCATTTTTGGCTCAAAACACATCATTACATTCGCTCATGCGATTTTCTTTTAGTATTTATAAATTTTTTATCCTCTGGCGGTCTGGTATTCTTTTTAGCAGTATCATTTTAAAATAAGTCGCGATCGGGTATAAGCTATCGCTATGTTAATTTTTGCCATTTGTAAATGCTGACTTTGAACACTCAAATTATTATCTTATAGTTAACATTTTTGTCTAAAATTTTTAATGTTATTCCCCCAAATGTTTTTAATTGCCCGACACCCTCTTTTTAATTTTTCTCCAATCCCCTGTTTTTTTATAAATTTTCAAAGTAACATCACTTTCCCATTATAAATGGTATTCTATTCTCCATAAAAAATTGTAAACAAACTTTATGAACTAAATTACAGTTAAGTGCTTCTCACCACTAGTCCGTGGGCCGAAGTCTCAAAAGTAGCTCAAACTAATTTTCGTTCCGACATTTGAGGGGCAATTTTATTCTATCAAAATAGAACGCAATCTTGGCTGAGAAACATAAATTCATAAAGTTCTCCAAAATCTGACTGGCCATTAATTGATAGTTATCAAAACAATGAGAAACTATTTTGTTTTCACGAATTCAGTATTTTGCACAAGAATATCCGAAGAGAAGCGTAATTTGACGTCACTTGGAAATGAATGGACCAATCAGAACAAAAGCAGTTGTCTGCATACTACGATATCTTCCCGTTCGTTCATGTTTCTTTTGCGCTAAAACACTTAACAGTTTTTTATAAGTATGTACTTCAAAATTTTTACACAATTATAGTTACTTCAAGATCTTAAAATCTTTTCTATTTTTTATTTTTTTTTTCATTTTAAATCATGATGATTTGATAATTCAATATAAAGGTAAAACACGGACTATGACTATGGCCGTTATAGTTGTAATGAAGGGTTATGATACTGCATCTGCTATTATTTTTCAGGTTTTTTTATTATTTTTGTAAAAATACTTAAAACTTGAATTCTATAGAATATATAAATCTTTCCTCCACTCTGTGAAAATTTAAATTTGCATCAACTTTTTAAGAACTGCTACCCTACAGAAAATAATCTGATTTTCTTCAAAAATCTGGAGATATTTCTCCCTTATTTTTTAAAACGATACTTATTTTAGTAAGCTAAAAAACCATTTCATACAAATGAATATTTTAAAATTCAGTTTGACATAAAAATAAAAAATTTCATGTGTGTAAAATTTACAATAAATTTGAATTGATTTTTTTTTTTTTTTTAAATTTGTTGTTTGGTTCACTGTCTTATACTGAAGCTTTAAAACTTTCTTTACTATATAAAAACCGGATATTTTACACACTGAACTATCTTGTTACATAATTTATTTGAACAATTTAACAAAGTTTGGTTTTTCATTATTTAAAATTTTAATGTTTTGGTACAGCATTAATTTTGAAAATAATAATATTGATTTAGAGAAAATATATTTAGTATGTAGAATTTATTGTTTTAATTGAAGTTTTTTTTTTCAAGTGTTATTTCAAATAGTTTTTGCAAGTGTAGCAAAAGACAAACACAGAGTGTTCCAAAAAACCTTAGACAGGTATTGTTGAATATATTTTTATTTACCAAGAGAATATAATTCCAGACATTAATATATTTGGAAATTTCATTATGGTTTGATATTCAATAATTTATTTACATTTAAGTGTAGAGACATTCTTTATGTCGAAATAGTGCCAGTTAGAAAATTGATTAAACACATTTTTTAAACCAATATCTGAAGTTAAATGTTTAAATCATGTTTTGAATCTACACTATTGTTTTCAAATTTAATTCAAAAAAAAAATATTCAATGATTAAATACAAAATTGTCGAATTTTTTGTTGCTGACCCTACAGAGAAAACCTACATAAATTCTCTTAAATTTCATGATTTATTTTTAGTTTAGATTAGTTAACAGTTTTTTTTTTTTATAGCTTAAGAGTAGTATTTATTTGAGAGGAGTATTTTTTATAGCTTTTTTGTAAGAGCAAAAAAAAGAAAGAAAAAAAAAAACAAAAACATAAAAAGTTTTGTTTTCTTTTTTCCGAGTAAGCACATCTTAATAAAAAATTTTTAATTTATACGCCATTCAGAGTTTTAAAAAGAAGTAATAATTAAGTAAAATTAAAATGCAAGCAATATAAGATGTGCGCTTGACCAACACCTGCTAGAAGAAGGAAGGCCTCAGCACGGATAAATTTAGTAGTCCGATATGACGAAGTTAACTGCGCAGTTGATGAAAAATAAGAAAGATGTCATTACGTTCGGGGTACTAAGCTGCGCAGTGGTTGAAAATACGAAATATGTCATTACGTTTGGACTACTAAAGGATATTTATGGTAACCCGTGCTGATGCCTACTCTTTCTAGGAGGTGTTGGCTTGACTCTACAAAAATGTTTAATATCACAGATATTAGATAAATAAGCCATCAAAACAACCATCTTTTGAAACAATACTTACCATAGCACATTTGTTAGTGAAACAAAAATAATATTTTTTTAAAAGAATAATGGATTATTAACGTTAATATGTAGCTTTTCTAATCATTTTGGAACTAATATTTTATCTTCATAAAGTAATGAAAATTGTTTTAAAAAATTTTTTTTAACATTCATCAACATAACCACAATTCTTTCATTTCTTTGGTGGGATCTATATATAAATATCCCCTTTAAATTTGTAACTCAGCAAATATTATTAAAATTAAAATAGGGCAAACAATTCCTTCTTATTTTTAAGCTAAGTATATATTTTTGTATCTTAAAATCGGAGACGAATTCTTGATTAGGCCAGAGAGGCATTGCAATGTGACCGCCTGCACAATTCGAATTTCGGAATGAAAATCAAATATTTAACAGTAAAGCGGGAAAATGAAGCGTTATCAATATATAGTTGGCTCTAAAAAGAGAC
Organism: Parasteatoda lunata; assembly: GCA_949128135.1. NCBI lineage: Eukaryota > Metazoa > Arthropoda > Arachnida > Araneae > Theridiidae > Parasteatoda > Parasteatoda lunata. The sequence continues at coordinate 7,630,117 of OX421970.1, read as the reverse complement.
CTCTATTTAAATTTTAAAAAAAATTCAAAGGATTAAAATGAAATCAAGAAAATTAGCATCAATGCAACCAACGATTTGCTTACAAACATTGCTGTAAGCGACTGTGAGGAGACAATGCGTGATTGGTTAGCTTGGCGGAGGAAAAAATAATTCAACGATTTCACTGGATGAGAGTACGAAAGTATACAGAAAAAGAGTGCGTCATAAAATCGATTGTTATTAAATTGTGACCAAATAATATTTGGAGATCTTTATAAAATTAAAAATACTAAAACATTCTGAATCGTTTTGTCAAAAGAAAAAATTGCCCCCACAGTATCGGAACGAACTTGAACGATAAATGAGTTCGGCCCACGGACTACACGCCTTATCCTACATTTCTTTATTAAAAATACTATTAATAGTCTTTATTCCTTTTAAAAGTATTTCTATTTCCATGTTGTTTTACACTATTTTCAGAGTCAGTGTTTACATTTCTATTTGATACTGTTTTCTATTCAACATATGTTATTACTGTGCTTTTTTAAACTTTCTTACATAGGTTAGGACCTTTCTTTTTATCTTCTTATGTTTTATACATGTGTGCTATTAAATTTTTACTGATATTGACTCAGAGTGTTTATTATTTGATATATTCTTCTATTTGTATATATTATCAACATATATCTGTATAAGATTCTTTAGCATACATCTACATTTGCTTATGGCCATTTAGTTATTCATTGTGTCAGCTCTTCAGAAGAATTTGGTATTGGGTCTCATTGGGGGTTTGGACCAATTCACTCCATCTCGTTCATCACAACATATTCCAGACAACGCAGCGAATTCCGGAATTCCAAAAAATGTTTCTAATCAACTGACTAGAAATTCCTCATCACCAAACATCGTTCAATCTCCTGATGACTCCAATGTCGAAACTGTTATTGAAGAACAGGAATCGCCACTTTTGGATCCTACCATCCCGGAGAATAAAGAAATGGAGCTGCTCTTTCTACAGCTTGAGTATAGTCTAAACTACGGCCATAAACACAAATCATTCTGCCTCCCAAACCACCCCAAGATTAGCTGGCCAAGTGCCCTAACCGGATTAAAATATTTAGTTTTCAACATCGCCAAATCAGACAATCTAACAAATACAAATCTGTGCACTATTGAAAGACAACTGACTAAGATTAACCAAAAAATTGACGACATAAAATCCACAAATACTCCAACCATCGACAAAACCATACAGAGTAAACCACCGAGAGCTACAGTAATCGAATCCACCGAAAGTTATACTACAAGTGACGCAAAAATTAGAAGTTTCAGCACCTAAATTACCTATCAAAAAGCTTTACCGTAATGAAAAACTTGTTAAACTGAAGTTTCTCAGCCATACGCCAAAGCAAAATGCAATAAAATCAATAAGAGAAACAGAGGCCTCAACTAAAAGGAAAAAGAAACAAGACTAACTTCGCTAATTTTACTGAACACACCAACGAGCTTCACAAAAGAAGAAATCATCGAAACCATTATAACAAATGGTGAATTCGACGAAGAATACGATGACATCAAATTTCAAAAATCAATCCTCCACAAAAAAGAACAGGATAAACAACATATAGTCATCCGAGCAACGTATTGCCTATCTCAAAGATTACTGAAGCAACAGACATTTTATGCTGGTCTTCAAGAATGTTACATCAAGAAACGTATCATCCTTCTTCGCTGCCGAAAATGTCAAGAGATTGGCCATCACCAAAATAACTGCAAATACAACGCCTGTACCTGTGCCCGTTGTGGCGTCAATCGACACACATCCGACCAATGTACTGCCAAAAATGAATTCTGTAGAAACTGCAGCGATTCGAACTATGATAATGGAACCAACTTCAACTGCGATCACGCGGCATCCTCTGCCACTTGTCCCTATTACCTCAAAAGACTCAAGCAACTTCGTTCTCTTTATCCAATTTAGTTTACGATCCTAAATTGTTATGTCAGAGTTACAAAGTTTTCACCTCTTTTTTTTTAATTCATTAACTTTTACCTCTTTTCTTTTTATTTATCTTCTTAATTACTGTCATCTATCGTAACTTCTTCAAAATTTTGTTTTTCCTATGTATTATGTTTTATGCAATTGTGCTTTGTGGTAGTGATGCAGTGGTGTATAATGTGATTGTTTGCATATGTATTGTGCGAGCTAGACCGTTGGCCAGAGGTGGACTATACGGTTAAGGGTTTTGCAAACCTAGGTACGTGTCCACGTCTGAAAGAAAAGAAGAAGAAAAAGTGTTATAAGCGCTCATGCCGTATTAGAGGATAAAGACGATATAGGAATTGAAAATGAGTTTAAATCTGTCATTGAATAACGTGTTTGCAGGACAGTACAAGTAAAAAGGGAATCAGAGTCATTAATTTTGCAGTGGAGTATGATGTGTTTATTTGAAGCTCTATATTTCGACTCAAAATAATACAATAAGATGACATGGCGATAACCTATCTAACACCTTTAATCAGATGAATCATACTTTGATAGTTGACAGACATCGCTCTAATCTTATGGATGTGAGGACCTTACGAGGTGTTGTCATTGATACTGATAATTATTTTTGGAGTTCTTAAATTTAGCGCAAAAATATCTAACTTCTGAAGTATACAACGAAAATGTCAGCAAATTTTATTATTCAAAATTAAGAGATAAGGAGACCGGTTTAAAGAGCAAATATAGGGCAAAATAACAAACAACGCATTTTAGCAATTTTGTGATTGTAGAATCACAACGGCAAATGGTTAAAGATATCTTGCTGTGTAATAAGGCTCTAAGATCTGATGAAAAAATGAAGCGTATTCTTGAATGCACCAAAGGAGATTGACTAAACATTCGATTGAAAAATACAAATGAGCTAGGAGTATACGTGTTACCGTGAATGACCAAAATCAAGAGAATGTAGACTTTCATCGGTGAATGTCCGAAATATTTGTTATATATCTGATTTGATATTTATTTATTCGTTGACATTATTTTTATTCGATATATTAATATCTGCTGAGGATAGATTAGGAGAAACATCAGTGTTCGGGGTACCGGTGAAATGCAAACTGGGCAGTGGCACTGAATCTTAAAAAAACACCAGTGTAGGGAATACCGGGTAGTGGCAACGAGACTATATGATTGTCAACATTCACTGGTGGAAGTCAACAACCACCCATTTATTCACAGTAACATACTCATAAAAAGAAAAAACGAGTTTATCATTTATTTGCAAAATAGGAGTTTCTACAATTTGTTCCAACTATCGTGGCATCAGCCTATGAAATATTATTTATGAAGTATTCTCAAATATTTTATATGGAAGGCTGCCACCTTTGGTTGAACATATTTCGGGAGAATTTCAATGTGGTTTTAAAAAAGGAAAATCCACATACTTGCAAATTTTTAACCTGCACCAAATTCTTAAAGATCTAGAGAATGTGGAATAGATTTGCACTGTATTTTTGTTCACTTTAATATCTATGGCAATGCATCTAAAGGATTATGGTTGAAATAGGATTTCAAAATATTTAATTAAACTTATAAAAAAAAACTTTTAACTCTTTCCTGTGTAAGAGTACCCGCAAACTTAACTGATTACCTTAATTACAAAAATGGTGTCCGACAAGGTGATGCCCTTTCCTGTCTTTTTCAATTTTGCCTTAGAATAGTCTATCCGGGATTTCGGTATTAACACCAGAGGAACTATCTTCACTAAGTAAATTCAAATTCTTGCCTACATTGATGATATTGTTATTAGTGTCGGAACTAAAAAATCATTCATATAATGGCTTATACTACTATTAAACGATCAGCATCAAAAATGCACTTAATTGTTAATGAAAACAAAAGTGCAAGACATCAGAAAAACCTTAATTTCTTACAAATTAAATATTGCAAACTCAGCTTCAGATCTGGACTCGAACGTTCACACTCAGAGCAATTGACGTAAAAAATTGTTGCTGTTAATCATAATCTTAATGGATAAAGAAATTTTCTATAATCAAAAGGAGTACAAAAAATCATGTTATATAAAACCGACATTAAAGATGTGCTCTCATATGGCTGATGAAAATAGACTTGGTGATGGTGAGAAAAGTTTTGAGAAGGATGCATCAATGCACAGATACAATAATGAGCCATTTAGAGAAGGCAGATATCCATCACATTAAAGTAAACCACATCAAATATAAAAGGGTTTTGTGAGCACTTAATGGAGCATCGGGATGAAATCTTAACTATCACGAGAGATGGAAATAATTTTAATAATTCTTCTGCATATTCTACTAAAATGTACCGAACTCATAATGCTTTGGGCGAATTAATGGCTGCCAGACAAATTTTAGTTTATTACTAAAATTCAATATCGTGGACATTTCTTGAAAATTATTGAAATCGAATTACTTTCTCGCGGTTATCTAGTCCAGCTAGTTATTACTTATCAAGGCTAGAATGTTGAGGGCTTAGTTCTTAAATGCAAAAATAAATTCTCTAAAAATTATAAGAAATGACTTTTAAATAAGAAAAAATAATGTCCTTAAAATTTTCAAAACGCCTTTTTTTTTAAATTGTACATTTTTTTTCAATGCCCACCTGGAGAATGACCTTTTGTCATGCAGGCATCTGAAGGCCAGATTTGTTGGCCACTCTTTTAGGGGCACCCTATTAGGTGGGCCAACGTTGCTCCCACAGTAAAGACATATAGTGCAGAGATGAAAAGAACATCCATGCCTTGCCCGGGATTCGAACCCAGAACTTTTCTGATGCAAGGACAGTTCCCTGACCCCTACACAGGCCGGTCGGTGCAAATCTTAATATGTACTTACACATTTAATAATGGATAAAATAAATTTGTAATTTATGAAAAATAACCATAATTCATAATTATTATAATAATAATAATTATGAATTGAAGAAAAACCTAATAAGCTAATTAGAAAACCCTTACATAATTAACCTTACAAAGTTAAATAAGAATTTATTAATTTTCAAATACAGTCTTTAAGAATATCAGAATTGCATTGCATTATCAAATATTTTTTGATATTATTAAAGTAAAGAAAAAACGGCCAAAAACTAATTCTTGTATCACGAAAGCTATTTTCTGCATCAACACTTTTTATTGAAACAAGAATCATCGCAAAATTTACATAAGTTTATGAAGAAAAAATTCATTTACTGGAAAAACGATCTTATTGTAAAAAGCATAGGGGTAGCTCTTAAAAGCTTATGTGAGGGGGCACATGGTGCTGGTGCCCTCACCCCCAACAATTTTGCTAAACTTCAAATTCAAAGTTATTACTTTTTTAAACCCCAAAACCCCCAGCATTTTTTTAACTTAAAAGTTTAGATTAACAGATAGAAAATAACAGGTAACAGATTTTTTAATTTAAAAGTTCATAAGTAAAAAATCAAATTAAAAATCAATTTTTAAAAGTTAAAAAAATCTACAATTTTCAATAGTTTATATATAATTGAACGAAAATATTTTATGATTATCACTTTCATGTAAAGGCTATCTTAACTAGCAAAAGATTTTTTTTTTAAGTTGTTACAATTTTAACTCAAAGAAACAAAATTTAAGTATTATTTATTTATTTATTTTATATTGTAATTGTAGGTAGCGGCTATTTTAATTTAGTTTATGCACAATATATACATATATATATATATATATATATTATATATATATACATATATATATATATTTTTAGTATCATTTTAATTAACAAAGAGGCTCCGTTCACCAATCCTCGTGGTTGCCTGTCAATCATTTCTGTTTTTTATTGCTCTTAGAAGTCGATATTTTTTTTAAAAATCATTTGTTTATATAATAATTAAAATTTTTTTTGAGTAGATTTTTTTTAATATTTGAATCGCAACAAAATAAACGATTACTTGTATTTGAAAAAGATTGAACTGCACTTGGAAAAAAAATACGTATTAAGTAATTTTACTTGTTAACTATACCGTGGAAGGTTTGCGTGGTTTTCCTCTTCATGTAACACAAATGCGGATTAGTTCCATCGAAAAGTCTTCCCCGATGGCAAATTTCTCTCAATACTTGATCCAGGAGTTGCTTTGTCTTCTGGATTTGTCAATGACAAAGGCTACGAAGTTGAACATTAGTTGTCGTAAACCCAAAATTGGGTCAGCTGTTCAACGACGGTTATAAAATATAAAAATTGCAATGATTTCAAAGTATTGAAGCTATAGAAAGAAGTTATTATCTCCTTATTCCCAATGGACATCATTTATAAAAGTGTGGTTTTTCAAACTGTGCCAACAATTTTGTCATTTTAAATCTTCCAATACATTTCCTTCAAAAAGAAATATTGTTTACATAAAGTTAGTGCAAATTTAAATAAATTTTTCTCAAATTTTAAAGCAACATTTTATGATTAATTTTAAATTGCACTAAAAACTTAGTTTAATTTAATTGAATATTTTTAAAGTTATCGCAAAAAAACGAAAGACAAAAAAAAATGTTTTTTATAAATATGTTCGTATCTCCATAAATATTTAAGATAGGCTTCCGAAATTTTGTGTGATAATTGCATATAATAACCAAAATAACTATCACAAGCTAAAAATCTATCGATACATTTTTTGGCATAAAAAACATTATTTTCAGTTTGTAATGTCCTTCGCGCACCTTTAACAGTTTTAAACTTCATCAAAAATGTATGAGGAATCGCATGATCTTCTAAAATGAATCTCTTATTATTTTATATTAAAAAAAAGCCTTGTGTCCCCTGAAAAATTTTCTTCACTTTACGTCTATGCTTAAAAGGAAAAGTATCATTCTAACTTCATGGAAATGACGACTCTAAAAAAAATATATATAAATTGACCAAAAACATGAATAATGGCCCTAAAGAAAGAAAAAAAAAATGGGAAAAAAACTGCATTTATTTTTAACAGCATAGGCCTGTTAATTTCTTAACAATTGATCGAAAAGGTTTAATTGTAAGATATATAAATGTTCACACAATGTAATTTTAAACAACAAGATCCGATTTGAAATTTAATGATGTATAAAATAATTATAAATAACCGTATGTTAAAATTTTCATTCTTTCATAATAAAGACAAAATATGTAAACAACTTATGGCACTTATATGCTGTTGATATAATAAGTGCAACAAGTTGTTAATTTTTTAAATGAATCGGTAAGAAAAAGAAAAAAAAACTTCATCGTGCTCTGTTAACCTTCAGTATAAGTTATAAATATTTTTCTAGAGAAATGTGCTAACTTTCACTTGCTTAAACTAAGTTTTTCATCAACAATTACCTTTTGAGATAGAAAGTTCACGGCCGAAACGCCACCTGGTGGAAATATCGAATCACCTGGTAAACTTTATTCCGAAAGTCAACCACAGCTAGAAAAGTAGACAGCGAGTCAACAGCATCACGAACATCGCGTGTTCTCAAATGCTTTGTTCGTTTTTATCAGTACATCTTCTGTTTTAATTACCCGATTTCTCCCACGATTGATTATCTGCTTGTTTTGTTTCCAACTACGTCCTCTCATGAAAAATCGGTAATTCAACGAGGAAAAAGTCTCAGAGAGATTGTTTTGTCTCTCACCTTGGTAATTCGCTCTTGTGAATGACTCACAACTAGCTTTCTGTTTTGTTTTTATTAATTCAGTGCCCGGAGGCATTTAGAACGCAGGTGCGCCTCTGACTTTAGAAGATGGTTTACATTTGTTTGCTTTCAGTGTTTAGATCACCATCAAAATGAATCGTAAAGATTTTTTCCACTGCGCAGTGTTTTAGGGTAAGTGAGCTTCTTTTTTTTTTAAAATCTTAATTTAATTAAATTTTAATAAATAAATGTGAAAAGTGTTTGAATATAGTGGTTTTACAACTTTTTATTCCCACAAAACATTAACGTTACATCAAAAAATATGTCAATTTGTGATTTATTTTTCAGTACGACGGAAATAATATATATATATATATATATAGCACAATAAAGACCAAAAGGATTTTTTGAAAAACGAAGAAAATTAATAAGTTTATAATTAATAATTATATTTAATTCATAAGTTAATTTAACTTACATTGTATATATATATATATATATATATATATATATATATATATATATATATATATACATATATATAACATTAGTCAATTGTAATTAGTAGCAAATTTTTACGATTATCATTGAAATATAGTAAAACAATGAAAATATTATTTTTGTATATATGGTTACAGTACAGACATTTGACAAAATATTTCATTGATTAAATTTATTATTACCCATTTATTTAAATTCCTATAAATTTATGAATGAAAATGCCAAAGAACCAGCGAGAAACTCTCACACGTTCAATGATATGGTTTCAATTATTCGTAAACAAAATAACGAATTGCAATTTAATAAACCTTTTTTTTTAAAATCTAATTACGAACGTTTTTTCAACATCCGATTCACTGATCCGCTTTCTTTTTTCTATCTATGAATTAACTCGTTATAACAAGAATTGTTAAAAATATCATTTAGCAAACTAAGGATAAACGAATGGCCGTCATAATAACGAAAAGTGAGATATGACTCTCGTTTATATTTATTCTCTAACATCTCCTACTGAAATATATCGGAAAAAATACAGTTCTAGACAAGTCAACTATCGTCTAATAAAATGGTAAGTTTATTTGAATTTTGTTAGCACATTCATAGGTGTAGCGTGAGAAAAAAAAAAAAAAAAAATTTTTTTTGAGGGGGAGAGGCACGTGCCCTCCAGCCGACGCAATGTCTATGGGTATATTTATTACAAATTAACAGATTTTTGAACCGTGGTGACTCAAGGGATAGAGCGTTCGCCTCCCAAAGAGGTGAACCGGGTTCGAATCCCAGAAATGGCTAATGGTGGTCAATACGGATTCCGCACCCGGATCGCATCGACCACAGTGCTGACGTAAAAATATCCTTAATAATAATCAGATCGTGGGTTAGAGTCCCCTTGCTGTCAGGCTAACCGTGGGAGGTTTTCGTGATTTTCCTAATCATGTTACGCAAATGCGGGTCAGTTCCATCAAAAAGTCCTCCACAAAAGCAAATTTTCACCCAATACTTGATCTAGGAGTTCCCTTATCTTCTGGATTGGGTTCAAAATCACGTTGCTACGGTGTTGAACATTCGTAATCGTAAACTCTAAATTGGATCGGCAGTTCAACAGCGTTTAGAAAATGAAACAAAATTAACATATTTCAACTTTTTTGTACTAGATTTCGATAAAATGTAATTGCAACGTACGTTATTAGTCTAGAGTAACTTGGGCATTGGCATTTTTCACTTGTCGCCTTTTTATTTTTGTTGCTTTCAGTTTCTGAACAAAACACACACACACAAAGAATTTTGTTAATGAGTTGATTTTAACTTACAGAGCTGTCGAAAGTCAGAACCTCTTAATGTTAACTTCACTTCCTGCTTATTTCAATTTATCTCCGAAACCAAGAAAGCAAATCAACATCAAGAACAAAAAATTTTTTTGCACACAATTATAAAAGTTGTTTATTCAAAAATCACTCCATGCCAAAGATTGTGTTCATCATAATTATTTATTATTTGTATTACAAATGGTCAGAAAACATTTCTAATTGGGTACTTGCACTTTAAGAAGAAGATCATGGATACCCACACTTGTGGATCACGTCAGCGGATAGTTAATAAGGAAAATGGCGTGTCTTAAAGTTGAGCTCAGTTTCTCAACATAAGTTAGGATATTAATTAACACAAAGTTAATTAAATGTAGCGCCGTATCGCATTTGTTAAAATATAATTCTTTCTCGTCTATGTCATTTACTTAACTTAGATTTTTATTTGTTTATATCTTTTATATTTTTGCTTTGTGTACCTGGCAACTTCGATGCATAGTTAGTTTATTATTTATGTACTACAAGGCTTCGTGCCAGTCTTTGCGTTAAGTAAGAAATATATAGTGAAAGAATTGGAATCTTTGTGAAAGAATATAGAATGCGTCACTTAAGAGAATTGATACTTAACTAGCTTAGTTTACTTGAAATAGAATGGAAAGAACAGTTGCGAACGTAAACAAATGCCACGTTTCAGCAACCAATCAGGATCGATACCTACACTACGTCATTTGCAGGTATCCCATTGTAAGTTATACACATTTTGCTACAATGAAATTTTTAGCGAAAAAAATATATAATTTATAGGGAATCGATCGAGCTCTTTGAACCTTTAAAACTGAGTGATAATGCGATGTGTAGTGTAGATCAAAAGTTATTAACTTGTTCGTTTTTTTTTCAACAGTGCATTGTACATTTAAATTTATTTTATAATTTTGCATATTTAATTATAGAAAATGGTTGATGTTGAAAAGGACTTTCTCTCGGCCTGAATCTTTCATTCAGTCTGAAGCTAATATGAATACAAAAAGCAGTTAACTTATTTAATGTCTGGAACTAATACAATGCTTTGTGCTAATCTTTATTCCATCACTTTAATATTTTTCCCGTCTTTATCCCACTATTCAACTGTCATGTGCCTTAATTTTCAATGAATTATTATGTACCAAACAAATTACCGTCAAACGGGGTGACTATGTGCCACTTTTTGACGTTTTCGTGTCATATTTTCTCTAATTTTTCACCTATCGGGTTGATTATTTAATGCAACATAATTACACATCTCAGCTTTCAATTCACTTACTAAAAATGATTCTAAAATATCATGGAGGGGAGATAAAAATTTTTCTTAGTGGCACTTACTCACCCCGTACACGGGGGTGACTAAGTGCCAGGCATGTTACCTCCTCTTAAATCTATTAGAAACGATCGCTGGCAACTTCTCACTCTTCAGAATTCATCTCCTTGTCATTTTAGCTATTATAAGTTAATTTTTTTATGAGTATACCTTCAAATTTTAAAATAAAAGGGGCCATACATATGGAAAAATACTATTTATTAAAGAAACTCTTCGAAATGTTTTTCAAAATAACTAAATTTCTTAAACGAAACACAAACTACAAATTTGAGATAGAAATTCTCTCTTCAGTCAATCCGAATTTAGAATAACCATCCATCGCCATTTGGTAGAGGTTCGCCATTTGGTAGAGGTTCGGGAGGACAAATCTTCTTCAGGATTTGTTTCTCTTTGTACCACAAAACAACAGGGGTGTCAGGCCACTTCCAGAATTGTCCACGTTTCTCCAGGCATTTCACACATGCCTCGTTGCTACGGTCGAAATCAGAAATCATTTGACCCGGGTACATTTTTCATTTATATTTTACTGCAACAAAGCCACCTTGCACAGGGCCAGTGTTTTTTGTGTCATTGACTGACTCACTGCTTGTGAACGGTTGACCAGAGACTGTTGTAGATGGGTGGTCAACATCTGGGACATCAATGACAGGCTCCCCTCTTGACAACAGTTGACTCCACTTGACAAAACACTGCAAAACAAGATGGCACCTAGTCATCCCACACTTCATCGAAAATTGAATTAAGGGTAATAACTGGTAAACAAAAAATCATTTTGAAACGTCGAAGCGTGTAAAACTTCTTTGATAGTTTGGTAACAAAAAACTGAACTTACCTTTTTTCTGGCTACTTCCGAAATATGATTACCCAGACCACACTTCTTTTCCAGATTACAACACCGCAAATCCACGTCGACACAAACAATGGTTATAATTTGATTGGTGTCGTACCTCAGTTAAAATCGCCCTACTATCCCGCTACCTAGCGCTAGTTTTCCTTTTTCGATCGGTTCCTTCCTCTGGCGCCATCTGCCGCTTCAGTTCGAAAACCCAGGATGGCACCGAGTCACCCCGTATGGAACTTAGTCACCCCGTTGAACGGTACTCATTAGCATATTGCGAATGCATTTAAGTAAAATTATAAAATAAAAAAATTATCGATATTAAATGCAAATAAACATTAAAATTAATTTGTAGTTGTTCTATCAGTAATACGTGTAATCAATAATGGCGTCGAATTTTTCATTATTATTATCACATCCATCATCGATAAGGATGGGAACATTTGGAATTTATATATATATGGCCATTTTGTTGTTTCTATAAATAATGATTATTATTATTATTATTATTATTATTTGATAAATTTTTAGTTTTTAAAGAATGGGAATATTTTTCAAACAAAATGGCTCATAACCGGCATATGATTGGTGCTGTATTTAGAATTTGTCTTCAGAACAAGAGATCAAAAATTATGTTTTCGCATGGTAATTCCTGTGAGTAGAATATTATATAGTATTAATCTATTTTAATTTATCACCAGTAAACAGCTAGCTAACAAATACGACAGTCATTTCGAAATATTATTTATTACTATTGTTTTTGTAAAATTCGTTTTTAGAAAATTATGGAGAGAACGGATCACAATTATTATTATATTTTAGAAGACAAGAATTTTAAATGGATATTAGAATTCTATTATTCGATATACTGCGCCAAGCACAATTGGTATTACATAGTCAATGATGTGACAAAATCAAGCTGTGTTCTACAACAGCCTAAAGAGGAAAGAAAAATAAAGAAATCACTTCTGAATGGCGGTAAACGTGTTCACGTAAAGAAGCAACACCAGAAGACAATATCTGAAATATTCTGTTTTATCATTAATGCAGCTTTTACATAACATTTTCTAACCGACTTCAATAGTGCTGCGACCCACTTAAAAAAGAAACACACATATATGTATAGTAAAAAAAATGTCTTTTTTTGTCACAAATATATGACACATTTATATTTATTGTAAACGCAACTTTTTTTTTTTTATCACTGCGAGTTTTTTTTGATATATAAAGAATTAAATTAAACTTGTCTGAAAAATTAAATCAAAACCAAATCAAAATTTATTCAGTATGATTAGGGTTTTTTTCTGGCTTACTTTTTCTATAAGTAATTTCGAATATATTTACCATTTTCAGCTTCTATCGTTTTCTACAGAAGTTTATTTCTTTTTCTATCACTAATCATCTATCTTTTTGTACCTAAGAGTAAATACCAGAATATCGGTCGAATGGCGGGCACCATTTCTTTTTTTAAGATAAATTTATAGTTGATAGACATAGGTAATATTAATATATATAGTGCACAAAAAATTTTATTTTAAAAATTAATTTAATATATGAATATAATTAGTATTAATATTGTGTGAAATAAATAATTACTAAATTGCTTGCAAACATACGAAGTATATAGTCAGTATGGAAGTCAACTATATAGTATAGAAGTCAGCTATATTTTGCTTTGTACTTATATCTGTGGGAATGGAGGTCGTTTTCCTGGCGATTTCTATTTTGGTTGTGTTTATCATCAATATTGAAAAAGCAAAAAAAAAAAAAAAAAAAATCTTAGCTTTTTATGGGAAAATGGAAAACAGGAATATTTTATCGTTGTGGGCCCAACAGCGATCGCACCTAGATCGATCGACGGGCGCCATGGTGCCCCCGCGGGCATAGGGTTTTGGACCCCTGATCTAACCGATGTCTTAGGCTATATTAGAAAATTGGCAACTACTAGGTTTTCCAAACAGCGCTTAGTGTTTTAAATTAAATTCTATAAATTAACCCCTTAACGCACAGATTTTTTGAAAAAAACCGTCCAAAAATGTGTTGTTTTTTTTTATGTAAAAAAACACTCTTTAGAACATTGTCTTTTCTTTTGGTGGACAATTTTGATATACTGCGCTTTAGTTCCTTGGAAAAAGGCTATATTTTATTCTTGATTAAATAAGTGTTATAGCTTACAATCCTATGTAAATGATAAATATCAATAAAACATTTTTTTCCCCTTAGCTTTCATATTGTTATTTTCAATTCTCGATTATATTCGAGTGTGAAAAATTATAGCAGCATAAAATACAAAGCCGCTCGAATTATCTCGAGTGTGCACAGTTTGGCCTGTTTAGCGCGCTCGAATGAACTCGAGCGCACAAGGGGTTAAAAACAATTCGAAACTTAAGTACAGTGAAGTGTTACTTTAATAGAAGAAAATTTAATTGAAATTGTGGGTCTTTTCTTTTAATCTCTTATACTAGCAAACCGATTTTTCGCAAAACTATCTAATTTTGCAAAAGTAAGATTTTGTTTGAAAACTCTAATAGTATCGATCGATACAATTTTAAAAACGGTATAAAAAGAAGAAGTTCCTCTAATTTAAGAACTTATGCTTTCTGGCCACGTTTACTGGACTAGCTTAAAAATTTAATCTACTCAACAGGATGTTGTTCTATTCCTACAACAGCAATTCATGTTAGAACTCATAAGTGAGAAACATTCATGTGTAAATAATCGCGTGTATCAAGACAATGTTATCAAAACTTCTTCGAGTAAGCACATGACACGCCTTTAAATCCCACCCCCTCTCTCTCCTTCCTGGGTTTAGAGTAAAACATAAGTGTTCACGATGATCAACAGAGTATGGAAGAACATTCACATGACAGGGAACAAAAGGTGAAACTTTTTTTTTTTATATATTATGTAATTCATAAACGAGTACTTGTCGCAAATAACGTGGGCATAAATTATTTCACTGTGCACTGTTCTCTTTACTTGGTGCGTTGCTATTTGCAAAAGAGAATTTTTTTTTTTTTATTATTATGAGTGACAATGTAATTTAAGATGCAATGGAATATTTATATATTTTTTTCTTCTAAAATTCATTTTGCAGAATCTCGCGACGACAGAATTCCTGGTGATTAAAATGTCGTGGGACAAATTTCAGAATTCCATGTTAACAAAATATCATGATTGTCGTGAGACGGAATCTGATGGAGAGACAAAATACAGTAAAACATAATTTCTCAACAATAACGGACAAAATAGTGTGTTAAGAATTACACGCACTTAATATATAGTAAGAAAAATTCGCCTATATGAATGAAATACTAGTAGCATTCGCTGTATGTGTTGGCAAGCCAGAGTTTTGCACAATGAAATTACGGATAATTCTCCATATAATCGAGAGTTTGCTGTAAATCATTCATATTTTGTGCTTGTAATACTTTTGAATACACGTCATTTCTAGAAAGAATGATTTTTTTTAAAATTAGAGCCTGGCATTTGAACCTAAAGAAATATAAATCGAAGTTCGAAATAAACTTTGTTCTGATTTTACTACACTATCCTTTAAGTAAAGCTCGCTTCAGAGATTGTTGAACAAAATGTTCATGGAAGTTAAGGATCTTCAATTGGGAGACCAACAGCATGGTGGTGGTACACAATAAGATTAGCATTCCACACTGGACGCATTTACCTCCCAGAAAAAATGGTATCCACCCATCAAAAGTTGTGTAGGTTTCAAGTTGCAACCAAGGTTAGAACCCTGGTTCTACACATTGATAATTCAGTGTCTTAAACATTGTTCTGTTGTAGTTACTATACTACACTTATGAGACCCAAATCCAAGAAACATCGCATCAGATTCATGACTCATTGGATTTGGTAATACATAAGAATATTTACGGAGCTATCAGCCATGTATGAGATTCTAATTCGAAACTTATCATATCAGATTCAACCCGATAATCAGATTTTTAGACTTATAAGTTTATTTGGGGGTGCACTAACATTTATGTGACTTCAATTCAAAACACGTTACATCCAATTTAAGACACGTCAGATATGAAGACATATAAGAATATTTGCGGAAGCATTAACATGTATGGAACTCAAATTCGAAGCACATCATATCAGATTCGAGACAAACCATAGTCTCACTGTTTTTTGTTTTTTTTAGGCTCATAAGTTTATTTGGAGGAGTTTAATCACATTTATGTGATTAAAATTCAAAACACTCCACATCCGATAAGACGCGTCAGGTTTAAAAACACCCAAGATTATTTGCGGAAGCATTAACATGTATGAGACTCGAATTCGAAACCTATTAGATACCAATTCGGACAAATCTTTTAAAAAAAGTGCTGGCAATTAAAGAGAGAGAAAAAATTGGAGGGGGGGGGCTAAATAAAAAAAGAATCAGATTTTTTTTTCGTTTTATTGAAACTTGTTTAGTATACAAAACTTCCTATTTCTCTCTCAATTTTAAGCTACATTTTTTTAAAAATTAAATTTGCTTTTACAGATACATTTACTATGGTATTTTACTTGGTATTGCAACATTTAGTAACCACAGATTTTTTTAAAAAAAATTGCAATCTATAATGCAAGATTTATTTATTTTTTATTATCTTGGAGGGAAAAAAACAACTGCATTAAATGTTTTTATTACCGTCAGTAATTAAGCTTTGATAAAAACCCTCCGCAAAATGCTAAGTTGTTATTGAAATCACATATTTATACCTCACTGTTTTATAAATACGAGTAACTGTCTTTTGGAAAAATGAGTTAGGCATTCAATTGTATTCAGAAAAAAGTTTTATTTTAATTGTTGTACAGAACCGCGTACATTTCGTAAGTATTCAACTGTTTTTATTTTCGAGAACAACTACTTGAGGTGAATGAGATATAAAAATAGTTCAAACAAATATAGGATCGTGTTTTAAAAGACCTTGTAGCAGTTTCTTTCTGTAACATAAAAATTCGAAAGCGCCATTTTGCTTTGTTCGCTTGGTTCATACCGGACAGGCATCAAGTAAGTAATCATACCATCACGATGCAAAAACAAAAAAAAATACTTCTACCATTTTTTTTCTTCAATTCAAATTATATTTTCTTGACAAAATAAATAATCTGGTTAATTTAAGTTTAAAAAATTATCATAACTCATTTTTTAAAAATCTTATTTTCGTTCAAAGCATTTTAAATTCACCGACTGGTATAAGTAGTGTTAATAATATGCATTGCAACTTAGTTGCATAAATTTAGTTTTGGAACTTCAGAATCAAGAGAACAATTTCTTAATAAATTTGAAACAAAAATATTTGTAATTTTAAAAATTTCTTTAACAAAGCAACAACAAAAAATTATTATTTACACAATAATATTACAAAATTAGATAAATTAGCTGTAGCAACTTTGTAAATGAAATGCGTTTTATAAACAAAACAACATCAACTCCACGGCGCTGATTATAAACAACGGAGTCTAGAATCTAATTTATATGATTTAGAGTTCAATGAGTGATTCAACGAATTAGGAAATCGACACATCTGTGATTTGACGAGAAACCGAATCCGTTAATCATTGAGTGTATGAATCATTGAATGGGCAAATCAGTGAATCAATGAAGCAATGCATCAGCGAATCGATAGTTGAGAGAGTTAAAGAATCTGCTGATTGTGAATGAATCATTAATTCTCTAATGTAGTGATACGCTTATTCATTGATATAAACTAACTTTTTTAATTTGTCTACTAATGTATTTGCTGATTAATTAATTTACTTATCCATTGTTTTTCTCATTAAATGATTCTATCCTAACTTTATTGATAAGATCATTTATTGTCTCTCTTTTTAACCGATTTGCTCATTCATTATTAGTTCATCCAATCGTTGTTATGAGGATTTGTCGCATTGGTTCGCTTATTCTTTGATGCATATTTCGTTAATTCTCTCACATTTATTTTCTCTAAAATTGAGTATACTTTTAAACCATATCGAACTAGTGTCCCTTAAATGAGTTAATCCCAGTTACAATGTAATCACTTGAAATTCTATTTACCAGTAATCGTATATTATGATTACTTGTAATAGTTATAGTGTGATCACTGATATATAATTATATCCTTAATTGAACTCTTATCTTACTTTTGTAATCAATAATTGTATTTCGAATATTGATTTACAATTATCATATTTACTTATTGTCCCAACTACTTGTAATTATAAATTTTGGTAATCAAGATTAATTATCGATCATAGTTTTTTTTTTTTTTTTTTTTTTTTTTTTTTTTTTTTTTTTTTTTAGGATTACATTATAAATAATTATTAAATGCTTGTAATGTAACCATGATTTACTTTCAAACGTAAATCATGATGACTTGCAATCATGGTTACTTTTAACCAATCAATTGATAATTTTATATATATATTACTTGTAATGGGTCGCATTTTTATCTATTCTGATGGATGGTGTTAAAAACGCAGTCATGAGTCATCATTTTTCCAATTTACATTGTTGGCTTGGAAATGTCTTGAAGCATGCTAATTCAAAGAAGTCGTAATACTATGGTTCTTTGAGAATTTTTCATCTAAAAGAATTGGAAACAATCCCGTTATTTTTTGAAACTAGATCATTGTTCTTACAAATTCAATTGCATGTATCAAATCGATCAGAAAATTTTGTTATTTGGAAAGTAATTCATAATCGAATCCAACCTAAGAAGCTTCGAATTTTCTGTGATACTGAAATGCTTTATGAGGATAAAGACTTTCCCAAAACAATCAATGTTTTAATATAATAGTAGAATTTATGATCAAGTCTATAAAAACTATTTCATCGAATGTGAAATCTTTACGACTCATAAATAAAACTGAAAACCTATTAAAAATAAAGAAGAGTGGGAGTTATTGCAAAGTTTTTATTTATTTTTCTATTTTATTCTGTTATACTTATGCCAAATGTCACTGATGATGTGGCTAGTTAAAATACTTGTAAAAACTTTAAAATAAATTCATGAAAATATTTTGATAAAACGTTGCCACTTGACTATGCCACTTTTGTAGAAAAAGTATAGTAAAATGCTTTAAGGAAATAGGTCAACTATACACATGTTGTTAACCAAAATAAAAACTAGTACTAATTATTAGTAAAATAAATGAAATATTTTAATTACTAAAAGAGTTAGTAAAATCTTAATAAAACTTTCTGGTTTTAACAAAGATTTAATTAAAGTCTTAGTAAAAATTAAAATGACCAAAGGTTTTGACAAGCATTCTTTTTGAGATATTGAGTATCATTGAATATTATTTCATACTCAGCTTTAAAAAAAAAAAAACATGTTTTTACTGAAAAGTAAATTTGATGGCAGAATTAAAAAAATAAACTTAGGTCCCTTTTCGATATCTTATACAAAATCCCATGTCTAATAATAATGGGCAACTCGTTCCATCTTTTTATGTCAACTTTTTGCTGCCAACTACTGCTGAAATTCCTATATTCTATCAAGTAAATTTCTTGACCAGGATACCCTGGTTGGTAGGGGGCTGGACTCACGTACGTGAGAATGGGAGTTCGAATTCAGCCGGCCGAAGATTCCCCTTGTAATGATTACTGGTGCACGTCAAGTCTGTCGACTAACAAAGTCCTCCATATTCCCATAACAAATTAAACCTCTTGGGGTACTGGATTGCAGATTGATCGTTCGCTGGTTCAGGTCAAAATTACGATCTGTGGATAAATGAATGGGTCTTCCCTATAAACGGGTGTGACGTATGGGTGTGACAGAAGTCGAATTCTTGGCCATAAATGGTGCCACTGGAAAACAAGAACAATCGCACCCCCCCAGCCTACAAAAACATGGGAATTAAAATTGTGAGTTTTTTTTTTTTTTTTTCCATAAAAAATTGAACGGCATTGAATCTTTATCTTCAATTGGATAATTTTAATTTCTGATGGAAATAAAAGTTCTTTAACCCATTTTCGGTCAAAGGTGCGTAATCACACCTTTTCAATAAATATTTTTTATTTACATTCTGACTTATTTCACTAATTTTATTTTTCTGCTTTTATAAAAGTATAAGGATAAAAGTAGGATAAAAGTATAAGATATTAATAATTTCTGTTCAAAAATATTTAAAAATTTTTTTTTCCAACTTGAAATGGTTATTTGCAAATTCGACTTTTTAAAAATGTATAATTATACCACTTGAGATTAATCCCATGTGCCCCCCCCCCCTTTTATGAAGGATTGAAGTTGCAGTTCTGTAAGTAAAATAAAACAAATGTCATAAAAAAAACTAGTGTGTAACTAAATTATTTATATGTATCATTTTGTTTTTTAAATGAAGTTTTAAAAAATTTTGTTTTTAATTTTTGACTCACGAAAGTTTTTTTTTACGTCTTGTAATTTAAGTATATTTCAATGAAAGTATCATATTTTATAAAATTTCTACGCTTTGCCTAAAATGGGTTAACATAACGGAAAAAAAAATCACAAATATTTTTTGTGTTGAAGGGAATTCTGGTTTTTGTTTTTATAGGAAAATTGAACAACATTCGAACTTATCTTCAGTTAGACATTTTTATTTTCTAACTGAAGTAAATTTCTTAAAGAACATAAAAAAATACTTTTTTCTTTGTTGTGATGTTCTCCTATAATTGAGTACTTGCACTTCGAGAAGAAGAAGATCAAACATACCCACACATGTGACCTATGACGTCAGCGCCAGCTGATCGTCAATAAACAAAATGGAGGGTCAAAGTTAATAAACGTGAAGTTAATTAAATACAACGCCGTATCTCACGATGAAATATAATTCTTTCTTAGATTTATTATTTGTTTATGTATTTTATTGTAACACGTGATATATTTTTGTTTTGTGTACCTGGCAACTTCAATACATAATTAGTTTATGTTCTGTCTTTCTCTATGGTGTTAATTAAGACATATGGTGGATTCAGTTCTTTCACCTTATATGGTGAAATCATTGTGAAGGATTAATGAATGTATCACTTAAAAGAATTGATGCTTGACGGGGTAAGTTAACTCGAAATAGGATGGAAAGAACAATTGCTAACGAAACCAAAGCCACGTTTTAACAACCAATCAGGTTCGAGATCTCCAAACTACGTCACTTACAGGTATCCCATTATGGAAATGAATTGCCATTTTGAGTTTGTTTTATGAAAAAAAAAATTAAATAACAAATAAACTTACCTTCAATCAGATAATATC
The DNA here is from genome assembly GCA_949128135.1 of Parasteatoda lunata. NCBI lineage: Eukaryota > Metazoa > Arthropoda > Arachnida > Araneae > Theridiidae > Parasteatoda > Parasteatoda lunata. The sequence continues at coordinate 7,609,292 of OX421970.1, read as the reverse complement.
TCTGATGGAAGTAAATATTTTAAAATGCATAAATTTCAAAATGTTTCCATAAATCTATGAAAGGGAATAAGAATTTCGAATTTTCTTTTGTTAAATAGAAGCTAAACTTAATTTCAATCGGATAATTTTATTTGCTTATTTATTTTAAATCAGCGATTTTATTTCATTAAATAAAAATTCAAAAAGTGATTCTCTCATGAAGGCAAACTATTTTCGACTTTTGACCTGGGGTGGAACAAACTTGTCTGTTTGTATAAATGACATCAAAAATTCCTGTTTCCGCTGATTGACCTTTTGCTCGTTTACAGATGAGACTGACATTTAGTACTTAAAATAATCCCCCAGGCTGTAAAGATTTGTTTGTTCCTAAACTACAATTTCAATATTCGAAAGATAAATAAGCTATCATGAAAGAAAGAAATGAAGTTTTAGGTCTAGTCTTTGATATAATTGTTGCCCGTTTCTTGAAGGAAAAAAAAAATTCCATTCCATATATTGAAAAATGCTTTAAATGCTTTAATACACATCGTAGGTTAGTTGAAAAATTAAGTGTTTTGTAAACGTTTACTGTATTTTGCAATCTGCCAGATTAATTATGTATATTTTTACGGCTGATTGAGTTTAGCCAGGCCTATTCAATGGATTTCTAATCTGCTCGATATTTTTAGCCTTATTTTAATCACCTTATATGACTTTAGACTAAATAGAAAATGAGTGAAGACAACAGGCTCACTGAATTTGATTCTGTTTATTGCAATAAACTTTAATAAGTTTGTTTACAATATTTACGACTCTGATACTATTGCAAGCTTTATATTTTTTAGACTTATTAATCAACCTATATGTTTTTAGGATACTGAGAAAATATACGAAGGTATAATCAGATTTGCTTGGCTTATTGCAATAAGCTTTTAATAAGGCTATTTACAATCTTTTCTATTCTAGGCGATTTGCAAACAGCCTGAAATAAATAAGGCTAACTCAGCCGTGAATGATATAATTCCTAATTAACCTATAGGTATATAGGCTCACTTCAATAAGTCCAAAAATTGACATTTCTCTGTATAGAAACAATTCTCTGTATAGAAAACGATATTTTTCTCTACTTTATTTTTTCGATGCTGCCATTCCATACTTTCTTTCAATACTATGACCATGACCCATTGATAAATTCACAACATCTTATTTATATTATTGACTTTTTTTAGAATAGAACTGAGATTGGTAGAATTATTCTTTTGGTGTGTCTTTCGTTACATAATTATTCTTAATCCATGATAACAAAACGAATTTTCCAAGGTTTATTTTGGTATTCTGACAGCCTTGAGTTTTTTTATTCCTTAACTTTTTCTTCCATTGCAATTTATCATAACTTTTTGTTATTTAAGATATAAAACGCCTCTCAAGTATTTCAAAAATCGTCTTCCACTATTAAACAGCAAAAGGCGTGATTTTTATCTTTTTTTACAATTTGGGTAAATTAATAAAACAGAGAGAGAGAGACTACTCAAAATAAAAGAGTTTGAATCCCTTCTGGCATTCGACAGAGTTTGGTCATAATATTATTTCTTTTCGCTAAACTGAATTTGAATGACGTGTTTTCATTGAAGTCATTTTGTATATCGCAGGATATGACCACATAATTCATTCAGACTACAGTTTGTTGCGCGAGACATAAATGCATTTATTTTTTTTTTTTTCTTTCGAACTTAAATGTCAAATAAATTTTGCATTTTTTCTCCCAAGGTTGTTAATACAGAAATTTCATCGATGACCGAATCGTTTCATTGTCCGAAACCAGACAGGGAAAAGAAAGGTTATTTTCTATATTTTTAATGCCTTTATTTATTTACTTTTTTATTTTATTTTAAACATTTTAAGTTTCCGTACCAATGAAATCCTGCTTCATTTACTATAGAACATGGCTATTGTATGAACAATATAGCTTCTGCACGTTTGAGTAGAGTTCATTGGTTTAAATCAGCTGATATTTTTTTTTTCAAAAATCATTGACTTAAATTTAATGTTATTTTTTAAGAAATCATCGATTTAAAAAGCTTCTTGTAATGAGGCTGGTTTAAATTTTTTATGGATTTTTGAAGTTTTAAAATTTAGCATAATTATATAGCTGTGTTAATAAGTTTCATTTAGCGAAATGACACTAACACTTAACGTAAAATAAATTACAGCACATTCGAAATAGCATTTTGAAATTGTTTTTTTAGAAAGCAAACTAAGAACAAAGTGAAAATTTAATGCAGAGGGGTATTGAATATGGATTTTTAATTTTTAGCAAAAAGACGAAAAAAATATGAAATTGATTTAAAATTTTTTTTTTACATGTTTCTCAGTACAGTAATACATCTCTATTCCATTTTAAAAAAATTGAATCAAACGTTTGCGACGAGTATTGAATCATCAATTTTTAATATAATATAATTTGAAATGCAATGATTTTTAATAATATTTTAACTACAACTATCTTTATAAAGAATCAAGTTTAAATTTTAAAAAAAAATTTTATTTTGAAAAAAATATCTGGGTTAATATAAGTCATCAATATTAATATAAACTATCAGACACATGTGGTGCTTTTTTAACTGAAAACTTTTGGATTATACTCATGTGTGTATATAAATATATATATATATATCTCACACACACAAACAAACAATGTGGTAGATTTAGTCTGTGCTAACCGATGCGTGGATTCGATTGCTGGAGGTTGGGTTGTCTAATCGTTTTATAATGGTTCGAAATGTATCTCATAACCCCGAAAGTTTCCTATTTAAAAGAATGAAAAAACTGTCTAGGCGGTTGGTGCAAATGTCGATTGGCCGATTACTACCACCGCCGTATTTAGTTTTAAATGATGAGCAAAACTACGAAACCACCACATGGAAATGCGATGGTAATGTAACTCTAATCCTTGGTCCGTCTAACACGTGCATGTTAGTTTAAAGTAGAAAAGGTCCAGCCAATACATAAGACGCGTTCTTTTTAAATCTGTTAAAACCTTGGATCTGGTTATTTTCAAAACAAATCCAACGCTGTAACTGATACAAAATACCTGTTCCATAAATCATTAGCCGTTGTTAACTTAACGAAAATGTCTGACAGTTCCACTCTAACAGATCAAATAGTAATTCCCGTCTTGTCTCGTTTTTATGCCTTTATAAGAGCCACAATTACAAAGAAAGATCGACCATTACTTAAATGGCTAATGTAAATCTCGCTTAGTGCTTCTGAAATAGTATTGTCGGATTCCAGAATGTGCCATAAATAAGATGAAAGCAATAATGCATTTGATTATATATCTTCCATTGCGACTATGTTTAAAATAATGACTTCAGTCGAAGATAATAAAACTCGTTGTAATCGAAAAGAATGGCTATGTTTATTAGTGGAATCTCGATTCAAATCGCATCCAATTCAAGGACACTAATTGATTGTTTGTTGGAATGTTAATTAAATGTTCTGTTATTAAGTTTTTTTCTTTAAAAGTATCCCAAGTGTTTTTCAGAAATCACGATCAGTTTTATTACAGAAACAATTTTTAGAATAAAATATTCATGAGTAAAAAAATGTATATATTTCATTCTAGAATGGTTCACTTCAAATTTAACTCTGATTTTTTTCCCTACTTAGCGATGAATAACTTATCCTGTCAAATTGTTCAATGTCTCTATTGATACAATGTGATGTAAAATAATGAGATTTAAAACAAAGTGGTGCACTTGGTGACGTTTTTCTATTCAAAAACGGAAACTTAAGATACTAAATATCCTCTTAATTACAAAAGCAAAGTAGAGACAAAAAGGTTTCATTTTTCGTTGTCTACTAATGGGAAGAATTTAGCAATGAATAGTTTATCCTATCAAATTTAATGTGAATGTTCAATGCCCCGATTGATACAATGTGATATAAAATAATGAGATTAAAAACTACCAAAAAATTACCTCTTTATTACTAAAGCAAAGTAGAGACAAAAATTCATTTGTTGTTTTATGACAGAAAGAATTGAAATTGTATATTTGATTTGAATGGCAAATACCACTTCGTTTGCTTTTGCGAATGTTTTTCAAGGAAAGTCTTAAATCGTATATTTTTTTAATGAACGAATCAAAAAGTTGACTGATTAGTTGGTGCTTTGTTTTTCACCCCGTACCAAGAACGGGTATTCAGCTAGTACTTAATAAAACTAATATCAAAGGGATGAGTTTTTCAAATTCGCGTAAAAATCATATTGATGTAACAAAAGTTATTCTGAAAGCTTTTTTTTTCTTCTATTTATTATTTATTTATTTATTCGATCACTGTACATTATCGTTTTGGGTTAAAATATTAATTAAGTTTTAAGGATCAGTTAAAATTTAGCTTTAAAACATTTTTAAAAGAATCGGGAGATATGAGACATTAATTTTCAACGATCGATTGTGTGCTCTTAGGGAAAATCTGTATCATTATATGGATCTGTATCATTATAAATTAAATTATTAAAAGATCCTTAATAAGTTAAAAGTTACTAAAGTCAAAAGTTAAGATTAATTTATCAATCTCGCGAGACATAATTATTTAATTATAAAACCTAATATGAATTTCTGTTTGCACGACTGAAATATGAATTTATTTCAGTTACTTGATAATCAGTGATATTTTCGGTTTTCGAAAGTTAAGAACCACAGGTAGACAAAATTTCTGACTACTTTGATGAGAGAAGCAATGAAAAAATTTCACATGCTGTGTAAAACTATGTGATTGTCTTTAATGGCGATTGAAAGTCATTTTTTCAAAATTACATGTTGCATAGTTGAGGGAACATATGGGTTGCCAGGTTCCTTTTTATGCACTGTAATTCAGCCAAGGGCGTTAGACTTGAATTCACTCAAGAGTACCCCAATCCAAGTATTATGTCGTTGAAACTTAGGGGGAAAATATGAAGTTCTTAATAGCCTTTTCAGGAAACATAATTAAAGGACACATTTTTATGGTGTGCGCTCTTATTTTTTGGAATTCTGTGATTTTTAAGAATGACTAGATTCTTTCATTTGGTTTTATTGCATCTGTAGGGAGTCAAGAAAAAAAACGTAACAAAAGTTTTGTGTTTCATTTATGCAGAAGCGTTATATTTTTTTATTGTGAAATAACAGATATAACAGCCTTTAAATAGTTTGACTTAATCTATGCTATATCAAAATTTTTTTTCTTATCAGAACTTTTTGAAAAAGCGGTTTTTTGTCATTAGTTAAACATTACACATTCCGATTCGCATTCACAAGATTTAAGAATTACATATTTCTATTTTTATTCACAAGATTTATAAATTAGATATTGCTAGTTGACTTTACAATATACAAACTTTACAAAATTACAATTACTCGCATTCACACAAATTTACGAATCACAAAACGCAATTTTCATAAAGTGTTAAAAAGTTTGCTTTTTGACCCTATATCGCAAAATGCGATTCCTAATCACATGATTTACGATTCACAGATTGTGATTTTCGAATCAAAAATTATGACATAGGTAAAAAATAATAATAGTAATAATTTGAGTTGACCCAATGAACTTATTAGATATGTTTTGGATGTAAATCAAGAGAGTTGATTGTGTATTTAAAAAAAGGTTAGTTTCTAATTAATTAATTCCATTAAAGTTTCTGATAAATGGGCAAAAGCATAGTCAATAAACAATTGATGGGCAAAAATACTGTCAATAAACAATTGGTAGTCAAATAATTGATGGACAAAAATATTGTCAACAAGTAATAGTGTGCAAAACTCAACAAATTATAATTGTGATTGATATGTCACCAGTTTTTTTGATAATGAAAGTATACGTTGAAACTAAATCTCACGCTGTTAAATTTTTGAGACAAGCGATTGTGTTGAATGTCTATAAAAGTGGTAAACAACTGGCGGGCTGCAGAAGCCTTTTCTTGTGGCCCGCGAACTAAAATATATTAGTTGTCATTATTTGCGGACAATTTTCGTAAAAAAAAACTCTAATTTCTTCGTTCTGAGCCGCGATGGCTCAGGGGATAGAGCGTTCGCCTTCCAATGAGGCGAACCGGGTTCGAATCCCAGTCGATACGAATTCCGCATCCGGCTTGCACTGACCACAGTGCTGACGTGAAATATCCTCAGTGGTAGACGGATCATGGGTTAGAGTCCCCTTGCCGTCAGGCTAACCGTGGGAGGTTCTCGTGGTCTTCCTCTCCATCTAACGCAAATGCGGGTTAGCTCCATCAAAAAGTCCTCCACGAAGGCAAATTTCTCCCAATACTCGATCCAGGAGTTCCCTTGTCTTCTGGATTGGGTTCAAAATTACAAGGCTACGCAGTTGAACATTAGTAGCCGTAAACCCATTAAGTTGGGTCGGCTGTTCAACGACGGTTATAAAATAAAAAAATAAAATTTCTTCGTTCCTGTGAAATATAACATACCAACGGCACAAAAATATTTATTTCTCAGGCTTTGCATCCAAGAAAATATTTATTCAAATTCAAAAATCGTGAATGTTGCTTAAAAATCTACTTCTTAAAAATCTATTTGGAAACCCTGGTCTATAATAGTATCATCGTTTCGTTTCACGGAATTCCTTTTATTAAGTCTTGTAAATATAGTTCATAACAATGTAGATAAATTCACAAGCTTTTTTGTTATTGACAAATTTTCTTAGAAAAACAAGTCTCCTTTCAGATGCTGAAAGTGGTATTTTCCCCCATCAATAGCTTTGTTTCTTTTAACTTGAATGGTTTCTTAGTTTTTGAAACGTTGCAAACACTGGTAGCATTTATCAAGAAGAGTTTACCTAAAAACCTGATTCGGTTAAATTGGGTATTACGAGAACTCGGTTCCGTTAATTGGCAACTAAGTGATAGATACCATCGTAAACCATTATCTGCCCCCATTGATAAAGTGTTAAAACTTAGGTAACTGCTTCGTTTTGTAACAGCTTTCCCCTTTATCTCAGAATGCTTAAGAATGTATTTATAAAGGCGATTAAAAATAGTAGTATGTGCTGAAAGCTTTATTGTTTTAAGCAAATATTTCACAAAATATTCTTATTAGAAGAATTTAAAGGTGAGAATTTTTCGGGAATATTTTTACAAAGTTCAATTTCAGTAAATAATTCTATTTTTAAAGTATTTATTGCATAAAGTGTATTAGAATTACTTGACTAATTTTTTTTATACGTTATTCACTTCCCATTTGCATATTTTGTTCAGTAGAGTTTTTTTTTTCTTCAAACATTTTGTGTCTGTTCAGTTAGTTTCTCTTACAAAAATGCAAATTTAATGTTTAATGTGTTACAAAAGGAAAAGAAACGAAAGAAATAGATCTAACTTATTACTTGAAAGTTGTTCAGGCGATTTAGATTCACCGTGCAGGTTCTGAATGTTAATTGTTCAAGCACATTTGTTTGAGCAATTAACGTTAATAATCCAATTGGTTATCCAGCAAAGGAACAATTCAGGAGTAAATGCATGTTTTGGGAGGAACACTATTTACTATTCGAACGTATTCCAAAAGTCGACTTTTTATTATTATTAAAGAAACTTTATACAAATTTTTATTTTAAAATGCGTGCTTTTGATACAAAATTTGCTTTTTACGATAAATCATTATTTACATAAATAACATTCTTCTTGAATTCGAAAGTTAAGAGTTGCTTTATTTTTTTATGAGGGGGGAGGGGAGTGGTATTTTTGATTTTTAAAATCCGTTCATTGGCTTACATCTACAAATGCAATTAGTTTTAAAATTAAATCATTAGGAATATTAAAAAAATTAAATAATGTTAAGGGATTATTTTTTTGGAAGGCACTTAGTGAGTAAAGCGTTAGTTATGAAATGAAACTACTAGGCACTTTTAATATATTATATCCTTTTTTGTGAACAGGAACTCTATGGAGTTGACGTTTACAGAAACCACGAAACCTCTTAACATAACCTCCTTTTTATTATCCGTTCATAGGTTTACATCTACAAATGCAATTAGTTTTAAAATTAAATCATTAAAAATATTTTAAAAATTCAAAATAATATTAATGGTTTGTTTTTTATTTTCATTTTTTGGAAGGCTCTTAGTTAGTAAAGTGTTAATTACATCTACAAATGCAATTAGTTTTAAAATTAAATCATTAAAAATATTTTAAAAATTTAAAATAATATTAATGGATTGTTTTTTTTTTTTTTTTGGAAGGCACTTAGTTAGTAAAGCGTTAATTACATCTACAAATGCAATTAGTTTTAAAATTAAATCATTAAAAATATTTTAAAAATTTAAAATAATATTAATGGATTGTTTTTTATTTTCATTTTTTGGAAGGCACTTAGTTAGTAAAGCGTTAATTACATCTACAAATGCAATTAGTTTTAAAATTAAATCATTAAAAATATTTTAAAAATTTAAAATAATATTATTGGATTGTTTTTTTTTTGGAAGGCACTTAGTTAGTAAAGCGTTAATTACATCTACAAATGCAATTAGTTTTAAAATTAAATCATTAAAAATATTTTAAAAATTTAAAATAATATTAATGGATTGTTTTTTATTTTCATTTTTTGGAAGGCACTTAGTTAGTAAAGCGTTAATTATGAAATGAAATTACTAGGCAATTTTAATAAATTATATCCTTTTTTGAAAACAGGAACTTTTTGGAGTTGACGTTTACAGAAACCACGAAACCTCCTAACAGTAAATCGATTCTTATGCCAGAATCCATATAAATTTGAAATAACAACATGTTAGCAACAAACTTAGAGTCAGGAATTGCTTATTATCTTTATTACTTTTAATATTTAAAGTTTACTTTAGAACTAGAATGGGACAGATTAAGTTCCCCTATTTTTCTGAAGCATTTCTAATGATTTTCTTAGATAATAATGAGAAGACATTGTAAGTTGTCTTTCAATTGCTGAAGTGTCCAATCTTGATCACAAAACAATAAGGTATAATGGAAAATATACAGAAATTAAGAGACATTTTTAACCAAAAAAAATAAATACCCTTCTCAATAGAGTACCGGGCAATATACTTTTATTTACTTCACTTGGAAGGGAAAACATATTCGGTATTGGGAATAAAGATAATGCATTTAACGTGATTCTTTCATGAAGGAGTTGCAAATCACGATAAATGGGGATCTTTAATCACGTTTTTGTGTGCTCGTCAAGAGTACTTGGATAGTATGATCCTCAATAACTGTCAAGATGTACTTCCTTATTCTTGAAACAATGAGATTGTGTTCGGATGTTTTTTTTACGGTGCATCAAATTTCAGTTGTATTAAGGGACCTTGTTTACCTTCATTGAAACTACTTAAACAATTAATCATGATTTCAATTGGGTCTTCTTTGTAAAAATTTATTTCAGTTGAGGTGGTTCAGTTACGTAAATTTCTCAGTTTGTACATCAAATTTTTGCTTTATTTTTTTTATTCTTATTATTTACAAGGAAGATTAATTTTATTCTCGCAAAAAATTTCATTTATTCCCGCCGATATTGCGGAGTGGTTATTCTAGCTCAGATGCCAAAATGTAGAACTAAAGTCATCTAACTCAGTAACCAACACGAATTAGGGTTAAGAATCGAAATCTAATTGTTATGGAACAAATATAGAAATTCAGCTGCCGTAGTTTCATCACCAGAATTTATCGTCCTATTTTTTGTTTTCAACATAGTTTATCTTTTCAAATACAGAATTTTCATACTGCTGCTCACCGCGGATTTTTGTAGAATGATTATAATATTTCAATTGTTGTAATTGCTCTAATTTTTCACCTAAAATTTGTCTCAAAATTTCTATTACAAAAATTTTTCTTTTCTCTATCAAATTTTTTAAGGATCTTCTTTTGGAATAGTTACAGACAGCAGCTCCATTGTCGAAATTTCTCTTTCTTTTCTCGTAACATCAAAATCGCTGTTCACAGCATAGGTTTTTATTTTCATCACAAAACTTCCATTTGGCCCCACACCGCGGCTTTTAGGGAGTCGTTAAAACAGTAGTTCAGGTGTCTTTATTTCTTTGTCAAAATTTAGCTTCAAACGTTCTGTTTACATCCAAGATTTTACTTTTCTTTTTGTTTTTACACCGAATATCTTAGGAAAAGTTACAGTAGCTATATCTATAATTCCTCAATAAAAACTTATCCGCGATGAAACAACTAATAAGTCACTATGGACAGTTCACACTGCATGCGAATTCGGAGATGTGAATGAGAACCTGATTGGTGAAATATATATTTACCTGATAAAAAACTGCCAATCAGGTTCTCATCCGTATTTCGAATTCACATACCTGATTTTTTACATGCACTGAGAAAGGCCCTTCTGTTGGAATAACTAATAAACTATTGGAGCAGCAAACGCCCCCTTCAACTTCAGTTTTGAACTTTTCATTTAACATATATTTGAATTTGAATGGTGACACGACCCACCCTATTTGTTTAGGGTTTACGTCAAGATTACATCAAGATCATACAACTGGATTGAAACGAGATTACAACTTTCAATAAAAGATCGCCACAATCATTTAACATATAATACTGCCTATATTAAAATTATAAAAGAAATTAAGTGTGATAATATTGTCGGATAATTTAAATGATTGATGCTTTTTTTTTGAAAAAAAATCTTTTATTTCAACATTTTATTGAAATAATGTTCATATTTCTCCCTTTTCAGATTGAACCCCACAACTGTATAATGTTCAGAAAGCTCTGTGATGCCCGTGGCCATCGAAACGGTCATCATAATCATAGTAGTGGTCAGTTTTGCCGTTTTGTCAGCTGTCATCTTTGCTCTATATTGGTTGTAAGTATTTTCTCTTAAGCTTTTAAAGATAATATACTAGTTTGAAATCTATATTTGCTATTTTTGAGACTTTGTTTGCGTTAATTCTTTTTTTTTTTTTTTCGAGAAAAAAACTTAATCAGATATAAAAAATTATTGTTTTTTTTTTTAAATATTTTTTTTTGCATGAAAATATTCTAATTTTGTTTAACACCTCCCGGAGCAGTGTTGCCATTCTGGAAACACTTATTCCAAAAGTTTTACGAACCATTAGAAACTGAAAATAGTTAGCTTTTAAACGTTTAGCTACCTCTCTTTTAAACAACAAGCAGCTTAAGTGTATCTCTTTCTTTCGAATCAATAATCGCAATCGTTAACGTGCTTCATAACCAAAATTTCCAATGAAATATTGTTGCGCCGGAAAGGGTAAATGTATAAAAAATTTTACAATTCTATTTTAATCTGACAAATTAAGTTTAATGATAGTTAAGCTTGAACTGTAGTTTTGCAGTTGCACTTAATTTCTAGAATTGCTTTTTAGTTAGAAATTAATAATGCATTATTTGATATAGTGACTTTTTTATATTTCATTCTATTTTCTTCCTTTGATACCCGCTACAACTGTTTTCACCAAACATTATAAAATTAGAATCAATCTTCATAATTTATGGAAAATCCTTTTCTCACAATCATTTGCATCGAAACATTTTGCGATATAAACAAGCAATTCAAATCAGCCCAGCAAAACGAAATAATTTATGATATAAAAATATTCTTGGACAAATATTTTGAATGGCATTATGGCTTACTAACTCTTAAATTGGTTTCTTGTTTAATTTGTATCTTATTTCACCAACCTGCACTGCAATCTAACAATAAGCGTAAATCAGCTTTATAGAATCACCTTAAAGCAAGCAAGCCTGAAAACATACCCGGAGCATCAGGAATAAATATATCAAAACCTTGGTTATAGAATCGATAAATTGTCTGATTCACTCTATATTTTATAGACATTCTTCAGCCTATATTTTTCATATATTATTTAATGTAAATAGAACCTCTATGTAATCTCCCAAGTCCATTGAAGCAAAATCTAGGTATTATAATTTCATTCGTTCGCTGCATGTCTTAGCGAAATCTAGGTATTACAATCTCTTTCGTTCGCTGCATGTTTTAGCAAAATCTAGATATTACAATCTCGTTCGTTCGCTTCATGTTCTTATAAGTCCTCTTGAGTCAATTTTGATCCCTACTTAGACTATTAAAATATTACTGGAAAATAATCGCTCTGTATGTAAAGCCGATGAGCATATTTATGAAAAGTCTGATGTTGCGCACCCTTTTATATAAATGTTGTGTGTACCAACTCATCCTTGTACGTGGGAAATTATCTGAGCACACTTTAAGAACCGTAATTAACTAATCAAATATAATTTAACATGTTTGTTTTTAAAATGTTTCATATTATTCTTTACACGTTGCGTTCTCTGCAGATGGCGTTTGTTGCAAGAAGATCGTCGATGCAACAGGCTTAATGGTTCTTCATACCACCCGGAATGGCGATATCCGTCCTCCGTAGGTCAAATGGAGGATGGTACTCAAAGAGCCCTTCTCGGGTCTCGAAGGACGCGAAATCCTCGAATAAATCGAAGACAGGAAGTTTGCGTTGACGAACGAAGTCGTAGAAGAGGGAAAGCGACACGATGTTCCGAATGTCAACCTGCACGGACCACAACATCAGGAATGCAGACGATGCCAGTACCTGCCATAACAAGCGTTCCCTCCGTCCTCTCATCAGTACATGCAACGATCCATCCTTCATCAGTACCAGTCATTTCTGCCATCCATTCATCAGTACCAACAACAACTACCATCTCTACTATTCACCCATCTGTAGCAACAAGCATTTCTCATACATCAGAAGTTATTGTTTTAGATGTAAGTTACTGATCTAATTAATAATTTGTGTAAATGACATTAACAATTTTCTTTCAGAAACCGATTTAATAACTGTAATTGGGGGTCGATGTGTAAAAACCAAATAAATCCAAATTTTCCATATAAAAATAGCACTTTTGACTGTGCAGAATACAGCTGCCTCAATAAAAGCAAGAAGCGCTGACATAAATGTAACATTTTGTGTTCTCTTGAGAGTCAAATCTTGTTTAAAAAAACAACATAAACCTGATTTTTTTTTATTTGGCTTTCTTCAACAATAGAGTCTGAATTTACCTTGCTCTTGCACCAACCTCCTCCTTTACTCTTAATAGTCCACTGCTCTCACCATTTTGCATTTTAAGTTAAATTGATTTCCGTTTTTAGCTTTTACCAAAGTTTTAATGGCTGAGTATGTCCTTCTACAGTATGCCTTTAAAATAAAGATCGGATATAAAGGATTCTCTTTATTAAATAAGGAGAAATAACATTTGATATCGCTTATAACTTTTTTTTTTTTGCTGATTTAATTTGATTTCTACATTAAAGCAGTTAAATTATATTTTTAGTATATTAGATAGGTAAAAATATACACGATATATTTTTCCGGTTTTAAATCTTTTGCAAAAGTTTCATAATTTGAACAGACGAAAATTGATTTGGGCGTAGATTGTGAAGAAACAAATATGTTTTTTTTTTTTTTTTTTTTTAAATTGTAAGAACAAGTTGAATTTGCTGTTTATACTATTAGTATATTTTTATCAGAAAAAATCAGCGAAATTCTACTCTTATTATATAATCTGCTGCCTGCTATATAATCTCTCTCAAAAACTTAATAAAATAAAAAAAGGACCTTTACGTGCATAGAAAGATACTGTTGTGTAAATCACAATGAGAAAGGTAATTAACAGAAAAAAAGTCGTCATAGTGCCAAAGAAAACTTGTACATTTATACCAAATAAAGAAGTTAGATAATTTTAGTTTAGTTTTTTTACTTATACGTTAAAGACTAAAAAATATGAATTTTTCATGAATTCATTTTTCAAATGAGTTCATTTATTTTCTAGAGTTAAATACTTATACATTTTTTTAAAAAAACAAAAAATGTGTCCTTAAACTTCAGTTGTAAATTTTCTCAAAGATTTTTATTCAAACGATTGGATTATAAAATAATTGTGTAGTTTATGGTACAAATATCGCAGATAAGAATACCAAAAGGTGCTAAATAAAACAGAAAAGTAAGAATCCTCACTCGATAAATGTGAAAGTGGTCTTTGAATTGAATTTACCAAGCGAAATTAAAAATACTTGCACTACTTATAAAAGTCACTTGCAACCGCGGAAATATCTTTTTGTTCTTGTTTTCACATTGAAGTATCAGAAGCCCTTTATCTAAAGACAATTTTTTTTTAAAGTTTGCCTCTTTATATTAAATATTTGATACATTCATTTATTACCATTCGTCTATTGATTTTGCACTTAAAATAAATATTGTGTGGTTTTGTTTTAATTTTTTTCAAATAAATCTAATTTAATGATCACGTCAGTAACTAGGTAAAATGATTATGCATTTATGCTATCGTATTTATGCTCGTGTTGCTAAATACATTTATTATGTAGTATTAATTATAGTATAGCACAAAAAAATGCATTCAAATTATAGTATTGCATAATTGAAAAGCATTTATACCATAGTATTTAGGCTAGTTTTGCATTTTAGAAATAAATTTATACTAAAGTATTTGAACTAGTATTTCGTTATATAAACGTATTTACTTTGTAATCTGTATGCCGGTACTGCAAAATAGAATGCATTTTTATAATGTTTATGAAAGTAATGCCTTATAGAATAAATTTATGCTACTTATACTTGACTTATACTTAACTAATACTTATACTTAAATTTATACTACAGTATTTTTATAATATCTTGTTATAGAAATACATTTATGCTATAGTATTTTGCTCATATTAAAATATTTATGCTAGTATTACGTATTAAATATTCATTTATACAATAATATTTATGTTGATAATGCATTACAGAAATGTATTTATACATTAAATTTTAAACAAAAAGAAAATGTACTCATACTAAAGTATTCATGCATTCTATGTGGATGGTTAACCGCGTAAAGCTATGAGCAGATGGCGCTAGGGGTTAAAATTCGCCGAAAGACTTCCGGGTAACTACTTCCGATTGATTTTTCCGCCTATGCTTGGAAAAACGCACCATTCAATATTCTTATATTTGTAAGTGTTCTCAAAATAACACGTTCATTCAATGTAACTTTCAACGAAACAAATAACAAATGAATTTGGAATACTCCGCAAGCATGCTATGATGCTACCCAAAAAACAACGAATTTACACAAATGTAGCCAAATAGGGGATAACACTCAAAACGTGGATAACCTTACACTTTATTTATGCTGTGATATTAATTTTGTTAAATTTGTTTTAGGCTCACGATCTGCTACAGGGTTGCCACTCCACAGGGAGAACAGGGAAAGCCTGGAAAATACAGGGAATTTAAAAATTACCTGAAATAACAGGGAAAATGCAGGGAATTTTGATTTTTTAAACTGGGAAAATACAGGGAATTTTGTTTCTTATTTTTGTCTTTTAAAAAATGGTGACCCCTCAAAGCGTAATCTAGGATATTTAACCATGATATTTCAGCTATGCTAAACTATTTCATTTACTATAGCATTATTTAATTATGTTCAGCGGTTTTTCTAGAAATTAAAACTAATAAATATAGTTAGCCCAATATAGTTCACACAAAAGCACAGTAGTTGTTATTTCCTCTTAATATATTGTGTTTAATATGAACAGGGAATATTTTTTCCAGATTTAAGTGGCAACCCTGTGCTAGAATTAAAAAATGACAGAAAACTCTTATGAATGGTAAAATTACGCGTAAATTTAAATACAAATCACAATAATAATACTTCCTTGAATATTAAACCTGTTTACACATCGCCTCGTAAGCATAACATAATCGGAGGGATACACTGGAAGTTTTCTAAATTTCTTCCGGTTTTAGGAAGCTTGTTATTGTTTACATTCAGTTAACTATCCATAAACAAGTATTCTAAAGATTCAGTAAAAACAATATCCATTCTTTTCAGGGAACAGAACCGCCTCCACCTTATGAAGCAATAGCAAGATAGATTCGCCTCAAGAATCTTGTGTTTTCTTAATGAGATATAATTAGCAGAAATAATCTTTCAAACTCTTGAGTCTTTTCTGTGAAAAGAAAACTTTAAACAAAAGGAGATAAAGAAAAAGGAATACTGAATCCACATTCGTTCTAAACTGAAGGAAAAGAATGAAGCTCGGGATTTTACTCATTTGTAGTCATGATAGTACAGAAAAGATTTTATTCGATCAAATCTCCGTTGATTCCAGTATCATTAAATAGTATGTGTTGTATAAAATTGTTTGCTCACAGTTTTACTATTACACCTGTGTTTTTGGTTCGAAAAAGTTCCACTTGGCGCTTTCTGATGCTATACAGTTTCGGAGAATAACCCTTAAAACAATCTATATTTCTTAAAATTGATTATGATGGTTACATTTCGTATTCATATTTAAATATGCTTTTCATTTTAATAATTGCTTTTTTTTTCTAATCTCTACCCTTTTACTGAAAAACAGAGATGTGCAAAATAAAGAATGGAAACCTAAATAGCTTTTGAACTACTGACGTGCAATCTTAATGATTCAATAGAATAACCTGAAATTGGCGGAAAATATTTGAAGTTTCAAAAATTAGATTTAAAAAACATACTTTATACAAACAAACAAACATGCTTCTTTATTCAACGGATTAGGGTTCTCAAAATATGGGAGAAGCATTGCCGCAATTTGGAAAATATGGTTTCAATAGAAGAAAATAAAGTTATAAAGATTATTTATTGCTTAATATAAAACAATATAATAATTTTCACATCATGGGATATGCATCTTATTACGTGGAAATCCGACAGTCGGATCATAAGTCTTTATTTTATTTTAGCATTATGTATACGTCCGATTTCGTTACTAAAATTATAGTTTGCATTTGTTAAATAGAAAATCGTAGTTCAGCTCTTCTAACGGTGACTGTAGAATATATACAATCTATATAAAAGTTCCAATTAGATAGTTGTGGCATTTCCAATAAGTTTGTCAATTCTTAATGTTATTTTTTATTTACTTTAAGTACGGATAAGTTATTTTCAAAAGCGGATCAAGGAAAACTACAAAGTAAAAACAATCTGGAGGATACCAAGCACTTAAACACATTTGTAACAGAAAAAATGAAAAGAAATAAGTAAGACCTTCGCAAAATGATTTTGTAAAACTAAAAGTGGGGAAGCTATACAATTTCCAGTAAGCTTTGATAAATTAACTTTTCCCATCTCCAGATTTTATTTCTTAATATCATTAATTGTCCGTATAGTTTGTACATCTCTGTATCAGGCTTATTCTCTGATCAGGTGATCAAAAATGCCAGTCATAAATCATTCTGACACAACTTATCACTGAATTTCTTAATCGCTGGATCAGAGAACATTTTTATACTCTTTTTAATGTTTAAGAAACAAAGATAAGACTGAATTCATTCCTTAGAAAGATGTTCCTATAGTAGATAACCAACCCACCTCATTTGTTGTAATAATGATTCGATTTGTTATGTTCTTGTCAATCAAATAAATGTTATTTTTATCTTTTTAGTTTTCATTTTATTATTATTGCATTATTTTTGTACTAAAAATAGTTTTCGAAGAACTCATCTGGTATTTAGTTTATGAAGGACTTAGGGTAATATAGTCATGAGTAGACAGCGGATTATATGCACTAAAAAACGGACAAAATATGCATGCAAATATGCACTAAAAAACTTGAATATATGCTCTTAAAACTAGAAATATGCATTTAAAATAGAAATTAAAAAGTCAACTTATTTAAATACTACTACTTACTTTTTCCAACAAACACAGCTAAAATATTTTTTTGTTAAAAGGAAGAAAATCAAAATATTTCTTACTTAAATCTACACATTTCTGAAGAAAAAGCCTAAAACTGAAGTATGATAAATGAGAGAAGAAAAATCATCGCACTTTCCGGAAAGATTTTATTAAACTGAATAATTTTTGTTGCAATACACAACTAAGTGTTTTTCCAAATTTGCAAGGGGGAATTGAGGTCGTTGGTCACCAAAGATCATTTTGAAAGCAGAAAATGACCTCTCCACGTCAACCGATGTTATTGGACAAAACTGGTACAATTTCGTACTCATTGGTTTTACTTTCTCTGGAAGTTCAGTTCCGTTTCCATTAAGAAAATCATTTATCTTCTTCACTGCTGAAAAACCCGAATTTTTGTTTTGAACGAAACACCATTTTTCTTTTAATTTCTTCCCAACTGAGACTGGAAGAGCATTAATGCACTGTTGAATTTTTTCAATTTCGGATATGACCTCAGCCAGGGGAAGACCTCGTGTTTCGAGCTTTGTTATTGCTCCACTTAAAAAAGAAAAGTGAGTGTCAGTTATGGCCAAGTCTTTCTGCAAAGAGATATCTTGTAGTAATTCTTTTGTGACATAAACTGAAGAAGCACAGGAGCTGTCAATTGCATCTACAACTGACTTTATTGCATCAAAATTATTAGCGTAAAAACGTGCAGCTTCAATCCATGTACCCCACCTAGTTATCACAGGCTGTGGAGTTAAGGGCAAATCAGGATACATTTCTTAATACAATTTTATGCGCACAGGTGCCTTGAGAAAAACTTTCTTGATACTAGAAATTAAATCATTCACAGAGGAGAATACTTCTCGAACCGTCTCAGCCAGTCTGTGAACAGCATGAGCCAAACATGTAATACGAAGCATTCTGGGATAAAAAATTTCCAGTGCTGCTGCAGATTTGACCATATACGGAGCGGCATAACTGACAAAAATCAAAACATCTTCAGAACCATCTCTATCAGGCCATAATAATTTGATAGAATCATTGACAAACCTTGCTATGGTTGAATGATTGATTTTTTCAAGGGCTTTGCTTGCTAGATGTGGTCGAGTAGGAATATTATCCATTTTTCCACAAATAAAATGAGCAATATAGCGACCGCACTTATCTGTCGTCTCATCGACTTCAATCCATATAGGGCCATCTCCAATATCTCGTCGAATATCATCCAGTACTTCGTTATATATCGGTTGAAGGTAGTTCTTTCTTAAAGTCGATTCATCGGGAATGATCTGATTGGTACAATATTTTTTTAAAAACTGTCTTAAGTTTGGATTATTTAACTTTTTAAAGGAATATTGCTGCTTACTAAGGCTTTGCATAAATCACTAGAAAAATCACTTTCCTTTTTAGCTGCTTGAACAGGAATAGTTAATAAACTTTAAACAAATCCTTTTGTATTCTGCTTTTTCTTCGCGGAGTGAGCATTAGTCTTTATATGTTGATCGATTTGGTACTTTTTTTCACAGGAAATGTGTTTTTGGCAAATCACACAAAATACTATTTCCCCATCGGTCGTAAAGTCCTTCCCATAGTCCGAAATCCATGTCTTCATTAAATTTGATTTAGTCGACTTAATTTTTGGCATATTATAAAATTCAGCAGTCAAAAATCACTTTCAAAGCTTCACTAACTACGTATTCAACTGATGGATGTCGAAACTATCTATCTATCGGATGGACTATCGAAATATGTTAGAATAGCAGCTCTCTCCGAAAATGTATTCACTCCACCTTTTAACTAATCAATCACAGGAAAGGGAGGTCATTTTCTACCTACCACAGAAGCCTTATTTTCCCCACACAGATTGACAATTATTTATTCCTGGAAAAGACATCCCTTCATAGAATATCTGACCATCCCTTTCTGAGGTTTCTATGACGAATGTCTGTTTGGGTGGGCTCTTTGTGCCCCCCCTTCCCGACACACACCTCATTTCTACATCTTTTTCACGTGATTGCAATCATCCCCAGCAACATCAATCCAGCTGACCCTTTCAGGTGATAAAGAACGACAAAACAAAATTTAAAGCGTTCCTTATGCTAACATTAAAAGAATAGTGATATGGTTTTAGGAGGGAAAAGCCATAAAATGCTGAAAATATGCATTTATAAGAGCAAATATACCTTTTTATGCATTTATATGCACAAATGGCAAAAAGTGCTAAAATATGCAATTGCATATGCACGTATGCAATTGCATATTATCCGCTGTCTAGTCATGAGCCACCCTTTATGCAAATATGACATTTTTTTTTCTAAAACTCTACCCCAATATTGTTTCCAGATAGATACTTTGTGAATTCCGTGAATTTCCCCAAGATTACAGCACAATATATAAAAATATTTCATGGCTTTCATGGAACCAATGCGTAAACTTTCCTCATAATTTGAAAATGTGGCTTATTATTTCATTGCCCGAAATGTTTCGTACAATTCAAAAACACAGAAAACGAGAAAAGTTTATACAATATCGTTAAAGAAGGATAACGTGGAAATGCTCAAAAGCCGGCATCCAGCTTTAGTTCTGTTAACTACTCTAAGGAGGAGGATGAAAGTGCATTCCTTAAAATCTTGGTGGCTCAGGGGCTCTTGCCTCCGAATGAGGTAACCCTGATTAGAATCCCAGCGGTCTATATCAGCTCCGCTTAGAGATGTAATAAATAGTGATTTGGCCGAATAGCAACATTTAAATATATATTATTATAATATACATAAAATTATTTTTTTTATAAATAAATTTAATCATTATTGAAAAATAATCAAAACTTAGCTGTGTCATTGGTATGGGGTACAGGGGAAAAAACTTCAATATAAATGTGTGTTTAAGATAATTAGAAATATTTAAGATAAATAAAAAAAGGCTGAGTAAGAGATATTAAAATAAAAATATATTGTTGCAAAGTTCAGAAAAAGAGAAATTAAAAAATATTGTCTCAACTCTCTTATAACAAAACTTTAATGCTAAAAATAATATTTTATGAGAAAAATTATCCAAAAAACGTTAAAAGAGATTGACAATCAGAAACGCTTTTAAAAATGTAGCACTATTATAAAAACATCCATATATTAATCTATATATTATGTATAAAAAACAGCCTTCCTGCACTAAACTGCCAGGATATAGGGAGTTTTTTTTTTTTCTATTGTAAATTTAATACAGTAATTTGTTTATTTTATCACCAGATAAAAACAGCCGATATATGTCAGACTTGCAGCTATATTAATGTTCAACGTCGTATCCTTGTAGTTTCGAACTCAACCCAGAATATTAACTCTTGAATCAAACATTGGCACGAAACATTTTTTAAGTAGAGGTAACCCGCATTTGAGTTACATTGAGAGTAAAACAACGAAAACCTTCCATAGGTGGCGTAGCGTCAAGAGAGCTCAAGTACATGATCTTTCTTCCACTGGGAATATTTTTCGTCGGCAGAATCTAGATTGAGTGACCCATGTTTAAATCTTTGATAATAATAATTATTATTTTTTAAAAAAAAGTGAGAAATGAAAAAATGATTATTACTTTTCAAAATTTCCTTTAAAATGCAAAATTCTTATGAAAAACATCGTTTGAATGGGAGAATATTTATTATTTGGGAAATTTATTATAAATAGAAAAAGCTACGTATGAATGACGTGCTTTAAGACATTTCGAAAAATGGAGTTAATCGATTTTTGCAGAGAGCAGTGCCTGTATGTTTTAAATTTATGCTAAAATATTAAGAAAGAATGAAAGCGATTTCTCGAATTATTACTATTCTAACTTTTGTTGAGTTACGTAAGAAATTAAAAAAATTTGATTCAATAAAATTTATTAGAATATTTTCCTTTCACAAAACACTAATTGTTACAATATATCTTTTTACAATACGAATTTGCACCGTAATGTGATGTTGTTCGTATAAAATTAAACTTTACACTCAAAACCTTAAAAGAAGAAATTATAGTGATTTAAAAAATATCAGTTTCAGAAAACAAAGTAACAGTAGAAAGTTGCTTACAGAAAATATTTTACCGTTTAAAATCGTTTTATTTTTTTACCTGACAGGAAAAAAAATCGGTTGACGATTAAATTATTTTAAGCTCACAACTCCACGTTTTTTAAGAACGCAACTTGGTACCGTTTTTCTCTAATCTCAGCAATTTTGAAATTTGTCAAAATGTTCAAATTTCAGAAACATACTAAGTAATTTGACTCTACCTCATAATCAAAATATGCAGTTTTTATTTACTTTAGTAGAGCTGCACTAAACATTTTTGTTACAGGCGAAAGAAAGTAACAATCCGTCATCCAATCGTTGTCATTGTTGCAGCAAGCGACTTATTTCTAAAGAAACTATAAATTTCGTTTTATATGCAGGAATGATACTAGTAAATATAGCTGTTCAACATATATGTTTAAGTAAATCATTCGTTTTTTTTTCTTTTTTATTTCATGTGTGCAGTACGCAAAATTAAAAAGTTGGACACTACAGTAATTTTTGTTTTAATGAATGCAATATTGCAAACTAAGAGGCAATTTAAATTATTCGAATGACTAACCTCAATTATGGTTAAGTATTTGTGCAAACGATAATTAAAGTTATGAAATAAGATCTCAAATGTACTTTCTCTGAAAAAAAAAGTATGCGTTTTTTTCAACTGCTTTTAATTTTTGGCCCTCAAAGTGCAGCAATCCAGAAAATATAAGTCTTAATTGTTTTGACAGAAGAACGGTCGAAAGAGGAGACTCCTAATATTGGTTTCACTGTTTGCGTTTTTCATCGTATCGCTAGAGCGATTTAAGATAATCAAATAATTTTTGTACATAATTAGGAAATTCGTTCATCCAAAGATGATTCTACTTAAAATAAAAAAAAATTTAATCATTTAATATTTTTATTGCTTTTTGGGCTGTCAAAAAAATTTTAAGGTAAGGCTCACAAATTGTTATTTCATTTTTAACTAGATAATTAGAGGCTTAAGCTTTCGAATGGTTTTCTACCTTTGAGACCATATTTTCCACACAGCACATTTCCCCCATGTTTTGAGGGTAAATAACTCAAATCCGTCATAACAAATATATTTATTCAGAAAAAGTACATTTTTGTGTCTGATTTCTTAACTTATTAATTAATTAGTGTAGTTAAGTCCATCAAACCATTAAGATAGTAAGTAACAATCCGATCACTAGATTAAAATTATTAAGGTATTCCGTTTTCTTTACTGTATATCAAAATTTTTTTCAATTAATACAATTAGAAAGTTTTAGAAGAAACACTCAAATTATTTAAAAAAAGATATAAAAAGTGTATTAGACAACTAATAAAGAGGACTATAATAAAAGATTTTTAAAAAATAAACAATATCCATTTTTATTTAAATAATTCTACACTCACCTTGGATATGTTACTAATATAGAGTGTTGAGCTTCTATTGAAGTTTGCTTAATAATTCCGTTTTACTATAAAGTTCCGAATTTTAAAATGATAAACAAACACTTCATTGATATTAACATCGATTGTTGCATTTCGAATTTATTTTTTTTAAATTTATTTTATATTTTACACACATATGCAGATTAGTTGGGTCAATACAAAGAACAGCTACTTTTTTTTACCCATTGATTATGATACGTTCAGGACTATTTATTTCTGCCAAAAACAGGCTATGTAGTCACTGATGGACATCTAATGAGAGCCTCCTTGGTCATGCTGTCTCGCCGATCCGCTAAACGCTTTTTATCGAGGAGGTAGCGAACTCGGAATTCCACCGGATGGATATTTGTGCTATCTAATTTATGCTATCTGTTCCTCAACTTGACAAAGGCTTATAAGCCGTTATTGTAATCAGCACACAAGCCTGCATATGTAACAATAAATAAAATATATAAAAAACATAGCAGTAGCGTCTTACGATTAACATTATTGCAGTTAAACATTGATATTTCATTCTCTTTTTAGCGTGACTCTACTTTTGACCCCTAGCTTACAACCTTTTCTGTCACATACGAGATCTTAATCTCTCGGCCACTTAATTATTTATTTACAGCACATTGAGAACCAAAACAATAATATAAAATTGCTTTTCCTAGTAAAACAATACGCAAGAAAACAAAAGCATACCTCACTTGTCAAGACAGCAGTGTTAGACGCGAAATAAAATATAAGAACGAAAAACCGTTAGCCTTATTGATGTTGTTGTCTTGTCCAAGTCGTGCAGAGAAATCAAATAGCACCAAGGGCGTTATAAAACAGTCCTGGCAATGTCAAGGACTTTCAGGGAATAGAGCAGTTGATAGTCAGAGAAGTTTAGGTCTATGTTGTAGAGTTTAGCCAGTGTAGAAACATATCACCTGGAGGAAGTTATGTTTCAGGACAGTGGGGACAAGTACTCTAACATTTATGGCTATATTATGGGATATTTTCATTTAATTTAAGTGTACTGCGCGTAGTCTGGCTATGGTATAGTTACCAGGTTGCAATTAAGTTCTGGGATAGAATTCTTCCTAAGAGGTAAGTTTACATCTGGCAAATACATCAACATCAGTAAGAGTTTACAAGTCTATTTTAACTTATTCTTATTAATACTAATTAACATTCATTCTTAGATATAATTATTTAATACAATTTTAAATCTTTACGCTTCACTCAAACATTTGAGAAATAAAAACAATATAAAATCTAATATCAGGCATTAAGGTCTCATCGGCGGGGGGAATAAAGTCGCCAATAATAAATAAAAAAAACAATATCTTTAACTGTATTTTTTAAAAATTTTATTTAAATAAGTAAAAGAGTTAAAAAAATAAATAAAAATAGCTGAACTTACTTCAGGCGGAGGAATGTTTGAGTTTCATTACAATAAAAGAAATAATTTAAGGAAAAATAATTTTAATAAATGAAAAATGATTTATATAAAAATATAATTTTATATTTTCATATAATCTAAAAATAATAGTTGTATCTATCTATTAGATTCTGATATTTTTTTATAGCCACGTAATTTTCTAGTTGATATTAAGAATAAAAAAGTAATTAATTTTTAATATTTATAGGTAAATTTAGTGAAATTACTGCAATTTGAATAACTTACTATTTAAAATAAAACTCAAGGTAAAATTAATATGTTTCTTGATATCTTAAAATATATATAATACTAAATCCCACTTTTTTGTAAATCTTCAAAGCTTCTGCTTCCATATCCTTACCCACAAAAAAAGTTACTTGAAGAAAAAAGCTTGATATTTCTCGAACGACATGAATTAATGTCCTCGGAATAGACAGGATTTAAGGCGAAGTAAATCCTTTACTCTACTGCATAAAATTTATTTCCTTTCAAATTTAGGTGAAAATGTTTTTATCTTTCTCAACAATAGATAGCATAGGTTTCTAGGAAGGAAAAAAAAACATTGTTTTCGATGAAATTGTGTAAGGAAAATCGCTTTGTATGTAGTATTTCCAATGTAAGTTTCTTTGTATGTATTTTTCCTTGCAAAATCACAATTTAAATAAGAATCACCCCTCCAAAAAGCGTCCCCGTAGACATTCCTTTTCTATTCATGTACCTAAGTATTTTGCTTCTCTCACATCTTTGCATGTCATTTGAAATCAAGACATTCAAAGAAGAAGAAAAACTTTGAAAATAAGTTATTTGATGAATCGCAAAATGTATACATTGCTTTTAAAATATTTCATCTATAATGAAAAATTATGTAAGAAACTGTTTTTAGTTTTGAAATGATATTATGTACTACAGTAAATTTTTTCGGGGAATTCTTCCCCTACATTATGTTTTGGAAGTATCATCGAAAATCATAATTTTTTTTTATATCAATTTTCTTAATTTATCATTTGAATTTTACAACGTCCCTTTTCCTCCGTCTAACACCTCAAATAACGAAATATTTAGCCATAAATTTTGCTAAAAACGAATGAAGGGGAGCAATCATGAAATCATCTTGCAATTTTAACTTTTTTACACTTTAAGACTGAAATCCACACCTTCTTGCAACAAATATTCATTAATTTAAAGATATCCTCTCATAATTTATGATTATTTTTACTCTCGAAAATTTTTTGGAAGGGTACGAGGCCACTCAGCTGTTTAAAAATTATATCTAAATATTTTTGGTAGAAAAGGGAAACTTCAGACTAAAAAATGTAAGAAATCAGTCAAAAATCGCTGAAATAAATCATAGGATGATAATTTTCAAAACGAAAAAGTTACTGTGATATAACGTATATTTTTCCCTCCTTTTCCCTTCTTCACTCAGATGCTTCCCAAAAATACAATTGATCAAAAAAATGGTAACCAGTTTACAACACAAAAAAAAAACACATTTATTAACAATGGTAAAAGATGAAGTTTGAAGAAAATTAATATAACCAAGACACCTAAAAAATTCACTTCCGCTCTCAATCAAAGCATTCCCTTCGCTGTCTTATTTACATCTACCTTGATGACAGCGCCATCACAACATGACAAACATCATAAAATGTTGTAGAGTAAAACATTCAGTAATATAAATATATATAATATAATATCTATATAATATATATTATATTATATAATATAAATATATATAATAATATAAATATATATAAATAATCAATAATATAAATATAATATAAAATATTCAATACAAACATAAAAGAAAATACAATATGGGGCATTCAATAAAAAAACGATGAACAACCATTTTTATACTAACATGGAAAAACTTTGTAATATTATACAAACGTATAGCAATATGAATAGTCCAATAAAACCATATATGGAGGCATGATAGTTACAATGTTTTTTTAATTTTTGTATTTATTTATTTTTATTTTTTTTTACAATTTAAGGTAAAATTCTCCCTATAATCTCTATGCTTGCTATTATTGCTATTGTTTCAGAACACTTAAACGCTCTAGTTTACTATGAAAAAATTAACCGTCCTTTTCTTTCCTGTACGTAGCAAGGGATTTTAAACATATTATATTTTATACTATTAACTAAAATGAATTAAAATTGACATTATATAAAATTACAAATGACAATATAAAAAATGAAATGCTGTCCGCTCAAGCGCTGTATGAAAGGATTACTTTAAATGCTTATATCTCACGCAATTTGAAATAATCTGTATGATGTTCTTTAAAAATCATTCTAAAAATTTTTTTTAATTTTATTGAATAATTCTTCAATTATAAATAAACGTTAGGCAAAAAATTTAATTTTTTCTTATGAAAATGTCCAAATCTCCATGAGCTGGGTTTACGAAATTTTATGCAATTTTATATATATATATATATATATATATATATATATATATAGTGCTCCTCACACTATTGTATTGATATATTTTGCTTTGGCTATATTGATACAATATTAGAAAGCCCTCTTTTTCGGATATAATCGTGTGGGCTGATGAAAAGATTATATCTTTTATTTTCCGGTTATTTAAAAAAACTTTTTCCTCTTTTTTTTTTTTTTTTTTTTTTTAAATTAATTCTTTTTTTTTTTTAATTAATTCTTTTTTTTCTTTCTCCAGTTGTTTATTATTATTATTATTCGCCCCCCTTTTTTCATTTGTCTGTAATTTACCTTTGTTTTATGTTCATTTTGAACTATATATATATATATATATATATATATATATATATATATATATATATATATATATATATATATATATATATATTTGTTTGGACTGTTTTTAATATAATCAACTTTTCTTTCATTAATCTCGACAATAACCAGCATTAACACTATGAACAAGTTTTAAACAATACAATTAAAAAAAGAAAAAAACAATGTGTTTTTGTGTTTTTCTTTTTCAAAAATGTTGTCTAATGTTAATTACTAATATAAAATAATATATAGCTGAGGTTAACACTCGGTTGTACCTGATAGATGTTAAGCAAGAATTAGCGTAGAAATATTTGAGAGCATTGCTTATTAAACTGTCAAAAAAATTTTTTTTAATAATGACTTATTTTTAAATTATGTATATTTTTTAAAATTACATACATATTAATTTAAACATTTTCCGACAGTGTAAATATAAATAAATTTTATAAATATATAGCAACGGATCAATACAAATAAAACGTTTTTCATTGTTAGTATAAACACTATTTAGAATACAATATATATTTCGACCTGCTTTCGAAAAAGACAATGAATGTCACATTCTTTAACTTATAATTATTATTTTTTTTGACAGTTTATATTCATTGAATGTAGACAAAGATTTATGGCGATAAGACATTGTATAAAATTGGCATTTTAATTGCGGTGTTTTGAAGAAAGAAAAAAAAACGAATGTGATTATAGTTGAATTGCGTTTTAATCCCTGTCTTACTAATTAAAGGCAAGAATGTAATTTTGTATATTTTGAAAAAGTACTTTGAGCGGTATTAAAGAAATATTCATTTATTTTGAAAAAGAATCTGAAGTACTGCTTCCGCATAAATCAAATCATTTTGTATAGTTCATAAAAAGTTTGTTTTCAGAATAGCTAATTTAAGAATTAGGAATCTAAACGGTGGATTTTTTTTTAAATTGGTAAAATTTGTAAGAAAATATAATGTTTATTTTAGACACTTCTTACTTCGTTCTTTATTTTCCGAATCATAAAAAATGAAAATCATTAGAGTAATATTTTTTTTAATTAATGGTCTGATTTCTGATGAATATCTACATAATCACTTTAAGAATATTAACTGTTAGAGCTTTTGGGTCATTTTAATTGTTATAAAAACATCTTTTGAATGCACATTTCTTCATACAAATTACTATATACCAACAGATTTTATTGGGCAAGTAATCAATGCAATAAAGGACATTCCTATATTGAAACAAAAATATATATGTTTTTCCTAACTTTAACGAGTATTAATTCTTTTTTTATTCTCTAAAGAACTATTTCTAAATTTTCTTCAAGTAAAATACGATATTTTTTACAATAACTTATGAACTATTTTATTAGTTTTATGCTTAAATATAAAAATATCAATAAATATGTAATTTCTGTTTGTCTGTTACACTGTTAGAAATATAAAATAAAATAATGGCAACTACTAAAACTAACTGATGGCAACTACTAGCTGCCAAAAATGATGGCAACTACTTTTCACTAAAATGGTGTAGTAAAACATCATTCATAACTCTTGGTACTAGTGTTATACCATGTTCTTTTACACTTCTTGCCGTAAAGTATCTGCCACTATTATTGTTATTCAGTAACATTAAAATTTATAATTCAAATATGAAGAGCCATTTTGCCACCATTTTTGATGTTGGGGTAAACTAAATAAATTTTTAAGTGCAGCTAAATTTAAAAAAATATAATTGAAAAAAAACTTACATATAATTAACTTTAATAAATTATATATAATAAATATAATAACTATTTATTAACTATAATATAACGAATAAATAGCAAAATTAATAGCAAAAATAACAATTAAATATAATTAAATACAATAACAAAAGCTAAATATAATGGATCAAATAATAATTGTTTATAATAATTGACTACATGCACTGTGAAATATATTAGTTTACCTCAATATCAAAAAAGGTAACAAATATGGACCCAAATTTTTTTACAGAATAATTAATTGAGAATGCGTGATAAACTAATTGTAAAAATAAAATCAATTTTTAAATGAAAGATACACGTAGCGCAGGGAGAAGATGCATTTGAACTAGGTTTAACAGAAGAGAAGTGGATTAAAATTGTTTAATACAGTTCTCATATAGTATAATAATTGTTAATATTGTTTAATACATTTTTAAAATATAATTATCCTTATTACATAACTAAAAACATACAGACTTATTTAAACGGCTTAGTTTTGTTTTTGTCGATGAATATCGCCGTAGAAAACAAAAGACTGCCGTCACTTCAGATTAGATTGCAAACTATTTAGAGCAGTCGTTGCATTGGGAAAAGAGCTCTTGCCTCCCAACGAGGTGCCCCGGTTCGAATCCCATCAATGGCTGGTCGATACGAATTCCGCACCCGGCTCGAACCTAACCAGTACTGAGGAAAACTAACCTCAGAGGTAGACGGATCATGGGTTGAAATCCCTTTGCCGCTAAGCTAACCTTGGGAGGTTTTCGTAGTTTTCCTCTCCATGTAGCGCAAATGTGGTTGACTGTCATCAAAAGATCCTCCACGAAGGCACTTGTTTCCCAATGCTTGATCCAACAGCTCCCTTGTCTTTTGGTTTAGATTCAGATATACAGGGCTACGGAGCTGAGCATTGGTTGTCGTAAACTCAAAAGTGGGTCAGCTGTTCAACGACGGTTATAAAATGAAAAAAATATATTCTTTTTAGCGTTTACTACTACAGATTATTTTTTGAATTTTAGATTCAATAGTTCAAAATAATGCTTACATTTCTTTGAGATATTCAAGAAAATGGTTGATAGAAAATAAAATAAACTAAAGATATGTATTTGAATAAATCAGTATAATAATTAAATACTACAGATTTTTTCAGAATTTTAGATTCAATAGTTTAAAATAATGCTTACATTTCTTTGACATATTCAAGAAAATGGTTGATAGAAAATAAAATAAACTAATGATATGTATTTGAATAAATCAGTATAATAATTAAATACTACAGATTTTTTCAGAATTTTAGATTCAATAGTTTAAAATAATGCATACTTTTCTTTAACATATTCAAGAAAATGGTTGATAGAAAATAAAATAAACTAAAGATATGTATTTGAATAAATCAGTATAATAATGAAATGCTACAGATTATTTTCCGAATTTCACATTCAATATTTCAAAACAATGCTGAATTGTCTTTGAAATATTCTAGAAAATGGCTGCCCATATATTTATTCAATATTTCAGGTGAACAATTACGTGTTTATACCTGACAATATTATTAATTTAAATGATAAAATTTAAGAATGCTCAAAGATGCTCCCTCTTCCTATTTGAATTATTATTTTTTGAAGCACAGTAAAGACTTTTATTACTTTCTTCATTTATTTATATTTGATTGAAATACTTATTTCAATTAGTGTTTCTATTCACTGCTTGAAGTAAAATGCGAGAAAAAGGATGTTAAAAACGATTTAAAAATAGAAATTAATTTAAAAAATCCCATCTTCTTAGAAGACCGAACATTTAATTAAATTAGTGACTTGCGCTTTCATCGAATGTAATTATGTATCCATTGTAAAAACTACATTTCATTTATTTTGGAATTCTTTTGTCATTTAAGCTGTATAAAAAACACAAGAAAGCAATTTTTTTATAATATTAGTTTTCTGAAAAGTATTTTACCCGCCTGTTTTGTTTTTTGGATCAAAGTAATATATTTCTTTACATTTGGTTTTTGTCTCTCTTTTTAACACATTTAACTTGTTTTTCTAGTAAAACTTCAAAATATGTGCTGTTATAATAGAGAAAAATTTGAAAGCTAGCAGCAACAGTCACCCTTTTTAAAACACACCTGTAAATTTCAAACGATTAAAAAAGTATTGTCAGATTAATAATGTGAGATGCCTTTTTGGAAGAATTTCTCAAAATAGGGTAAACATTGCAGAAGATTCACTTCTAAAATGAAGAAACATTTTAAAAAACAAGACTGATTGGAGTATTATACAATATTCATAATAAATTCGTATTTATTAAAATATATAATTGTACATGGGTCACATTTTCGACAAAAAATGTGTCAATTGGCTGGATATTAGCAGACATATTTTGATCGTTATGTTTAGTCGCCCTACGACTAGTGACAGCCGTAAATATTGCTTTTTAGGTGGGGCGGCCAGACGGTCGAGCGGTTAGCGTGCCTGACTGCGGAGCCAACGGCTGCCGGTTCGAATCCCGCTCAGTTCACGGCTGTTTCTCTCTTTGGGTTGTTCTCTATGGTGCGATGCGTGTATGCGGCCCACCCTATAAACGGGTCTCTGTGACTTAGGTGCCCACTGTGTAACGAGTAATAATTCCTTCCTAGGCGTAGGACGTTCAGTGCCTGCATTTAGGCTATTTATGTGCAGTTGTTCACAAAATATATGCATCGCATTAATTTATTAGAATTTTAGATTTTCTTGTATTTTATAGCTTTTACAAAGTAATCCATAATGATCGTCTTTAATATGTTTAGATTCGTTCTCACTATTGAGCCAAAAAAGTTCTCCATAGAAATCGTAAATTAAAATATAAGCGAAGAAGAAACAGAAACAACATCGAAATCAACCGAATCTCTCGAGGGAGAATCAGGAATATAAATACAAAAACCAGTTTGATTGCCTTGTGTAGCTTGGAGTTCTTTTTATTAGTGTCGTTCAGTTCTTTACTGCTCTCTCTGCCAATCGAAGATATTTTCCGTCACGCCTTCATTAAAAGGAATTTCTACTTTTCAATAAAAATTTTTGTCATTTCCATGCCCTTTCGTAACCAGTAATGTGTTTGCTAGTAGATATATTTTTATACCCTAGTTATTTTTGCCTAATTTTGGAAGGAAAATATATAATGAATGAAGGCTGTCATTACCTTGCATTTCTAAATCAAAAATTCAGAAGAATCCTTGTTTATCGAGTACCTAACAGATTATTCGCCATACCTGTTGGCTTGCTAGAATCATTGTAAGGCAAGGAATCAATTTAGATCAAATTTAAGGTCTTTAATTACTTATTTAAAAAAATAACTTTAAATTCTAAATCATAATTGCAAAATAATTACATCGCACCAACGCACAATTTTGGAGCACATTTTACTACATTCAAAATGTTTTTTTTATCGATACATTTTTCATTGTGATAAAATCATTGAAGTTTTGGTACTTTGATATGACTATCGTGAATAAATACTGTGAATAAAATGCTCTAAAAGCTACCACTGCTATATTTTGTCTTAAATTACAATTAAAACTTCAATTTAATCTATTAAAATTTGTTTAAAACTGAAGTCATAATATTTCAGTCATTTTCTTAAAATAAAATG
The DNA here is from genome assembly GCA_949128135.1 of Parasteatoda lunata. Taxonomy (NCBI): domain Eukaryota; kingdom Metazoa; phylum Arthropoda; class Arachnida; order Araneae; family Theridiidae; genus Parasteatoda; species Parasteatoda lunata. The sequence goes on along the minus strand of OX421970.1, from coordinate 7,576,579 downwards.
ATGTCGAATAGAAACTAATTTCGATAAACCTCTATAGAATTTGTATATGACACAATAATATATAATAATATATAATAATATATAATAATAATAATAATATATATATATATATATATATATATATATATATATGCGGGGGGGGGGGGGGAGTTTGTGGAGCATAAGAGGAAATAACGGCGAATTGTTCTATGGAAAAAGTTAAGAGTTAATTATCAATTCGGGAGTCTTCCCGTCTGGATTTGCTGGTACCTTTCAACGAGGAAGTAGCTGATGAAATTCTTCTCAGTATTACATGTTGTTGTTGTTGTTGTTGCATGCCCCCATTGTCCAGCAGTGCTAGACCAGGTCCATGACGTTATACACCCTCAAAAAATCCAACACCGTCAATGGATCATCTGCTAAATCCTGTTTGGTGAGCCCCACGCACGCGAGGATGTAGTGAGGCGAAGCCTAGTCTGAAGAACAGTTGGTACAAATTTCAAAGCTCTTGAATCCTTCCGAAAATTTCATTGATTTAAGGTGACCACTTCGAAAGCTGCCAAGAGTAGTTTGTTCCTGTCTATTAAAACCTTCGGCCAGGGAGCCCCCAGGTCAAGAACACCGATACTATGGGTGCTTTGGGGCAACATTCCAAGTGGTCTTGTTTCTGTGTTTTATTTTTGAGAAGATTTCCAAAAAGGTGAGGGGTGCCGACGGCACAGAGGCCTCGCAAACACCAGCTTTAGCCAAAGTATCCGCAATCTGTTTCCTTCAAGATCGACGTGGGAAGGAATCCACTGCAGATGAATCTGATGCGAAATGGAAAGCCGTTTTCACTTTTTGAGTGTTGATACTCCAGCACTATCTCTCACGCGTTGCCAATTGGTCAAGTGCTGTATTGCACTTCTGCTATCAGACAGAACCCATATCTCGTTTCCACGGGGAAGAAACACAAGAGAATCAAGGGCTTCATCAATGGCTATTAGCTCATTGTGAAATACTGAGCAGTAGTCGGGATTTCTCTTCTGAATTTTTAAGTCATGGTCTTGCAATTTGATGTAAATTCCACTGCCAGATCGGTTACATTCGTCTCTACTGCCAGATAGGTTACATTCGTCTCTACGGCCATCCGTGTAAACCTGTACCGCATCACCCGGATCTCTCCAATTTTCTCTAGAGCTAGTTGCCTTAGCTAGGCAGGAAGATCTGCCTGTTTGTTCACATGTACTGGCAAGTCAGGATGGAAAAAGACACCGTCAAAACCATTCGATGGGTCAAGACATTGTGCCAGGTGATGAAATTCTACAGCACCATCGATACTGTTTTGGTCGATTTAATTATCTTGATATTTATAAAAAATTTTATAATATTTGCTCCAAATATTATAAAAAAAATATGTAAAATAATTTTTTCTTTAAATTTATAAAAGAAATTTGTCCCCATGCATGCACCTGGAATTTATATAATGCGTAATGATAAGACAGGATATATACCACTAAAATGTACTTATTTTATGTTTTGATCAGAAAGAAGAAAAGTTCAGATAATTAAGATGGCATTTTACAGTACATTTATGGAACAATGTGAAAATTATGTTGTAAAAATAAGCTCTTCGAATTTGGTGTTGGACATCTCAAAAAATTGCGTGAAGTTATTTCAAGTTAGTGACAAATCGAATGCCCACATTCCTTTTTTAATGTTATTAAATCTAGGTACGAATGATGGAAAATGCTTACTTCAAGTTTACATGCATTCACGAAAATTGTGAACTATTTTCGCTTTCAAAAAAGCCATTTTCGGTGTACTTTGAATATCGTCAGTAAAATATTTAATTAAATTATTATTAAGGTAACTGCGTAAGTTTGTTGTTTAATAACTGGTATTTCATTACACCAAGAAATTATCTATAGTTACCTATAGTTACGCTACATGGGTGTAAAGCCGTTGTCAACGTTTACGGTATTTATATACACTATTATTTTCCTGTCTATCAATTGTTTTAAAGTAACTCGAAATATTTCTTTTTTCTCAATACTTTCGATCTATGTCGGACAAAAACAAATTTAAACTTAAGATTTTTGTAATAGTGTAATTGTTAGAGCCCGGATGAATTAATGCCCTTAAAAAGTGCAAAAAATGCCCTTTAAAAGTGCAAAAAATGCCCTTAAAGAATGCAAAAAATGCTCTTAAAATGCGAAAATTGCGCTAAAAACGCCTTATGACATGACTTAAATAAAGTAAAAATATTGAACTAAAACAATTTTTTACTCTTTAAAACTATTATGAGTCATTTCAAAAAATATAAAGCAATGCAATACTTGTTCTACGTTCATTAAAGTTTGAAAAATATGTTTTATATCCTAAAATAACAAAAAAAAAGGAATATATATTGCTTCCAAAACATTTTCATTTTGTATAGAAACTTTAATGAATATAACAACTTCCATCTCATAATATTACTAAATATCAGAATTACATTGGATTATTAATTTTTTTTTAATATTTTGAAATGTAAACGAGCGTTTTTTGTCTGAAAGTTAATTTTTATACCTGAAGAAGCTTCTTTCAACGTCTACTGATGTTATTGGTGCGTACTTGAAAAAGACGGTCTCACTTACTGACAATTCTTCTTCAATTTGAAAAGATGTTGCTTCACCTGTTAATATCCTAGAGATTTTCTTCATTGTTTGGAAGCCAGTTTAATAATGAAAAATGATAAAAAATTGGAAAAAATTAACAAAAAATTTAAAAAATGCTTTAAAATGCAAAATATGCCCCAAAATTTAAAGAAAAATGTCCTATAAATCTAAAAAAATGCTCTAAAGGACAAAAAATGTCTAAAAATGCTAAAAAATGCAAATGTCATCAAAATCCGGGCCTTAATAATTGTGCTTTAGATTTGCGTGTTCAAAAGGTTATCTAGATCAGGGATGAGCAACACGCGGCCCATTAAACATGTTTATGCGGCCCGCCAAGCATTTTTAAAATTGAATTTATTTTAACGACTTTCTCCCACTTATAAAACTTATAAAATTAATTATAATAAAATGGTAGTACATACTATACCGAAACAATTTTTTGTGACGAGTTACTCACTTGTCGGCGACTTGTTGTTGATCGGTGCCGCGTCTGTGCTTGTTTGTGTTTGCTTCTGTCACACAATCAGTCAGACTGGTAAGCTGTTAACTAGCAATTTTAGCAATTCTTGTGTTTCCTGAAAGGCGTGAGTGCAATATTAGTGCAATCCATAATAGCATGTCGGAAAAGCAAACAAACAAAAACAAAAAAATATAAATAATAATAAAAAAAACAAAAAAAACGGAAGGTTGCGGATGAGCACAGGCATTTCCAAGAAAAGTGGAAATTTGATTATTTTTTCACTTACGTCAAAGATAAAGCTGTATGCTTAATATGCTCAGAGACTGTGTCGACATTAAAAGAATATAACATAAAAAAAGCATTACGATACAAAACATGAACAACAATATAAAAACTTAACAGGGCAACTCCGGATAGATAAGTTTAATCAAATGGAGAAAAACTTGGGAAATCAACAGGCTATTTTTAAAAATCAAGCTATTTTATCAAATTCGGCAGTAAAGGCTAGTTTTGTTGTCAGACAAATACTGGCAAAAAAATTAAACCCTTTGCGGATGGAGAGATGATAAAATAATGTCTGACTGGTGTTGCAGAAATAGCATTTCCTGATAAAATAAATATTATTTCGAACATTTATCAAGATTCACCATTGCAAGGAGAATTGAAGACTTGTCTGAGAACATAGCATTAACGCTTCGAAAGCATTACGCAAAATTCGAATACTGTGCTTTGGCACTCGATGAGAGTTGCGATATTAGCGATACAGCACAACTGGCTATATTTTTACTTGGTATTGACACCAAATTTAATATTATCGAAGAATTGTGTTCACTGATTCTAATGCAAGGAACTACAACCGGCAAAGACCTGTACGATGAATTAAAGTCTGTGTTGGAAAATTTTTTCAATTTCATTAGAAAAGATTATTGGTATATCGACAGATGGAGCACGAGCAATGTCAAGCATGAAGGTAGGAGTATCGGGAAGGCTATTTCAAGACATTAAGAAGGTCACAGGAAGGGAAGTATTCGTTAACAACTGCATACTTCACCAGGAAAATTTGTGTGCGAAAAGATTGAGTTTGCCAAATGTCACAGTACCAATAATTAAACTAATCAATTTTATAAAGTCGCGCACGTTAAATCACCGTGAATTTAAAGAATTCCTGAAGGATTTAGAAACTGAATATAATACGGAAGTACGCTGGCTTAGTAGAGGTACAATGCTAAAAAGAGTATACAACTTAAAAAGCGAAATACAATTGTTCGTGGATATGAAAGGATATATCACCGTGATAAATCACCGTGAATTTAAAGAATTCCTGAAGGATTTAGAAACTGAATATAATACGGAAGTACGCTGGCTTAGTAGAGGTACAATGCTAAAAAGAGTATACAACTTAAAAAGCGAAATACAATTATTCGTGGATATGAAAGGATATGCCTTTCCTCATTTTGGTAATAAAGAATGGGTGTGCGATTTTGGGTTTCTTATCGACATGACTCAGCATCTCAATGATTTTAATGTGGAACTTCAAGGCAAAGGACAGTTTATTCACAATTTGTATGATAAAATTCAGGGCTTTGAGCGCAAATTAAAATTGTGGAAACAGCATCTTTTGCAGAATAATGTGTCTCACTTTCCACATTTAGAAAAAGAAAACGTTACCGCTTCTCAAAAATACGCACAATATATAGACATTTTAATCAACGAATTTCAATTACGATTCCAAATGTTCAAAGTTGAGAAGACAGCGGTTTCCATGAAAATGTTTTCCTCGTCATTTAATATCGACGTGGATACAGTTCCCGAAGACTGTCAAATGGAAATGATTGACATAATACCGATTTAAAAAAAATATTTTTCTCAGTAAACATCGAACATTTTTATAAATCGTATGTGAGCCCTGAGAAATTTCCGCTTTTGATGAAAAATGCAAAGCAAATGATGTCTCTATGTTTGCGAACAATTATTTTCAACCATGAAATTAATCAAAAATGACCACCGATCAAGACTGAGTGATGCACGATTAGAAAGCTGCGTACGTGTAGCTACCTCATCAATTCCGGCTGATATTGATCAGCTTATATCGAAAAAACAGTGCCCAATTTCTCATTTAAAATTTCAAGTAAATTCATTTTATTGTTCTTCTCATGTTTGTTTTTATTTTGCATTAAAATTTGTATATGAAATCTTTACTTTTTTTAATATTTTTTTATTCTAATGTTTATTATAAATAAAGTTTTGTAAATTATTAATAAGCGTTACTTTATGAACGGCCCGCCAAAATAATTTAAAATTTTAATTGGCCCGTTTATTAAAAAGGTTGCACACCCCTGATCTAGATAATTCTTGCAAATGGAAAATTTACATTTCTACACTGTGCAATGAATGATCAGAACTGGAAAATTCTTAGTGGAAGAAAATCTCTCTTGCAGGCAATCGCATTTGCTCAAAATTCAGTGTGTTTAAAATCTAGTGGGGACAAAATAACTCTTGTATGCAATCAGAATTATTCAAAATTTAGTGTTCCCAATCCAAGGTGTAAAAATTCTTGCGGATAAAATCTCTCGTAAGACATGATTGGTAACAATCTAAGAGAGGGAAAAAATTTAAACTATACTAGTTTCTGTGGACATAAAATTTACTGTATATAAAACTTATAAAAACATTTGTATTTTACGTATTGTATGTTCATGATAACCCAATATAACTGTTTAAAACTAGAGCCATAGAATTGTTTTACTTAAAAGAAATTTTGGTGTAAAGTTGCTCCCTTTTTGGTGTTGAGGTAATCTAAGTACATTTTTAATATCATAACTGAAGTTATTGTGTAAGAAAAGTTACATAGAATTTACGAAACAGTTTGAAAGAATTAATGCAAATGTATTTCTAAAAATGTGCTTGTTTCTTAAACAAAATGTTTTTGTAATGAATCCATAAATTAATTCTAATGCACATGAAAATATGTGTTGCAAGTAAACAAACAAACAAAAATTTAATTTATAAATAGAGTTATAACATTGTAAAAATATAAAACAATGTGGCGAAATGCACTGTAAAAAATTTCATTTAACCTCAACACCAAAAATATACCAAATTTGTTTGCAATGTATGTGTAACAGTAATTAACATTAAATTATTCAGAAATAGTGAGAAAATGGTCTTTAGATGTCAAGTCATTCGATAAATTTAATATTTTATGAGTGATTACGAAAGCTTTACTGTATATTAAAGCAGTGAATGATAACGCCGCAAGTATACTTCACTTATATATCGCTATACAAAAGAAATAGAAACTTTTTTACCCATATAATAAGACGAAAAATCTAGGGACGAGCGGCTAAAGTTAGCTGCTATGGAGAGGTGTGTTCAGAGCGGCCAATTAGTCACTATCCAATGAGTGAGCTTCCATCCTTAGTTGCCATTCACAACCTGTTACAGACCGCGTCATTTAATAATACAGAACCAAAATACTGCATCACAAATCTTTTTCTCTCTAATTTCGTCAAACATACATAAAACTTTAAAATAGAGGTGGAAACATTTATATTCATTGATGATGGAAAACTGCCCAAAAACGGACTCAATGAAAGATGAAAGTACTTCTTTTAGAGATATCCAATCTGATGAAAATATTTTTACGCTTGATTCAGCTGAGTACGAAGTAAGACTAAAATTATATTTTTTTAATGTTTTAAATATATTAAAAAAAAATTAAAACCAGCATTTCACAAAAATATCAAAAAAAGTTGTAACATTTATCGAGTTTCTTTCCTATAAAAAATGAAGATAGTGATTTTATCATTGAGTTCAAAAAGGTCTATGTTAACTATGTGTTTAATAGCATGTATATATATATATATATATATATATATATATATATATATATATATATATATATATATATATTGATATATGGTTGATGGGTCTAAAATACTTTCTTAATGATCTCAATAATTTTTGTTTTAAGATATCAAATAGATAATTAAGACATCAATATGAAGATATCTTTACTTTAAGGTATGTTATCAATGGGCTGTTTATTATAGGATACGTTTTCAATAATAAGGAAAAATAATTTAAATAACAGTAACAATTTTTAAAAAAAATTCTAAAATCTATCAATCAAGCTACTACAAAAAAAAAATTTAAATTACCTCCATAGACAAAGCTAACAATAATTATGTAATCTTCTGTAAAAAGTTCTGTGTTGAACATTTAAATAAGGACTTAAAAATAGTAAAAATTTTAAGCTTAGTAATTTAAATAATAATGTCATAATTGAAAAAAAAATTCAGCTTTATATAAGAGATGTAAAATTAAATTAGCAATATACAATTTCCTTACTCAATTATCATTCTAAAATTTCATAAAATTCCTATAAAATTTAGAATAATCACGTGTGGGTCCAATACTTATCTAACTAAACCTATTATTTTGTAACTTAAACGGTGTTTAGTTCAAGCAATTTTCATACTTAGGAAAAAGATTTACAGATTTCAGAGGTTTGGATGACCTACAATAAATTACGAAAGAAAACAAGTATTTATGGAGCTAACAATAATTATGTAATCTTCTGTAAAAAGTTCTGTGTTGAACATTTAAATAAGGAGTTAAAAATAGTAAAAATTTTAAGCTTAGTAATTTAAATAATAATGTCATCATTGAAAAAAACATTCAGCTTTATATAAGAGATGTAAAATTAAATTAGCAATATACAATTTCCTTACTCAATTATCATTCTAAAATTTCATAAAATTCCTATAAAATTTAGAATAATCACGTGTGGGTCCAATACTTACCTAACTAAACCTATTATTTTGTAACTTAAACGGTGTTTAGTTCAAGCAATTTTCATACCTTAGGAAAAAGATTTACAGATTTCAGAGGTTTGGATGATCTACAATAAATTACGAAAGAAAACAAGTATTTTTGAAATCACTTTTGGGAGAAAATCAAGCAAAAAACTTGTAACTTATATCGCTTAATTTAGTTGTTATTTTAATAACTTCATAAAGTTGCGTGAAAATAGAGTAAATGTTTATGGAAATATAGACATTTTTATAAAAAATTTTTTTTTTCGTTTCACGTTTTTTTTTTATAAATTCATAAATATTCAATGGAATTAACAAAATTTGTGATGAAATTTTAAAATTAATTACGCAATTGTTGATTTAAAATTAAATTTTTTTAAAAAATTTCCCAAGAATTGAGTATTTAAGCTAGTTTTTTTGTTCTGTGCGAGCTCAAAAAATTAAAAGTAAAATTTTTATAATTTCGTTAAGAATCGTATTTGGCTACTAATAATGAAAGCTTTATTTCCCTATCTTAAAAATTTAAAAGGTTTCAAGCAATTTTCTATGCTGTTTTAGAGCTTTTTGAAAGAAAGTTCAAAACGATAATGGGCTATCCACAAATTTCATCTTGTACTATTAAACGAGTATTGATTAAAAATGAGATCGGCAATGTGGGGGATCAGAGCCCCCCTCCTTAAAGTATGTTTTCTTTTGAATGTTTTCTTTCTCTATACCATCAAAGTTTAGTTTACGGAAGATTATTGTAAGGTATTACATGTGTTATTAAATTTTGTCTTATGATACAAAATAAAATTTGTGAAAAACCTCGGATCATTTTTAGCTTTCTTTTGAAAATTACAAAAACTACTTAGAAAATTGCTTGAAACTTTTAAAAAATTTACGATATTCCAATGAAAGTTTTTTTTATTAGTTGCCAAACATAATTCACAACAAAATTATGAAAAAAAAGCTTTTTAAAATTTTTTCAGTACTTACACAGTTGATTATATACTTATAACTTGCGCAGTTTTTAATGAGTTTTTTTAAAATTTTAAATCGACAATTTCATAATTAATCTTTAGTTGCTACAAAAAATTTGTTTCATTCTATTGAAAATCTATAAAGCTATAATAGAAAAACATGAGACGGAAAATTAGTTTTTTATACGAACGTCCATAAATATTTACTCTTGGTTTGCGAAACTTTCTGCGTCTATTGAAAATAACAACTAAGTTATCTATACAAGCTTATTTCTTGATTTTCTGGCATAGAGTGTTCAAAAATATTCGTTTTCTTTCGTAATTTATTGTAAGTCTCTCAAACCTCTGAAATATTTAAATTTCATTGCCTAATATCGAGAGAACTAAACATCCCTAAAAGTTTAAAAATAATCCTTTCGTGAAACATTTGAAAAAATGTTAAAAAATGAATCTTCCATTATTGTAGGGTTAGCATTGAGCAAATGTATTGATGAAGTTTCTTACATTGTGTGAAACATCAATGAAATTATATCGATTTTACTTTTTAATATTTTGTGTGTCTTAGGTGTGCCCTAAACTGGAAATGAAGGAATCAGTCAAGAAGATTGCTAATCCAGAGTATGTTTTGTTCGTTTTCTGTCAATTTTATATTTTTTTATCAATTTGTTATTTTCAAAACAACCAGCTTTTTATAACTTACTTAAATTCTTTTTTAGTTTGTAAATTGTTTCTGCTTTTACATAAAAAATAATTTTTGCGACAACTATTGAATTGAAAAAAGAATGCAAAAAAATTAAATGATATTAGTATTATATTTTTTACAGACATTTATGGTTCTAAGAATATTGAAAAAACAATTTTAGATAAGGACATAATGTCTATACAAAACAAATATAAAAAGAAAGTTAAAATGCATGAGGAAATTTAATTATTAATAAAGTTTTGATTAGTTATTTGATTAGAATTAGGAAAAAATGTATTTTAAAGTGACCTGAAATGTTTTTTTTTTCAATGAAGAGCTACATAGTAAATATTTTTTACCCTTTATACTAATATCACTTAATATACTTCTAGTTTGAATTCCGAGAAAATTGCCATATGATCACAATCCTTAATTTTTCAGAATCATTGACAAAAATAATTTTCAAAAATGTGCATATTATGTGACTGCATCTGATATTTAGACTAAGAAAAACCAACATCTACATTAAAATGGAACGAAACTCTGTAGAGGAAATCAAAAATAAAAACATCATTCGGAAGAATCCGAGACTATGTAATAGGCCCCCCCATTAAAAACAACTTAGATTTTCAAAAGCCATGATTACTTGTCTTGGGACAATTTGGCGCTTTTGTTTAAAATATAAGATTGATTCGTTTCCATTTCATCGGTACAGGTGATAAAGTTATAAATGCAAAATCACTTGGCGCAAATCAATTCAACTGTTTTTTTATTTTTTATTTTATTTATTTATTTATTTATTTATTTATTATTATTATCATTTTTATTATTATTTTAGATAACGGCTAATTTTTAAAAAATATGAAAATAAATACATAAAAAAGCAAAAATCGCTAAATTTATTTCCCCCAGTGAAATGAAAAAAATATCATACTTATTTTGGAAACATATAAGTGCAGATTTTTCCTTTTATTTTAATTTTTGTTAAGAACATAAAAATATTTACGATACACCCTGTGTACTAATTACTTGCTACTTATTGCACTATCTGACATGTATTTATAAATACATTAAGCTTAAATTGTCTTTCTATTTTTGTTTTATTAACAAAATATTTTTTTAATTGAGAATTGAAAACAGTTTAAAAATACCGGACAAAGAATAAGACTCACTTTTTGCTCATCAACAGATTAAGTCTGGCTCTTGAAATATATTTAATACTATAAGTTATCAAGCTGATGATAAATAGTTATATTTCTATTCTAAAAATCGAAGCGCTAACACCATTTCTTGTATTTAACTTACATTTTGTTTTGCTGTTTAAAAACTATAAAGGCTTAGGAACTTGACATTCCGAAAGTGTGTAGAAAAATGTCCTCCGATGGAATTAAAAAAATATATACAATTTGATAATTAGTTTGAAAATATTAACTGCTAAACTTGTTGTAAAAAATACCAGGAGAGCTGCGCAGCCTACAAGAATGCACCTGAAAAGTTGAAATTTGACGCAATATTTTTGATTGACTTTTCGAAAGTTATTGAAAGTTCCAAGTGCTTTTCCAGGAATTATTTTTCTCACATTTTTTAAATCTAAATAAGGACTATTAATCTATTAATATGGGAAAATTTATCTCACTCTTTCGCGAGATCATGGAGATTCACCTAAAGATTTTTTTTTAAAAAAAGTTACATGTTAAAAGTTTTCAAGAGTAATTAAAAATTCGGAATATAGAAGGTTTACAATGTGCTAGAATAATAATTTAAGTGATTTCAAGGCGGAAAAGTATGTATCTTTAAGTTACTCCAAGCAAGGTAATGACTAGTGACAAAGAAACATTTTCTTTTTTTTATTAATTTTTCTTTAAATTCAGAGTAGAGTTTCACGAATCGCATTAAAAAATAGTTGCGCAGATATATATTGTAAAATATGCGGAGCTCTGCATTGCACGTTAAATCAGATATCCCACCCCTCTTAAAAGATCTGAAAAAAAGTTCTTTAAGTTGCAATGATTTATGATACTTTTCAATTTAAATTAACAAGCTTTCAAGTTCTCAAAGAAATGTATGAAAAGTAAGAAGTTTTAAAAGCTCTAAAGTTTGCAAAACAACATCAGTTCCCTAATTTCTGATCCTACTATTACGGGAGAAATTTTTTTGTCAGTATTGTGGTTTGTTAAGACACACTCACTATTGTAACGTTTTTAAGGTTTTAATTAATGCTCGATCCATTCACTTACACTGTTAGATATTTCTCGGAAAATGGTATCATAACAAGTTATTTAATTGTTATTTAATTGTATTTTAACCATATACATACAAGACAGTCAAATGGCCATAGATAAGATGGTATTCTAACTGTTAACTGTGAGAAAACCAGAATGAGACCTCTGAGAATACCAACCAGAATTTTATCGCCTCAACATGGCCTAAATAATAAAGCAATTTAGTTCCTTGCAGATGGATACATATTATAGCTGAGTGGACTAATCAGTCGTGCACGGGGTTTCGAGTCCCAATGTTGACACCACAGCATTTTCTGCAATCCCTTTACCACACGACGAGTTCCAGTGTCCGCGTTCCCCAATTTGTGACCTTGGGCTATTAGAATACGGTACTCTCATTTATGCATAGATGACAGCACCATAAATCTGCTAAACTAGTGGATGGAGACACTATTGCCGGTTACTTTACCATAAATTTTGCTTAATTTTATATTTTTATTTTGTAACCATAGTTGAACAGCTGACCTAATTTTTGGGCTTACTACTATTAATGTTACGTAACTCCGTAGCCTTGTAATTTTGAACCCGATCCAGAAGACAAGGAAACTCTTGAATCAAATATTGGAAGACATTTGCCTTCATGAAGGGCTTTTTTAATGGAATTCACCCACATTTGCGTAACAGTGGGGGGGGGGGACTACGAAATCGTCTCACGGTAAGCTTGACGACAAAGGAACTCTAACCCATGACCCGTCTACAACTGAGGATATTTTATGTCAGCACTGTGGTCGGTGCGAAATTCGAATCGATCATCCATTGACGGGATTCGAACCCGGTTCACCTAATTGGCAGCCATCACGACTCCCAATTCTTTTTATTTATTTTATTTTTAATTTCCAAGTATGATTACGAAACGAAATTTTTCTTTCGCAATTTTCTTTTAATTGAAATTGTATTTGTAATTTAATTTAAACCAATATTTTTATTTTATGTTACTGTGATCATTAAACGTCATTTTAATCATCCATTGGATAAAGTTATTTTACTCCTAGTTTAATGCTAAAAAGAACCTCGGTTATTATTAATTATTCTGAAAATTTTCTTATTAGAGTAGGATAGTGTTTTGTTCTGTCTAGATTTTTCGTTGTGAGCAAACATCTATGGTACTATTGCGAAGACCTCATGGATGTTAAAAAGTTCGTGTTATCATACATCGACTGTATGAAGAGATAATGCAATCTAAAGCAATAGACAGTATCTCGTCTTAGCTTATATTTTAAAACATTTTTACTTGTTAACTTAATTTACATGTATAAAATCTTATACAAATAGAAAAACTTGCTATATTTTTTTTATAAATTTTACTCGACATTTAGTCGATTAACTAAACAATTATAAGATAAATAATGATTGTTATTCATTATATCTTGATGATTTTTATAACTCTTTTTCAGATCCGAAAATAGTTCAAATACCTTGACTCCTTCCTCATTTCAAGGTAATATGCACAATTCTTTTAGTTTAAATGTTTTTCTTTTTAATTTTAACTACTCTTGTCAAAAAAGATACCATTTGTCAAAAAATTATGCGCAGTGCGGAAAATTTTTTTAAATGGAACACCCTGAGTAACTTTTGATTGAATGATCAAGACTCAATCTTAATGGTTCGTGGGCCGGACCTCAATAAGCTAATTAATTAGTCCGTGCGCTTATTCGAAGATAATTACACGGAAAAATTCATTATTCAATAAATTTTTATTATGTTTCTATATTTTATCAACATTTTATCGAAAAATTTCAAATAGTAAGATATACACTTTTTTACATCTTTTTAAAAAACGGTAATAGTAAAGTTCATAATTTGATAGCAAACGGTCGAATGGTTTCTAAAAGAGCAAATTTTAGAAAGACAAACATTTAAAACTTGTTTTCTCGAAAACTATTCGACCCATTTTTTTATATTATATATTTTGTCCTATTGAAATGGCATAAAGAGTGAAAATCCGGTCATGGAAACAAAAGTTATTTAGAGTTTTCCGTTTTGTATATTGTGCACTGCAAATTAAGGTTTTTAAATGGTTTTAAATTTGCATATGAAAAGTCTAATGGACATAATCTTAACAAAAAGAAGAAAAAAAGAACAAATGTGTTGGTGGGAAAAATACAAAATTACAATTGAATTCTAAGGAGTCATTACTGTGTACGGTAAAAAGGAAAACATCAAAATAACATCAACAAAGCAAAATTTGATTTAATAAATTTTAGTTTATTTTGAAAATGAATTTCAAATATGATTGTTTGTCTTTGAAACACATTTTTATATAAATATAAAATAGATCCATTTTTAAGTGCAATTATGTCTATTTTCAACTGTATGCTTTTACAACATAACATTGTTGCAAATATTTATTCAACTAAGTACTTTTTTAGTTAACATTGGCTACATTCTCATTTTACTTGCTATGTACGTGAAGATAGACCTACCTTCTTCTATAGCCTCAAGAGATAGTGCAAATATAGTTATAATCATGCTTTTATTGATAAAAAAAAGAAAGAAAAATATTTATTAAAAAAGTATGCGTTAAAATTAAATGAGGCACCAATCAAAACGAGGATGAATATTTAAAATATTCTACATAAAAAAATTTGAATTTCAAAATAATGGTAAAATTTTTTTGGGGGTCAAATGAAGAAAAAAATGCACAATATTCTCCTTCTTTACTTCTAAATATTATATTAAATCAATTTTTATGCCCACAGTATAACACAGAATATATTTCACTTTGTTAAAATAAAAATTATACTTTTAACTTGCTTGATAGTAAGGCGAAAATATTTTGTATTTTTATGATGTTTTATTTTTTTCAGAAGACGAAAAGCTACCCATTAAAATATCTGAAAAAGGAGAAAGACCCATTCCTCAAATAATTTACACTTATGGTATGAAATTCCATGTATTTTTTTAAAAAGATTTCAGAGTAAGGTTATAAGAAATTTGTACATAAGTAAAGTGCTCATTTGAAAAAATGAAATTACATAAAGCATGGTCTAACATTACAAAGTACGGTTTATACTTACAAAATTTGATTTACTCTAATTTTATGCTACGTCCCAATTAGAAAAATTGTCCACGTTAAATGATATTTTACAGAAAAATTGAAATGTATTTGAAATAAGTTTTTATTGCATTAAAAAATATTTTAGATACTATTGAACAAAACTAAAACGTATTTCTAACTAGATCCATTATCTTAAGCACCCATTTTGATCTATGTCCGCTTTCTGATCATTTTGCAATAAGAGAAAATAAAAAGTTTATCAACATCAATAAACAATTCATAAAAAAAAATTTCATGTGTTTAAAATAATTTTTTACAGCGAAAAATAATTTGGAAATCATTGGACAAAAAAACATATTTCAAACTAATTTTCCATTTTTTTGGAGCTATGCTATTTTTTTCAATCTACGTCCATTTTCTGATCTAAACATTTTCTCTTGAATTCAAAACTAAAAGTTTATTGACAAAAAGTAACATTCCACAGGAAAAATTAATAAAATCAGAATTAATTTTTAAAAAAATTTTATTTTTATAAATATAGTTATAATTTTCTCTATTTCTGGCTTAAAACTCTAGAATTTCATTAGTTAATGTCAATGTAATTAAACATAACAAACTCTTTTAATAAAGGATATGCAAATACAGTTTCGAGGGTTTGCGAGTGCAATAAGTTGGCTCCGCCAAATTTTATGAAATACTGTTTCGTATGCTGTTGCAATACCTGTCAATTTTTTTTCCTCCTTTGTCAACAAAAGGCTGAAAGGAGTTGAGCTATAAGCTGGGCCGAAACGAAAAATTAAGAGCAAATTCTTCCTATAAACAATCAAATTAAACTAAGTGACATTTATGTATATTAAAATATTAAGGAAACTACGCTACTCAGTTTAAATGAGCTCATCGATTTATGCTCATTGATTCTACCTAAAACGTTGTTTTTAACTCTGGTAAAATACCCACCTTTTAACCTTCTTTTTATAACAGTCGATCCAATTTTTGGGTTTACTACTACGTAGCCTTCTAATTTTGAACCCAATCCAGAAAGCAAGCGAAGCTCGATGGCAAGGGATCTTTAACTCATTATACGTCTACCACGGAAGATTCTTTTTCTCCATATCTTACTGTTAGGTCTGACTAATATTGAAATCTAAATCATATAAATAGCTATGAATATAAATTAAATAAAATGCGTATAAATCAAAGGCATACGGAAATCATTAAGCCTAATAATTGTTTCATTAATCTTAATTAAGCTTAATGATTGTTTCATCAATAATTCCAAATAATAAAACCATTAGGCTATACTAAATTACATTTACATACATTAAGCAAACGAAGCAATTTAGATAAAAAAAAAATAAAAAAAAAAGACTACAAATGCCATTTTGCAGAGGGATTCACTCGTGAAACTAAAAAACTTAAAACCAAGCATTATTATTATTTTTAACTACTTATTTTATAACTATTATTTAATTTATTAAACTTGACTAATAGTAATAAAAATTTTCAGAGGCTTTAAAGATGGATTCTCCCCAACAAACTGAAGAGGAAGGATGTACTGAAGCCGAAGACAAAACGAGTCAGAAATGTATGTTACTCAGATTTACACATTTTTCAGATTATTTACATACTTAACTACTTCATTTATTTCTGGTATATGTTAGGTCATCAGAGAAGTGTTAAAGAGTTGCTCTTCTTTTGAAGAAACGTTAAGTGTTTTCACCATTATGCTTCGTGCCTTAAACACCATTGCGGTATAAAGTACTCAAACTTTTGGGGCATTATCCGCAAAATACATTTTACCGTAAAATTTATTTTTACCGTGAAATATTATACCATAATTGTTATTGAAATATTTATTGAATTAAAATGGTTCAGTCATTTTATGATAATTATTACTGCCAAAATTTTGGCAATGGCAGTTAATAATAGGCTGTACTATTACAAAGGCACGGCGAAGCTTTAGAAAATACCTTGCTGTGTCTATGTGGTGGAATGTTCTTAAGTATTATTCGTCTGTAGGTAAGACTATTACATACATACAACGTAACATTTTTTCTTGATTATGTTTACGATAGTAACATCAAGTCACGAGTGAAAAAGGAATAAATCACCCTTTTATACAGTTTTAATTGTCCTTACAAGCATTTTATAAATTAGATTATTTTTAAACTAGTTGTTTTTCTCTTTATTATTTCCATTGAGAAATATATGCATAATAACATCTATTATTATCGCCATGTTTTACTTTATTCAGTGTAAATGAAACTTGCAACAAAAACTTCGCAAATATTTAAACTGTTTAGTTTTTTACTGGATATTTTTGACAAGTAGTTTTATTCATTACCCGACAGTGTCTCGCAGTGTCTAGTCATCGCTAATCAAAATTTCAACTACTACAAAATAATACGAAGAAAGAAGTGAATTAAAATTTTATTTATTTATTTATTGTAATGATTAAAATGAAGAACGTGGGGCACATCATTCTTACAATAAATTTCGATTAGTGTCTTATAACAGCCAATTTTACAAAAATGATAAAAAGAGCTTAACTCAAAAATAAAGGAATGTGCTGCATGACAACGCAAGTTACTATAGTTTCCTAGAGTTAGAAGGAAAATTTATCAACAATTAAATTTGAACACCTTCCAGCATAGACATACTTTTAGACTGAAAACTAAAAATACGGAATTATAAAATGAAAAAATATAAAAACTAAATTTAAATTTTTTAAGTTGAATTAACGTAGAAAATAGTTATATTTTTGTCATAACCTAAAAGAAATAACGCAGGATGGTTTCTGTTTGCAATAAACATGTAATATAAAAAATTCCCAATGAAATTACGGTAAAAACTACCGGTACTTTTTTCCTAAAATTCATTTGCAAAATCTGGTGCAAAAATCTTACAAACCGTTTACAGTAAAAATTACCGTAAAATTACTGAATCATTCTAATTAAATAAATGTTATTGCAAAAATTATGGTAAAATAGCTTACGATAAATATGGTAAAATGGATTTTTCGAAGATGCAACCAAAGTGCCAGTGCTTTATACCATAATTTAATCTAGAGTTTTTGAGTGTAAAATCTCAGAAAATTATTATTTTTATTTTAAAGAAATTTGTCACATATTTTTCTGTTTAGTTGTGACCAAAAAAAGAACTATTTTCTTTTTAGTCTAATTGAAAAAGGTTACGTTTAAAATTTGACAAAAATCAAAGGAATTAATTTTTAGCTCACTTGAGAAACGTTAGTTTCATTTTTTTAAAAATTTTATTAATATATGATCAAGAAATGATAATATTCACGAGTTAATAAGTACAAACCTCTAACTAGAGTATAAGTATACGAGTATTGGTGTGTCCGAAATAAAAAATGATATCAAGTGAATTTTTTCAACAAAAAAAAGATACTATTTTAATTGTTTGGGAATTCCAATTAAGGTTTTGCACATACTAACTCAAGACTTTATATTTCTGATAGGTGAAAGCAAACTCAAACTTCTGTCTCTTAAGGAAAGTAAAATGCCAATAAATACAAAACGTCCAAAATCTGTAGATGAAGAAAAAGAAAAGAAATAAGAACTGTCAAGAAAATTATTCCAGCATACTAGAAAATATTTTTATCTTTTTCTTGAAATATTTTAAATACTTTATAATTTTTGCCTTTAGATTATAATTGAATCCTTATTTATTTCCTAGAATGAGTTTTTTCTTCTTAAAAGTATTTAATAAATTGTGAAATTCTAACAAAAGGATTCAAAAGCACTACTGATCTTCCTATTTCTTCATGTTTGTGAGAATGGTGGAGAAATGTTGTTTGACACTTTCTTCTAAAAGTATGAAAATTTTTATAAAAATTCTATTGTGAAAGAAATGTCAATGCAATGAAACATTTCTTTCACACGTTAACCGAAAAACATAAAACAGAAACCTGAATTGAAGAGAGGATTCTTCTAATAAAATAAAATTACATTATAAAGAAATCCTCTGATAAAGAGCATTTTTAAAAGAGGAGAAAAAATGTATACAATAATATATATAAATTTAAATATGTTTTTAAATTGTTTTATAAATTTTGAATCAAATAATAATAAAAAATATTATATTGCGAATGTTGCTAAAAATTATTTTACTGCTTATTCTACTAGAAAACACGTAGTATTAAAAACACGAAATTTTCAGCCGAATTTTTAAAAATTATTTATACTGTTGGGTAAATAGCATAACATATTTTTACTGTAACTATTCATGAAATAATATTTATTCTAAACTATTAAATTTTTTTGTACAAAATCAGATAATTTGTTATGAAACATTGTCATATGAATAGCAAATGTCGTAGCAATAAAACTATTATTTGAAATACCATATTAAATAACATTAAAAAATTCTATAATATTTTTTAAATGTTTTCACTAATTAGAATTTCTGATAGGCATAAGAAGTGCTTAATAATGCTAAACTATTGCAGAACAGAAAAACTAATGATAAAATTTTATATTTCCTTTATCAATAAATATATATGACAGAATATGTTTAATTAATTGACTAGAGTTTACACTACCCACTTTATCTTCTTATTAAGTAAAATTAGAGTATAAAAAAATTAAATATTTAAAAGAAAATATTTTTGTTAAAATCGATCCAGGTGGGAAAAAAATATGTAATGAAATAATATACATGTATATGAATAAATATATATGGATATAAAGAGATTTAAATAGTAATAAATAGATATGAATGTAAAACTATTTTTAGTTTATTTAAAAAATATATATTAATTTTTAAAAAACATAGTTAATGCTGTTAAAATAAAGTTATCTACTGTTGATTCTATTATAGAACAACAAAAATATAACACTAAAATTTTTGAAAAATTTTTAAAAATGTTTTTACTGTTGTGTAAAGTGCAGAATTTATATTTTTAATGTTACTATTCTGAAAATAATAATGAATTAAATTTAAATTGTTTCACGACAAAAAATATATTCTTATAACAAAAAATATTATTTTTAATGGTGTTAAAATAAAATTATTCTGCTGTTGATTCTAATCTAAATGTGCAATAAAAACACAAAAATGTTTGAGAAATGCATAAAAACTACTTTACTGTTAAATGAATAAATGTTTAAAATACATTTTTACTGTTACTATTCAGAAAACAACAATTAATAAATTTAAATTGCTACAAACGTTAATGTACAAAATCAAGTTTTTTAATAGGATATTGATAATAAAAATTGTAGATGTCACAAACATTATTTTAACAATGGCATTGCTATAAAAATGATAGAGTATTGTTTTGCTATAATTAGATTTAAAATATTATATTTATCATGCAACTAATTCTAAGAAACAAATACAACAAAATTATGTATAATATATATGTTATTATATTCAATGTTACTCATTTTGGAATCATAAACTTAGTTTTAACAGCTGCTCGCATTTCTCATTAAAAGTAAGTGTATTGTAACTCATTGTAATATGAATTGCAAATGTAGGTTTAACAATACTTTGAATGCTCAATTACAACAATGATATAAAATACTGTACATTATTGCAATAATTATTATCTAAAACAATTAAATTAATTTGGTATAATTTAATCAATTAAAGTCTAATGCATATAAGTAAGTAACTTTGTAATATTTTTTAAGAAGTTGAGTTAAATTTGAAGTTCGAATTAATATATATATATATATATATATATATATATATATATATATATATATATATATATATATATATAAAAGTATGAATGCCATGGATATCAAAAGATAGAACCCTGAAAAACGTTGCCATACTAGTCAAGCCATTAAGGGTCACGTGTTGATCACCCTTTGCCAATGTGTGTATATAGTTACATATATAAATTTAAATATGTCTTAAATGTGTTTCATGGTTAAAAGCTAATGATGATACATTTAAAGTTTAATAAAATAAAACGTGTTTTTAGAATAAATTTTATTAATATTGCGCAAAATTCATGGCCCTGTTTTTACAGTTACTATAATTGAACTGATTAATATATCATTTTAAACTTTTGCTCACTTTTCTTTAGAGAACTAAAAACTTTGCTCTGTTACTCTCATATTGTATTATTGTAGTAAATTTTACTATGGTGATAAATGTTGCATTATTTTTTGTAGTGTTATAGATAAGTTATTCAATGCTGAATTATTGCATTGCAACACATTAAAAATGTCTGCACAGAAAAGTAGTATTATTGCAGTAAATGTTATTATGGTGATAAATGTTGTATTATGTTTTGCAGTGTTATAGATAAGTTATTCAATGCTGAATTATTGCATTGCAACACATTAAAAATGTTTGCACAGAAGTGTAGTATTATTGCAGTAAATGTTATTATGGTGATAAATGTTGTATTATGTTTTGCAGTGTTATAGATAAGTTATTCAATGCTGAATTATTGCATTGCAACACATTAAAAATGTCTGCACAGAAAAGTAGTATTATTGCAGTAAATGTTAGTATGGTGATAAATGTTGCATTATTTTTTGTAGTGTTATAGATAAGTTATTCAATGCTGAATTATTGCATTGCAACACATTAAAAATGTTTGCACAGAAGTGTAGTATTATTGCAGTAAATGTTATTATGGTGATAAATGTTGTATTATGTTTTGCAGTGTTATAGATAAGTTATTCAATGCTGAATTATTGCATTGCAACACATTAAAAATGTCTGCACAGAAAAGTAGTATTATTGCAGTAAATGTTAGTATGGTGATAAATGTTGCATTATTTTTTGTAGTGTTATAGATAAGTTATTCAATGCTGAATTATTGCATTGCAACACATTAAAAATGTTTGCACAGAAGTGTAGTATTATTGCAGTAAATGTTATTATGGTGATAAATGTTGTATTATGTTTTGCAGTGTTATAGATAAGTTATTCAATGCTGAATTATTGCATTGCAACACATTAAAAATGTTTGCACAGAAGTGTAGTATTATTGCAGTAAATGTTATTATGGTGATAAATGTTGTATTATGTTTTGCAGAGTTATAGATAAGTTATTCAATGCTGAATTATTGCATTGCAACACATTAAAAATGTTTGCACAGAAGTGTAGTATTATTGCAGTAAATGTTATTATGGTGATAAATGTTGTATTATGTTTTGCAGAGTTATAGATAAGTTATTCAATGCTGAATTATTGCATTGCAATACGTTAAAAATGTCTGCACAGAAATGTATTTATAACAATATGTTGAATTTAACAAATTTTTACGTAGTTTTTTCGTCAATTGTAAATAACTATATAAAAATTGTTAATTTACATAACCATAAAAAATACTATTAAAATTGTTAACATAAGTAAATGCACATTTTAAAGAACAGTTTTAATTCTATACTACAAGACACGAAATTATTAAATGATCTGAAAGCAAAAAATCATTTTAAATGATAAAAAGTTTATATTTCAAAAACATAAACTGTAACTGTATATATTTCTAAGAAATAAACTGGAAAAACTTTTTTAAGATTGAAAATCAGTTAAAAGCATAAATAAGTTTTTGCATACTTTTTGAACTTATTTTCTACTATAGAGTACAAATTTAAATATTTAAAAATTAGAATTAAAAAAATAAACTTTGTAATGACTCAAAAGTTTTTCTTAAAAGAAATTGTATTTCCCCAAATTAAATTTAATCAAATTTCAATCAAATATAATTTTATACAAAACATTTAATTTGATTTATATAAAGTTATATTAAGTCCTAAAAAATAATAAAAGTAAAAATAATAAAATAAGAAAGTATTTTGGAAATATAAAACACAAAATTTAGTTTATCATATAATTGCAATTTAATATAATAAAATTGGAAAATTACATTTGTGTGTAATTATTATTTAATTTCATATTATAAAATATGAGTCAAAACTAAACTGTCCTTTAGATGTAAAAATTCGGTAACTAGTACATTTTTCTTTAATTATATGTTACCTATTTAGCTAAATATTTACATTTGGAGATTCAAAAACTATATAATTTAAGAGTTTGTACACATTTTATTTTTTGCCTGTATCAATAATTTACTTGGGCAATCTAAACACAAATCATAGAATATTATATCAGTAGTTTAGTATGTAACTTTTTATATTTTACAAACAGCGCATTTTTCTTCTTATCTGGCTAAAGTTATGGAAGAGATATTTGAACTTTATTGTACAAATAAATTCATTGTGCTGTTGCAATTCAAAATTTTAATTATGTTGTAAGTTTTACTGAATAAAACATTGTTATAAATGTGATATTATTGTATATGTTTTCAAACTTTTAAATACTACATTTTAAATTACTTATTTGTCACATATATTTCCTTATTTAAAACTTTACTTTTAATTAATCATTACAAATAGTTATTTTTAATTATTTTTTCATAAAAAAAGCGTATTGTAGCAGATATTTTATGATATGCATCTTGATTGAACGCTAACTGAATTAATGGTTAGCACTTATTTATTAACCTATTCGATGATATTCCTTTAAATAAACCAATAAGATCAGCTTCTAGCATTTGAAAATCCGAACATTAGAACAAGAGTTATTCTGGGTGGTATCTTTTATTTGGCTTATCTGAAGTGAAAAAAAAGAGGATGGTAGTTAGATGTATTTCAATATAAAAAATATGTTTTATATTAATCCAAGATTACTTATAATAATATTTGTATTAACAACTTCTTTGTGGAAATACGGAAAATCCAAAAAAGATATTGTTAAACTATAGCAAATTTCAATTTTTATGTTATTTACCTTCTTAATAATAATAAATAAAAACCGTTAACAAAAGCCTTTTTTTTAATGAAAAGATGTCTACTCCAGTTTAAAGGATAAATCTAAATAAAAGAAAAGTGATTTTTCTTCATTTACGTTATTTATTGTGATATTTATTATGATATATTATTATGATATTTCCACGATTTTTTAAAGTTAATTTTTTTTTAAAATTATTTATATTCATTGCAGAGCTTAGCGGAAGAACTGGATAAGTAACACTTTAATGAATTTAGATAAACGAGCGTAAAAGTGTATACATTCATCGTTTTTGTTACTTCCCTCAATATTTATGTTTTTAGTACATTAGTGAAGATATAATCCATAACATTTTTTGAGGTATATTTATTTGATTTTAATTCTTTTATGAAGAAGGATTTTAATGATTTTAGTGCGTAGTATCCGCTTGTTTTCATGGCAGATTCTTTGATGTTTTTCAATGAATATAATTTTGTTTGAAAAGATACAATAAATATACAAATTTTCAAGCTTATTTTCGTGAAACGAAATTTTCGTAACAACAATTAGAAACAAACTGACATCAAGTTTTATCAAGCTCTTTTAGTTCAAAAATCGATCAAAACGATTCAAAAGTAATGTGATCTCAACATTCACGGAGAAGATGTTTTACAGGTATTAATTGGTTTAAATAAAAAGAATTCGGTAATTATTTTTAAAAAATTACATTCTTTTCAACACTGATTAAGGTCAAAAGTTCATGCTCTTTCGTTACATCTAATGGTATGTCTGACTTTAATAAAAGTATTTTTATTAGTTTTAAAATACAACAAAAACATGTAGGTATAGTTATTGAAACATATAAATTGTTTTTTTAAACTTTTTTTCATAAAAAAACTAGCATTTTCATGCAACAAAAAAATAAAATCATAAATATGTTAATAAAACTGCTTCTGGTATATTTTTTTTTATCGCGATCATGATTAGTTTGATTCTTTTTATAGGCGATCATGATTAGTTTTATGACTCATTATTTAGGTTACCACTTCATTTATTTTCGGCGTTAAATCCCCTGAGTGGATATGCGTTTTTTTGTTTTTCATTTTTAATGTACTAACTTTGAATCTAGAAGACCTGTTTAATGAAAACCTTCGGGGAGAATTCTTTTAAGTGAAATTAATCAGCTGCTCAACCCTGGAAACTTCTCTTTGTTAGCCCGATCCCAAAGGAACTATGTTTCTACTAAAGTATAATTTCCATCAGCACTACAATCTCTGCTGTCAGATAGGGAAATAAATTTTAACCGTCTATCTCTGGGATTTGTTCTAACGTAGATTTAATCTGTATCCACTGAGCAATACCGATATTTATAAAAAAAAGTTGCCTTTAGTTTTGTCAAATGTATAAGTAAGATTATCATTTTAGATTTACACTTAATATTGAGCCTACTTAATATTTTCAAATGTGCGCACACATCTTAAAGACTGATGAAGAGCTTCTTGTTGTTTTCAATTTAAAAGTAATAATCCGAAAAAAAGGTTTTCGTAATAGATGTTACTGATATTCTGCTAATTGGTGTTGTTTTAATATGCACTATATAAACCAATAAATGTACCACTATATCTACTATAGAATTGGGTTTTTTACAATATACCGAATGAAAGGAGTACCGGAGAAAATTGTTGATTTTGGTAATTATTGACTATCAAGAGTTGTTCTCGAGCAATAACATTGAAGCAAATGATACTGAATGTTGTTAACCCTCTTTTTTATAGAACAAACTTATAAAATAGTGTTTTGATGAATCTACTAACGTAAAGCCATGAGGAAGAGCAACAAGTAATAATATAAAAAAAGCTTAAATGGTTTTAGCTTTATTGTGTCCGCATATATCTTTCAATTCTGTGTATTTTGTTCATTTTGTACATTATTCAAACTCTGAATTCAACCCTTTCGAAAAATTCAACCTTAAGCAAGGTAAGTTTTGTTATACAATAATGGCAAGGTAATGTAAATGTTATTATACAATAATAGCAAAATTGTATTTATTTCATTGTAGCTCTTAACCTGGTTTCTTAAAAAATTGCAAGGACAGTATTAAGAATGGAAAACCCATTATCAGAGTTGCAATAAATAAAAATCAGTTTTATGTTATAACTCTAGACAAGAATTTTTTGAAAAAAATTTAACAGTAAGCAAGAAAAGTTGTGCAAATGAAATAAATCTATTTAGTCACAATAAAGAAAATAAGTGTTTTTACGCTATAGTAACTCAGGAATTGAAAATTTAGAAGAAAAACAATAAACAAAGAAAGTATTGAAAATAAAACAACAATGTTAGAATAACGGAAAAATTATTTACATGTTATTGCAATACTGGAAATTGTTAGACACATTTTATACCCACAAGGACAGTATTGAGAAGAAAAAATCCGAAGTAGAGTTACAATAACAAAAGAAAATTTATTGTAACTCTGCATTTGAACTTTTGGAAAAAAAATTTTTAGTAATAAACATTGATATTGTAAATAACTATTTTTTTTTCAAATTCTATATTTTAACAAAAATTGTTAATTAAAAAAAATTCTCTAATTTATCTATTGATTAAAAAAACTTGCTTTAGTGATTTTATTTCCAACCACCTTGTTTTAATACTCTCTTTTCTGCTGTTTTTAATCTTTCCGTGTTTTTAAATCACTTTTTCTATATTCTGCTTCTCGGTCTTGGTTTAATTTTCCCCTATTTCATTTTTCGTATCATTTTTCTCGTATTAACCAATTTTAGCCTGAAATTTTTTTCTGTGTCGTGACGAAATAAATTACCTTATAAAAAAGTGGTTATTTTCATTAGCTAAAATATTTTATTCCTTCAGCAATTATTTGATTTTTAAAAATAATAAAAAATATTTGCTTGATGTGAAAACAATCTTGTTTCAGGTAAAAAATATTCTCATAGAATTCTCGTAATTTGTGTGACGTAAAAGGTCAACATGGGTTTTAAATATCTGATGAAAAGAATCTGGAACTATTCGTGGTGTTTTTCTACACATGATTTACTAAAAAGTATTAATAAATATCTACGAAATTAATAATTAATCCTTGTTAATATAGTTTTTTTTCCATCGGTTTTCGACAATCCAGTATATATCTTATTTTAAAGGAATAATTTAATAAAAACTAGTTTCAAGAATCAGTATTTTAAGAGAATCCGAAAAAATTTTTAGCAAATTTTGTGAGCATGTTGGAAATATGTTTGCTTTCTTTTTTTTTCTTCTTCAAATTTTGCGTCATTTGACGAAGCCTGTAATTTAATTCATTAACATGACTAAAAAAGCTTATGAATTCCCAGTATCCGAGAGATTCTCTAGTAATTGGTATTCTTTACAGTGTTTAAAGTATTAATATTGAAGATATTATAAGGTTCCAACCTTATAATGTCTTCACTATTAGTCTCATAGATACGTTTTCTTATTCATTTCAGAGTAAAAAAATATATAATAACCTTACTTGTCCAAATAGCTAAGTGCAAATTCCTTTTCTTTGGAACCTTTGAAGCTCAATATTTTCAAGGTGGTGTTTGAAGCTCCCATCCAAGCAGTAATCAGATGTCACATATATATTTTGCTTCTAGACAAAAACTTTTAATACAATTTTTGGATTTTCCTTCTTTATTTTTCTGAAGCAAGCATTCATTCTTAGCCACGGAAGCAGGATTATAGTGTTTTAACGTGAAAATTTCTTCTCCTTTTATAAGTTACCAACACTATTTAAATAAATCGCTTATTTATTACTATATTATACAAAAGTGCAGCTTAGAATTTCATTTCATTTATTTAACAAGAAGTTACCCGTGGTAAACTTATAACCAAATAAATGTTATATGATTAAAACTAAGAAAGCTGATGCTTCCATCCAGTTTAGGAAATAAAAATAATTTTATTTAATAATAATAATTACTAATGTTTACATTGTAATTAGTTTTTTAAGAATACAATTAAGATATTTATTTTGAAAGATAAACTAAATTTGTAACTGCTATATCAAGGCTTGAAGATATATGTTTTTTTAAGATCCCTGTAGCTTTCATCTTGTTTAATTTATATTAATAAATAAAGTATTTTTACGTTTACAAATTTAACTGATAATGCTTTCATCCCGTACAGGAAATAAAAATTACATTTATTTAAAGTAAATGTTTACATTGTAATTAATTTTTAACTTTTAAGATATATTTTAGAAGATTAACTCAATTTGTATTTATTATAATACGAATGAAAGACCTATATTTGTTTTGAAATTCTATGTTTAATGCTTCCTTGTAATATTTATATTGGCAAAATAAAATGAACAAGTAAAAATCAAATTGCTGATGGTTCCATTTAATACTTGAAATAAAAATTCGCGTTATTAGGTAGTAACAATTGCATTGTAATTAATTTTCATGATATTATTAAGATATCCATTTTAAAAAGAGAAACTCAACTTATATTCAATATAGCATAACTAGATGATATATATTTCCTTTGAGATCAAATTCCCAATGCTTTCATTGATATTAACCAATTATATTACCTTTATATTGATATTAACCAAATATATTCGAAGGTAATAATTACATTGGAATTAATTTTCAAGAGTATTATTAAGATATAATAGTAAAAGATAAACCAAATTTGTATATATGGCTTGAAAATATACATTTGCTTTTGAGATCATACTTTTAACTTGGTATATTGATATTAACCAAAGAGAATGTTTTATGATTTAGAATCAAATTGCTGATACTTCTCTTTAATACAGAAAATGAAAACTAAGATATAAGGATAGTTACATTGTAATTAATTAACATATAAGGATAGTTACATAGTTACCAAAAATCAAAATGATGATGCTTCTATCCAGAACGAAAAGGAAAATTCAATTTTATTGAATGATACTAATTAGATTGTAATTAATTTTTCAAAAATATTTTTAAGATATCCATTTTAAAAGATAACATCAATTTGTATTTATTATAACATGGCACGAAGATAGATATTTCCTTTGAGATTATAAGTGAGAAGCTTTCATCATTTTACATTAATATGAAAAAAATTGAGAGTTTTTACGATTAAAAATCAAAATGATGATGCTTCTATCTAGAACAAGAAATAAAATTTAATTTTATTAAATGATACTAATTAGATTGTAATTAATTTTTCAAAAATATTTTTAAGATATCTATTTTAAAAGATAACATCAGTTTGTATTTTTTATAACATGACACGAAGATAAATTGATCTTTCTAGATTATAAGTCAGAAGCTTTCATCTTTTTACATTAATATTAAAAAAATTAAGAGTTTTTACGATTAAAAATCAAAATGATGATGCTTCTATCCAGAACAAGAAAGAACATTTAGTTTTATTAAATGATACTAATTGGATTGTAATTAATTTTTCAAAAAGATTTTTAAGATATCCATTTTAAAAGATAACATCAATTTGTATTTTTTATAACATGACACGAAGATAAATTGATCCTTTTAGATTATAAGTCAGAAGCTTTCATCTTTTTACATTAATATTAAAAAAATTGAGAGTTTTTACGATTAAAAATCAAAATGATGATGCTTCTATCTAGAACAAGAAAGAAAATTTAATTTTATTAAATGATACCAATTAAATTGTAATTAATTTTTCAAAAATATTTTTAAGATATCTATTTTAAAAGATAACATCAATTTGTATTTTTTATAACATGACACGAAGATAAATTGATCCTTTGAGATTATAAGTCAGAAGCTTTCATCTTTTTACATTAATATTAAAAAAATTAAGAGTTTTTACGATTAAAAATCAAAATGATGATGCTTCTATCTAGAACAAGAAAGAACATTTAATTTTATTAAATGATACTAATTGGATTGTAATTAATTTTTCAAAAATATTTTTAAGATATCCATTTTAAAAGATATCATCATTTTTTATTTATTGTAACATGACACGAAGATAGATCGATCCTTTTAGATTATAAGTCAGAAGCTTTCATCTTTTTACATTTATATTTAAAAATTAAAAAAGTTCTTACCATTAAAAATCAAATTGTTGATGCTTCCATGCAGTACAGGAAATAAAAATTACATTTTTTTTATAAGTTATTGGTTACATTGTAAATAATTTTTAAAACGTCATTAAGATATATTTTAAAAGATTCTCAATTTCTATTTATTATAATATGACTCGAAGATATATATTTCCTTTTTGATCCTTTGTTCAATACTTTAATCTCGTTACATTGTTATTGACTAAATTAAATGTTTTACGATTAAAATTAAAATTGCTGAAGCTCCATTTTAGTACAAAAATACAAATTCATCTTAATAGATAGTATTATTTGCATTGTAATTAATTTTCATTACAATATTAATATAACTATTTTTAAAAGATAAACTCAACTTGTATTCGTCATAGCATGACTCGATAATATATATTTATTTTAATATGTCGGAAACTTTCAACTCGTTAAATTTTTATTAAACAAATGAAGTGTTTTTACGTTGAAAAGTCGAACAGCTGATTCTTCCATCTAGTACAAGAAAAGAGAATTTATATTAAATAGTAACACTTACATTGTAATTTATTTTCAACATATAAAGTACATATTTTAAAACATAAAACTCAACTTATATTCATTGAAACGTGACTAGATGGTATATATTTCTTTTAAGATCATTTGTCTAATCTCGTTGCCTTGTTATATTATTAAAAAAAAAAGTGCTTTTAAGATTAAACATCAAATTGATGATGCTTCTATCTTGTACAGGAAATCGTAATATAATTTTATTCCAAGATAATAGTTACATTGTAATTAATTTTCTAGAATATTACTAAAATATTTAATTTAAACACAAACCAAATTTGGACATTTTATAATATGGCTTGAAGATAAATATTTCCTTTGAGATCATTCGCCTAATCTTTACATCTGGTTTTATTTACATTAACCAAATCAAGTGTAAAAAAATAGAATTGCTGATGCTTCCCTCCAGTACAGGGAAAAACACTATTTTTTTTCCAAATGATCATAGTTATATAAAATAAATTTCGAAAATAATATTTAGATATTTATTTTAAAAGATAAATTCAATTTTTTATTCATTATAACATGACTAGAAGATAGACTTTTTCTTTTAGACCATCTGTCTGCAGCTTTCATCTTATTAAATTTATATTAACTAAATAATTTTTTTTAGGATTGAAAATCCAATTGCTAAAGCTTTTTAATAGTACAGGAATTTTTTTTTGATATTATTATGTAAAAATAGCTACATGGTATTTAATTTTAAACATATTATTAAGATATATATTTTAAAAAGTTGAACTCAATTTGTGTTCATTATAACATCATTGATTGATAACATGATAACATCATTGATCATCGTCAATTGAAATCATTTGTTTAGTGCTTCCATCTTGTTATATTGATATTGCTGATGCTGACATCCAGGACAGGAAATGAAAAAAAGAAATTTATTTTTCTAAGAGGGTGATAATTACATTGTAATTAATATGAAGATATTTATTTTAAAAGATATAAACATGTATTTATTATAAGAGGACTCGATGATATATATTTCCTTTGAGATTACATGCCTAACCCTTTCATCTTTTTAAATTTATATTAGCCGTGTTTTTAAGATTAAATGTCAAGTTGCTTATATTTCCATCTAGTACAGGATCTGAAAATTATTTTTATTAGATAGTAATAGTTGCATTGTAATTAATTTTCATTATATTATTAAGATATGTATCGAACTGATAATGCTATTATTACAGGAAATAAAAATTAATATTATTAGATAGCAATATTTACATTATAATTAATTTTAAACATAAATTTTAAGTACAGATTTTAAAACGAAAAACTCAGTTTGTATTTATTATAACAGAACTCGAAAATACATATTTTCTTTGAAACCTTATGCCCAATGTTTTATCTTGTTACATTTGTACTAACCAAGTAAAATTTTTTACGTTTAAAAATCAAATTGCTGATGCTTCCAAATGTTATATTCCTCTTGTTAAAATTTGTGCTAACCACATAAAGTAATTTTACGATATTGAAAATTCGAATTAATTATGCTTTTCTATAACGCAGGAAATTAAAATTAATATTATGAAAAGAAATAGTTACGGGACAATTATTTTTCAAGATGATTATAAAGATTATAATTTTGAAAGAAAAACTCTCTTTGTAATTATTAAAACAAGACTCGAAGATAAATATTTCCTTTGAGATCATATTTCTGAAGCTTCCATTTTGCTAAATTTATATTAACGAAATAAAGAGTTTTTGCAAATCAAAATTGTATTGCTTATGCTTCCATCTAGTAAAGGAAAAATAAATTCATATTATTATATAGTAATAATTTTATTGCAATTAATTTTCAACATATTATTCAGTTGCATATTTTAAAAACAAAATCAGTTCGTATTCATAATAACATGTTTCGAAGATGAATATTCCCTTTGAGATAATATGTGTATTTGTCTTGTTATATTTTGATTAACTGAATAAATTGTTTTACAAATAAAAATCAAACTGCTGATGGTTTCATCAATTAAAGAAAGGAAAATTAATTTTAATAGAGGGGAATAGTTTTATTGTAATTAATTTTCAAAAATATTTATAAGAAATTAATTATCAAGGATAAAATCAATTTATATTTACAATAACATGAATCGAGGATAGATATTTCCTTTGAGATCATATGACTAAAGCTTTCATCTTGTTAAATTTATAATAACTAAATAAAGTTTTTTAACGATTTAAAATCGAATTGTTGATTCTTCCTTCTAGTACAGAAAAAGTAAATTAATATTACTTGCTAGTAATATTTACATTGTAAATAGTTTTCAAGAATATTATTAAGATAATTATTTCAAACGATAAGCCATAATAGTATTTATTATAACATGAATGAAAAATATTTTTTCCTTTGTAATCATATGTCTCATGTTTTCATCTTGTTAAATTTATATTAACCAAATAAAGTGTTTCACTATTAAAAATTGATTTGCGGAAGCTTCGATCTAGTACAGAAAAAAAATTATTGTTATTAGATAGAAATAGACGTTGTAATTAGTTTTCACCATATTATTAAGATATATATATTGTAAGAAGATAAAATCAATTTATATTTATTGCAACATGACTTGATGTATAAGTCCTTTGAGATTATATTCCCAACTCTTTCCTCTGATTAAATTTATGTTAAGCAAAAAAAGTATTTTTAGGATTACAAATCTAATTATTGATGCTTCCATCAATTACAGGAAAAGAAAAAATTATTATTATTACACAGTAATATTTAAAATGTATCAAATTTTAAACAAATTGTTAAAGTATATGTATTTTAAAACACAAAAATTCAATTTGTGTTCATTATAACAGGACTCGAAAAGATGTATTTTCTTTGAAATCTTATATCCAATGTGTGACATATCATCTAATCTTATTATATTTATATTAAACAAATAAAATGTTTTACAATTAAAATTGCTGATTACAACTAGTTCAGTAAATAAATTTTTTTTTATTGAATGGTAATAATTACATTAAAATTAGTTTTCTAGAGTATTTTTAAGAAATTAATTTCAAATTTTAAACTTAATTCTTTTTCATTATAACATGACTCGAAGATAGATATTTCCTTTGTGTTGTGATACTATGTCTTTCATCTCGTTATATTTATGTTTACGAAAAAAAGTGTTTTAAGAACAAAATTCGAATTACTATTTTATATCTTTCTAGTAAAGGAAATGAAAAGTCACTTTTCAATAATAAGGTATAGTTTTTTAAAAAATTAAGTAGGATTCCATATAACATCTAACCTAAAATGAAAGTATAAACATTAAATGAATTTAAGTTTCGCTCAAATTATTTTAGAAGATAAATATTACACCAAACATTTATTTCAGAAAATAAGTATTTTATTCTATATTTATTTCAGAAGTTAAGCACTATACCAACGATTTATTTTAAAAGATAAGCATTAAATCAGAATTTTATTTTCGAAATTAGTTAGACGTTACGTCAAACATTTATTTTGGAATGAAAAATTATACGGTAAGTTTTCAATCTCATCCTCATGAATAAAATTAGGAAAATTTATTATAAGAACATATCTAGAAGTAAACAAATGTCTCCTTATTCGAAGTCTAGTTTAAATATTATGGAGTCAAAAATATTTTGTACAGTTCTATTTTTATGATATGCATACTAATAGAATTAAATGTTTTGTAAAGAAATGAAGAGAAAATGCTTCCATTTTGAAGAGGAAATGAAATTAAAATAAAAAATTTTCCTTTTAAAACTATGATTTTAAATTTCGTCGATCTAGAACATAAAACGTAAGCTGAGAATTATATTGTGTGTTTTCCTTTTTTGAAATAAATTGTTGATGTTGGTATCTGTATTTAAATTGGGTTTTATAGTTTCGTTTAAAAAAAATTTTGAAAGATAATAGATTTATTTTAGAAAATTTATTTTAGAAGATATAACTTATTAAATTCGTCTAAAAAAAATTTTAGAATCGGAAGAAAAAAAATTCTTAAAAATTAAATGACTACTATTTTCACCATTTTGTCTGTATTTATTTATATCCATATTATCAGAATATAGGGTTTCCTGATAAAAGCTGGATTGTTAATGCTTCCATCTAGTGGAAAAAAATAAAAATTTTAATATAAATTAATGAAATTTTTATTCTTATAGAGTTTAATTGTTGATGTTTCCATCCAGTACAGATGAATAATACTTATAATAAAAACTAACTCAGTTTTAATTTCTGTAGGAATGAACTGATGATTAAAGGAAAGGAAAATAATGAAGTTTTTCCTTTCACGTAACGAGAAAATGAGGTTTTCACGCTTTACAGAAATTAAAAACTAACATTTAAGAGTTTCTGTTGAAGGTTGTTGATGCTTTGATTTAAAATATTGGATAAAAATTTAAATTTATATAGAGTAATTTACTTTCCTTGAATGTTGCTTCATTTAAATAAGTTTTTACTGAGATAATTGAGAAAACTTATCTAATATAATATTTAAAATATAATTTAATTTGTATATATTTTAAGATAATTTGAAAAAAATTTCTCTAAAATTTAAATTCTTATACTTTTATTTTGTATTTATATTTCATTTAAATTAATCGCAGGAGTGATGGAATCACTCCTGCGATAATATTTACTGTTCTTTTTTTATATAAAAAAATCACATTTTTTTCTGTAATTTGTTTTATTTTAAAAGAAATTTGTTTTTCTTCAGAAATATATTTGCTTCTATGAAACAAAAGAACTTACCTAAAACACCTTTCTAAAGAAAACCTCTCTATAACAGAAGATTGCCTTTTTCCTCGAAAGAAGACCTCTAGTCTTGTCTTTAAAAATTAATGACTACAAAAACAAACAAAAATAAGCTAACATTTGGTAATTAGCAAAAAATTAAAAAAAATTTTAAAAATCTAACAAGGAAGTACAAAAAAATTTACAATTAATGCCAAAAAATAAAAATTTATACTTATAAAATAACAAGCCTACAATGAATAAATAGCAAGAAAAAAACAAATTAACTGTTAATATAAAAACAAAAGAATAATTAAGCAGCGACAGGAGTGAGAGAGAAATTGATATAAAGCGCTAGGGCAAACTGGCTAGGCTGACTATAGCAAAAACATAGCCAAATCCTGGGAAACTCATTCCTTGCCAAACTAAAATACCTCCTTCTTCTTTGTACATTCGCTTTCCTGAGAAGGTATTTATAACTTAAATACATTTAAACATGATAAAACTTGTTGAACATGTTTCATTTCTTATTATACAACATGTATTTATATTTGCAGGCACATATAAGCCGTAATTAATTCTAAAATAGCGAAGGACTACTTTTCAAAGGTGTAGTATTACATTTCCTACCTTTCCCTGTAGTGCCAACTTGAGGTGAAACGAAGTATAACTTTTATAGTTACGATTATGGATCATGTGATCTCAGGAAACCGAAATATTTTTTTGTATGTTTGTTTCATCTCTTGTAAATAATTAAGGAAAAAAAAACGCCATACATGTTATAAAGGTTTGCAATTTTCGACTTATACTTTTATGTATCTACATTTCATACCTAAATACATAAATAAAAAAACTTGCATTAAACCTAGAAAGATTTTAAAGTGGATATAGCTAACACTTTCAAAGTTCTAAGTATTCTGTTCGTAAAATGCATAAAACAAAATTTTTATTTTCATGCATAAAACCCTCATAACTTCTTCATTGTTAGGTTTTGGTCTCATGTGTCTAGGTTTGATCTCATTTCTCACAAAATAAGATCTAAAAGTTTGCTTAGATATATAAAATTCAAATGCATTATTAGATCAATACAGAACAAAATACGCACCTAATTGTACTTTTTATTCACAAACATATTTTTTATCTAATACCATAGGTGAACAATGCGGGTGGTTTCTTTACCACCTACTGGGTTGGGGAAACTTATAGGAAGCAAAAAAGAGTGGCATTTAACACGCTGTAGTTAAAAACAAAAGTAAAATGACAAAATTATTATTGAGTGAACTTTAAAATTCATTTTTTTAGCGATGAATTTTTTCCTTCTTTCAACCCAGAATATAATATTTCAAATATAAGAGATTTTATTAGTAAAATCTATTTATCTTCCAAAAGTTTTGCATAAAAGGCTGATATATTAAGTTATTTAATTAAAAACATATACTTTTTAAAATATATATATATGAAATTTAAGAAATTTATTTTTCAACATTTCTCTTCATTTCTTAATCAAATTTCAAATAATATTTTTAAGTTAATTTATTCGCATAAACAACGTGTGTCTTCTTTTGATTTATATTTCAAAAAAATAAAACTTTTTAATTTGGTTTCGAAGTATGTTTCACTCAACTGTATTGAAAAACACAGGCGACAACTTGACCTGATAGTAATCATAAAAGACATAACTTA
Source organism: Parasteatoda lunata (assembly GCA_949128135.1). NCBI lineage: Eukaryota > Metazoa > Arthropoda > Arachnida > Araneae > Theridiidae > Parasteatoda > Parasteatoda lunata. Next base: position 7,539,986 of record OX421970.1, on the reverse strand, counting down.
TTTCACATATTTTATAAAAACGAAAAGAAATAATTCGATCTATAAAATTAATAATTAACAATTAAATATTTAATTTATACAGCAAAGTGGTATGCTAAATTTATTTCTAAGCATATACTTAAATATTTTTTACATGTGAGTTGTTTTCAACTATATTACCATGAGAATCATTTGCATAATGATTATTATGTATATTTTTAGCAACTTAAAGCCATGTTTATCGAAGTGTATCGCGGCAAAATATTAAAAGATTTAAAATTATACAAAAAGTGTTATTATTATTCTAAGGAAAATCAAACCAAAATTTCACAATTTGGGAAAATTTCTTTTCTTAATATAAACTGGATCCATTTTTCAGGCCCGTCGTTTTCTAAACTTATTAAAATATTTGTCCAAGTAAGAAGAAAGAATGTTTACAGCCTTTATCACCATAGTTTCATTCTTGTAACACTTATTATTCATGAAGTCATTTAAATTCACTTATCATTCAAATAGTTTTTTACTTATTATACCATTAATAATTATGTATTTTCACAAATATTGTATAAAGCTATTCACAACATATGAAACAAACTTAAAAAAAATCATTTCTTGCAAGTAATACAAATTATCTAATTTAAATTTTTTACTTTTCCAAATAATATTTAAAATATTTCAATAGCATAAACATTTGCATTAAAGAAGCAAAATTCCATTAAAGAAGCAGTGGTCGCTCCGAGTAAAAAAAAAATATATTCAATGCTTGGTTTTTGAGATAACGAAAAAACTCACTCCTTAATAAATTCTATGAAACCAACCGTTGCAACCAAATTTAGTTCCTCGTAAGTGATGACTCATTATGGAATTTTTCACTGTTTTCAAACTTCATCTTTCTTACTTTATTTTTTTAAAAAACTTTTTCAATGTGCTGTTCGATGTTTCTTGTTTAAATTGAATTGCACTTGACAAGCTCAATATAGTTTATTGTTTAGTTATTGTACTTGTTTATTTTCTAAATTTTAGAAAAAGTACAATTGTAGCATGCTTTTGAAACAAATGTTTGATGGCAAAACAATAATGAAACACCCATGTATGTCATTAATTTATACAGATAGCATAATTACTAAAATTTATTAAAATGACTGTAAACAAGGTATTTTGGAAAAAAATAACGAAAAAATAAGGTCGCAAGTAACTTATATCAATGAACAAAACACCTTTTTTTTTGTAATTATGAAAGGAATCATTCTTTTTTCTTTGATCTCAGTTAAAAATTAAAAAAAAAATAAATTCGCCAGAAACTTTTCAATTATCAATAACAAATTTATGCTATAACTATAAAAAGAATTATTATAAAAACAGACCATTCTGAATAACTTTCGATCTAAGAATCGGATTTTCGCCTTCTAGTATTCATTCTTAATGGTTTGAGAGCGTGATCTAAAATATGCTAATTAATTAGTGCAGACGATATTCTAAGTTACGAAATCAGACACAAAAACGTATTTTCTCTGAATAAACAGAGCTTTCTTTCAATGGTTTCGGATTTCTAACCCCCAAAATAGAAGGGGTAGCCGCAATCTGGGAATTGGATCCCTTAATGTTAATTTACGTTTTGCTTATTTCGCCTCATTTCGAGAACTTCTGTAGCGAATTGAACATTTTTACGCACAGTTATAAAATTCGTTTATCCAAAGAGAATTTCATGTAAAAAAAAAAATTTAGCAGGTATTTATTGTATTTATTATTTTTTATTATTTCATTTAACAGGGGTCGAAAAAATTTATTTCGAATTGTAAGGTATACAATTTTTTTTACATCTTTAAATAAAAGGTAATTTTAAATAGCAAAATTCAATATTTGAGCACAGTTGGTTAAATGGTTTTGAGTGATCATATTTTAAAATGTATTTAATTTTACATGGCAAAATCCAAATTTTTGAGCGAAATCGGTTGAATAGTTCTCGAGCAATTGAATTTTATCCATGCGACTTTTGCGAAATTCGATCTTTCTAAAACTATTCGGCCGATTTCGCTAAAATTTTGTTTTTTGCAATGTAAAATTACACTCTTTAGTATGAGTAAAAAATTTTAGTCCTTACAATTCAAATTTTTTTCGTCTATTATAAATAAAATAATAAAAAATAATAAAAATTTAATAAAATAAATTTTTTGCATGGAATTATCTTTCGATAAACAAATTTTATAAGTGTGTGCAAATTGTTTTAACTCGCTTGAGAAGTTTTCGAGATATGGGCAAAATACGCAAAAAGTAAAATCAACATTAATGGGTCTAAACTTTGAATCGTATTTTGGGGGTCAGAAACCTGATTCCTTCGAAAAAAAAGTATGTGAAATAGGAGGAAGTTTGTTTTTGTGTCTTATTTCGTTATTTCGTAGTTCAAAACATCGTCTGCACCAATTATTTAGCACCAATTATTAGATCAAAAGTTATTCTGGAAGGTTCGTTTTTTTTTCCTTGGCACTCTGACTTTTAACTTCGTATCAAATATTCTGTTAAATATTCTATTTCAAAATGCATTCAAATTTCAATGTATTTCAAGATGTCGGATTAAATAATTTTGGTATTTCCGTTATACGTGCTGTGTCATCGAGTAGTAAAATAGGAGGTAAAATAGTTGCTACCATTTTTTGCTGTGAATTTTTTACGGTGTACTGGTATTTGTCATTTAGGTATTTCAGACATATATACATAATTGCAATGATTTATTTTTTAGAATTATATTAATTAATTTTATGTAATACCTTCAGTACAGAACTGAAATTTCACCCAATAGTTTTATTTGTATTAACAAAAGTTTTTCGGAACTAATTTTTCAATTATTTAGTATTATAAAGTCAAACATTGAAGAATGTGGTTTTAAAATCACTTTCTTCAAATTAATATTTTTATATAAATCTCGATTTCTGTGACTGTCATTTTTTACTCTTAACATTCCTTATCGCAAATAGTTTTTTTTTTTTTTTTCTTTCTTTAAAAAAAAAAACGATTTAATAGTTTTCAAAAAAGTAAACTTTAAATAAGTAAGTAAAATATCGCACGTTTTATACGAAATAAAAGAATGTAAATCAGTTTGCATTAAATCCAGAAAAAACGTGATTTATTTTTAACCTCAATAAAATTATATTGTAAAAATAAGTTTCCTATACAGAAAAAATCCTTTTTACACACTACTTATTCTATATACGCATGTATACGCATGTATAATACGCATGTAATATAGGTTTAGGTATACCTAAACCTATATTTTTAAAATTCTTGTCAAATTGTAATTTGTAGTTAGGCGTCAGAAGTAACACAATGTAACATTAAAGCTAGGAAAAAATAAAAATTATTTATTCTTGACCAATAATTTGCAAGGAGTGAGAGATTTAAAACATTGAATACTCTTTAACTTGATCGTAAGAGGTAAAGAAGTTGAAACACGATTAATTTAGAAGTATATTTGTGCTTTATACGATAATCAGACAGGTTTTGCAATTGCTAATCTTGCCTTCGTTAGTAGTAATTTGATTGATTTAGTGACCGTTATGGTTACTACCTTTTCCAAGTTTTATTTTGTGGCTAAACGTTCATATAGAGGTCGATAGTAAGTTTATATTGGAAAAGTTCATACTAAGGTCAAATATACACTAGAGTGCAAAAGTGTTTGGTGAACTTTTGGATAACATTTTCGCTTTCTTTCAATACGTTGACAGAGCATTCGCTTCCTAAGGAGGAGAACCGGGTTCGAATACCAGCGATGGCTCACACTGACCCCAGTGCTGATGTAAAATATTCTCAGTAATAGACGGATCACGGGTTAGAGTTTTCTTGCCGTCAGGCTGACCGTTGGAAATTTTCGTGATTTTCCTCACTGTGTAACTCAAATTCGAGTTAGTTCCATCAAAAAGTCCTCCACAAAGGCAAATTTCTCCCAATACTTGATCCAGGAGTTCCCTTGTCTTCTGGATAGGTCTCAAAATTACAAGGCTACGGAGTTGAACATTAGTAGTTGAAGACCCAAAAACTGGGTCAACTATTCAACAACAGTAATAAAAGGAAATACTGAGGTCTAATATACACTAGCGAGCAAAAGTTCTTGGAGAACTTGTGCAATGTATTTTGGCCTTTCTTTTTTTGAATTAATTTCTATTATTTTCAATCGAGTCATACATTTTACACTCTATTTCGGAATTTTTAATTTTCTTGCTATTCAATCGTAAATGTTACCTTCTTTGGGTAAAATTTAAATCTTTGCACGCATCTCAGCCGAATATTCTATTATTATTATTTCAAGTCTTGTAAGAATGAATTCTACAAAAATAAATGCTAGCATTAAATTAATACAATCTATAAAAAATCAGAATAAACACCAAAAACGCTATTGATAAGAAAGAAAATTTATACAATAATTGTCTTTAATTTAAAGTAACTTTCAAAGGGCTAACTTTGCTCTTTTGTTACTAGCATACTAAGCTAGTTCATAAATAGACGTTATTTTAATACATTTCGATTAAAAAATTTATAATATTGAGTTATATCAAAATTTTTTGAGGTGGTGTATAGTTTCCCTAAACAACAGCTGATTCACAAAAATAAAATCTGTACCATTATAATATTTAACCCCAGAGAGCAAGCTTTGGGGCGGCAAACACGCCTTCAGTAAAAGATTAACAAAATTATTTGCCTTTCGAGAAAAAAAAGTCTAAATGACTTCCGTGACAGTCTTTTTGCGTGAAACTGACTAGCATCTAGTTACTTAGCTGAGAAAACCACGAAAATTTCACCATTTTACCCCGATTGACAAAGAACTCTGACCATTTCTCACCATGACAAAGAACTCTGAGATATTGCAGACAGGATTAGATTTATAATTAGAATATATTACATTTACTGATAGTATTGCAATTATTATCACAATTTTATTATCTCTATAGGTAAGTGAATTTACAAATGTGCGGAATTATAAATTTTGGAATTGAAGAACGGGTGAACTTATCAATTTGCGAACGTTGTTTTACTCTCTTTTCAACTTTTGATTTATTGTGAATAAAAAAAATTTGATTAAGACACACTTGAATGCATTGTTTTGTTTAATATATATATATATATTTTGTTTAATATATTAATATATATATACTGAATAAAAACACACAACACAATATTAAAACTTTTAAACATTGAATATGACATAATTTAAACTCTGTCTTCAATAAGGTATAAGAATTACACAATTACTAAATTGATATAAACATTACCATATCAGCCTAAAAAATATTAATATTTTTATAATCAAATGAAATCAATTTTGTCATATTTTAGTAGTTCCTATAACGTGAAGCGACTGAAAAGCACTTTTAGTACACTTGTGTGCGAATTCAAAAATATAGCTTTCAAAAAGTTGATTGATTCGCATAGTTTAAATATGATATCTTTCTTGTTGTGATTCATTTTAATTTTCACAAACACAACCGTCGCTTGCAGGCCTTAGCTGTGTCAAACATGCACTTTCCAACAGTCAATTTTCAAGTCTCTTCGACGTCGACACCTAAGTTGGAGGTTGTTTGGTTGTGCTGGATCCCTCAGACTTTTCTTTAATGTCGATCTCTTAGTAGAATTATCTTTCTAACTTCACCAAATAAGAGCCAGCAACAATGTCTTCATTTAGAGCTCCTAATATAAACGAAATTTGAATTAACAGAATGTGTAGACTAAACAACAATTTCAAAAAATCTCATTTTTAACATTGTATGCCTTATCTTTTAATATTATGCTTTATCTGTTTATGCTAAATTTTAGATTACAATGTTGATTAAGTTAATATTTTATATTGCAGTGTTAATTCCTATAGACATTTTTGACATTTGTATACTTTTTCCTAACTATTAAATTGACAACAAAAATTATTAAATGAATAAAAATAGTAAAGAATTTTTACAAGCTTTCAACTTTTTTCACATCACATTAATAAATAAATAGACAATGAAAAATGCTATAAATGTCAGTTAATTAAGGTTATATTAACTAAAAGCTTAATTATGTTAAATTTTTCATATGATTATGATAAATTTTACCATGACACAAATAGGATGTATAGATTTTTCAGCTCATATGACTTGATTAAAATTGGTAAAGACATTATGCTTATTATTTCTTTTTAATAATAATACTATTTATATCAATAGGGTACTACATTTACTCCAATTTTTAATTAACTTTTATGCATTTTAAAAACTCAGAAACTAGCTGTTACAGATGTAAATAACTTAGACAAAGACCCAGAATGCCAAAAAAACAGATTTCATATATGCAATTCTTACAAAATCAAAATAAAATATGTATGCATATTAATAAGATTACGAATACTCAGGGAACTGTTCAATCATACATTTTAAAAAATTCATTGTCTACAGTAACATACGCAACACATACAAAAAATTAGACTCAATATTTAATCTTATTATTAAGATCTTGAAACATAATACCAAAGAAATTTGATACTATTTTAATAAGATTAAATTAAACCTTACTTTGGTTCAAAATAAGTATAATAAAAATTAAAATATATTATAATAAAATATTATTAATTTACACGATGAGAATTATTTTGATAGTATATAAGGTTGCAGAAAATAAAAAAATTAAAAAAAAGAAATATGGTATTACAGTTAAATAAAGTGCGTAACAAATCAGAAAACTATTATTAGCACTAATGATACTAAATTTTAGTAATATGTACTTATGACATAATGGAGATTGATGCAATTTTAATAAGTACCAAATACTCTTACATAGGTACAGAGTATTTTATGAACAAATATAGTGCCTATAAAATCATGCAATAATATTGTACATTCGGATGGGTGCTGGGGAATTATGTTTTTACGGCTCCTTGAAGATATAAGTAGAGGAAAAAGTAGCTTGAGTGTGGTAAATTTCACGTATCATGCCAGATATACATCCGCACTTGCGCTGTTTCAAACTACTGTTTTAAACACTAAAAGCTTTCTAAATTATTATAGCTTCTTTTGTTTATTTTCAAATTAAGTGAAAAAGGCTATAATTTGTCATTTTGCTATCATTTATAAACACAATGGTCGCTGTATCTTATTAAAAATATAGCGGTGGTGAAGAATATTAACAAATCGAGTCAACCAAGTTGAAAATTAAATGGTATTTTTTATCTTATTTACTTTTTATAATTAACAATAGATTAAATAATTATTTTTATAACTTATCCTCAGTAACCCCATCACATGTCTACACTAATGCGTTTAGTTTTTTTTAAGAAAAAGATTATTAAAAAAGTATACTTCCAAATTATTAAATTCATATTGTTCAATTGTTTCATTCAAATTGAAAATAATTGTTCGAATTTTGATTAAAAGAATACTTCAGGGGTTGCACAAAATAATGGAAAGATTTCGATTCTAACACAGTTTTTGATATTTCTCAGAAATTAACCACCTATAGAATCAAATAATAAATTTAGAAGTAATTAGACCGTGCAATTTCTCATACATATCAATGAAATTTAAAGCTTTTTGAGGCTTGAAGCACCGAGAATGAATTACAAACGGAAAAAATGTTTTTGAACACCCTATAAAAATTTGGAGAAAATTTTTTTAAAAAAAACTGCACAAAATACGAGTAATTAACGTAGTTTTTTTATACTGCTCATATACGCAAAAGAAATTTGTATTATTTTTTTTTTTTTCATTTTGTAACGTATTTGACAACTAAGTCCGATTTGAATATTTTAAGCAATTTTCTATGGAGTTTTTTTTTCTTTTCTTTTTAAACGAAACCACAAAATAATAAAGAGTTTTCCACAAATTTCATTTTGTACTATTAAACAGAATTTTTATTTAAAATGACCGTCGCCAATAGCCCATAGTGCAGCTCCAGTGCGACGTAAATGAACTACAACAACAACAACATTTAAAATGACACCGGATCTTTTATTTTCCGGATTTTTTTTCTTTTCCTTCGTTATTTTTATTATTATTATTATTTTTCTTTTTCCCCCTTTTTTTATTGTTCTGTAATTTTTTCCATGTTTTCTCTACATTTTGAACTATATATATATATATATATATATATATATATATATATATATATATATATATATATATATATATATATATATATATATATATATATATATATATATATATATATATATATATATATATATATATATATATATATATATATATATAGCTGATAATTTAGCTGATGACCACTTGATTTCAATGCTCTTATCAAGCAAAACCACATGTTGTTTCTATCTATTAGTAGTAAATAAAATTGAAATAAAATCACTTCTGTTATCACGATTTCATCCAAAATAGATCAAATCAAGAATTTTGTTTGGCAGATAGGCCTGTCAAAGAGGGAATTGAGTGGCCCACTATTAAAATAAATAAACAAAAAAAAATCACAAAATTCAAATTACTGAATAAACCATAATATTCATTTTAACAATGTTGCTTCAGATATCTTACTTTTCATCAATAAATAACTATTAGATTTGATGTAAACAAAATTATCGCATTTTTTAGATACTCACTTATTGCTTTGTTGGTTCTTTAAATACTCATCCTTCAGGAAAAAAAGTGGGTCAAGTTACCCTTTAGTAAGAAGATTTGACCCAGTTCTTTAGCTCTAAAAAAATTATTTATAAAACATTTTTTTTAATTTCACAAAGTTTCTAATTTAAGTAAAAAATATTGATGTAAACAGGGGACAAATATTATAAGCTATTAGATAATTAATAATTTCAACTTTGAAATTTATTATGTTAAGAAATCTATAAATGAAAAACTGTGCAAACCTTCAATATGTTTTCCCTAACCTCAAAGTTGATTTAATAAAAAAATTTGCTCACCTCCAAAAGTGAAAAAAAAATTATGTCATCTTAATATCCTACGAAAATTTTGATATAGAAATTCGGAGTTCACGAATTCATGCACGCTTAATTTGGAAAATAACAAAATAAAATCAATTACAATAATTAAGTATATTGTTAATTAAGTATATAATTAAGTATATTAGGTTAGTTGAAACATTTAGGATAAGTAAAGGGAAAAAAAACTTTTATAATAAATTCGAAAAAATATCTAAATTTTGTAAAAAAGAAAACTTAAACGAGGAGCGACAATGTGACGCAACGGAAATCTCGAAACAGAGTGATGCTAAGATTCTCCCCCTATTTACAGCCCTAGAAATTTTTTGTTTCAAGCGATTTATGACCTGAAATCAGACAAAAGAGTATTTCTGTGGATATCCGATATTGACCACCATGAATAACTTTTAATCTAATGATCGGATTAGCAAGCTTTCAGACTTCGAGAGTATTGTACTTGAAAATGTATAAAATATTGAAAAAAAAGTTATTTATCAAAGGAAAATTAACGTCTTCCCTTTCTTTTTTAGTGCACAGTAAATTGCAACAGTTTGTGGTTATTTTGAAAACATTTAAATGGTTATTTGATTTTCATAATATTTTTAGGATGTATTAGATCAGTTCTGAAAATCAAAAGTCATACAACGTATAAATACGCGGAACAAAGATAATTATCAAAAATGCACGATTTTAAATTCAGAATATTTTCATCCTATGCATTAAAAAATCTAATTAGAAATCACAACAAGAAAGTAAATATTTCCACTAAAATATACCCGTAGTGATGTACCACGAATTAATTGTTCGCTCTCTAACAAAACCTTTCTGAAAAAGGTGTCCGCGCAAATTAGTTGCTATAGCAACTATTGCAGCATTTGAAGAAAAAGGATAACGCGGCGTGTAAAAGATTAGTTTCAAAACATTCACTTACCCATTCGAAAGTCCTATAAACAACGCGCTTCATCTGTTACAAATTCGGCGAGCAGGTATTATTGTATAAATCTTTTATCTTAGTTTCTAATGTCTTTTTTTTTTTTTTTTTTTTTTTTTAAATCTATCAGATAACCAATTTCATGAGATTAAAATTCGTTATATTTATGGAATTGGTTTTTCTTCCTATTACGATTATTCGGACATTTGATTTTATTAAAATCTTTGACTTTTAATTTCTTCGATTTCTTCTGAAGTATGAAATAATTAGTTAAAAAATATTTTACAATGAGGCATTATTGTTCGTTTATTTATATTTCTTTCACTCAATAAGACCTTTTCTCTTTTACTCAATTCTACTTTTTTATTCAATTTATATTTCTTTTATTCTGAACCCATTTATAATGGGATCCTATAATGACAAACCAGATTCATAAATCTCTGGATTGATAAAAGTTTGTCATAATATTTACATATAAATTATTTTTGTTTCCCTTATAAAACTGTCATTTATTTATCATTTATATTTATTTATTATTTATATTTATTTATCATTTATATTTATTTATTATTGATATTTATCTATCATTTATATTTATTTATCATGAATTCTAGTTATTGTCTGTTATTATTATATTTTGTTATTTTGATTATTTTTTTAAAAGTTAAAGACTTTAAAAAAAGTTCTTTTATTATATCATCAAGTAATCGTATGATATAAAATGATGAAATATATAGCATCCAATAACTTAATTAATCATGCAACATTTAATTATACTTAATGTTGCAACATTATTGCATACAACTTTTACCGGTTTTTAATACTAAACATACACACATTATATAAATAAAATGCATTACTTATTATAGACTGTAAAAAATTCTGGGTCAAATTACGGTATAAAGTAATGGCACTTCGAGTGCATCAGCCGTAAAATTCATTTCACCGAAAAATCCATTTTTTACGTGAATTATTATACCGTAATTTTTACAGTAATATTTTCTTAATTAGAGAAATTCAGTGGTTTTATGGCAATTATAATTGTAAAAATTACGGAATTATACTGTATTAACTTATATTATGGCAATTATAATGTAATTTTTACAGTAATATTTTCTTAATTAGAGAAATTCAGTGGTTTTATGGCAATTATTAATGTAAAAATTACGGAATATCAGATTCTTTGTTCTGTAGTATGTTCCGGTAAAAATAGAGTTTACGGTAAAAAGTTCTGTCACCTTAAGTGTAATTTTTACTGTAATTTGATCTGGAAATTTTTACAGTGTAATAAAATTTACATAAAGCTGTGTTCAATTGACACATGTAATTAAATTAATGATCTGAAAAACAGCTACTAAAAATTCTAAAGAAATACTTTTAAAAAAATAATTCTCATTCAATAAAATTTATTAAAAATTTGATTTTCATCAATAAGATTTATTTTCGTTGTTCAGACTTTTGGTTTTATTTTTATGCTAGCAAATGTTGATTATTATCATTGTTAAATGAGAATCAAACGATGCACATTTTTAAAAAAAATTGTTTATTGAAGAGAGGAGAATAGTGTTGACGATGTTTAAAAATTGTTATGGTTAATTGGACCTCTCTGTTGGAAATTCTTAAATTATTTACACTACAATGTGAATCATTATCTACTATTTCGGTAAAAAGCTTCGTGTTCTTTTTTTTTTAAATATATTTTAATTTTCGAACAGTGAATGAGGAAGTCAATAAAAAAAATTGTTGCAGACATAAAAATCAAGTCTCATAAATTTTATTTCATACATAAAAATTGAACATACAATATATTGTTTATTGTATATTGTATATTGAGCAGTTTTGTTGCAAGCGATGAATTTAATTACTATCTTTGATGAAAATACTGTTTTATGGACGATATTCACGTTCACGTTTCACGTTGTAACATTACCGTACGTTATGGTAATTTCCTTTATGGTAAAAAATAATAATAATAATAATTATGGCAATAGAAACTAAAATATACGGTATTTCAGCCATTCATTTTGTAATTTTTTCAGTTCATATGGTAACGATTAACCGGAAATTCCAGTTTTAAAAATTGTAGTTCTTTTTTACCCCATTAATTAAAAAATAAAAAGTAAATGTAACCGAAAAAATGGTGTTCTAAAGTATCATGATAAATCCGTCAAATATCAAATATTATCACATATTATAAAAACATATTTTATTGTTTATTTTACAAAAATCATTACCAAAGCATTTCGTAAAAATTACTGAGTTTTTTTGGTGTTTTCACAGGGAAGGAAAAACTGTAAATTTTACCATATTTTGGTACTTTTTATAATAAATTTTCTCCATATTTAAAATTGTATGATCGAAAATCGAGATAATTTATGAAAATAAATTCATATTGTAACGATGCTAGATTTTTAAATCTTTCTTTTTGTTCACATAATCACATGTTCACATAATCTATATTTTGTGCATTTGAGGGTAATTTTTAAATAAATTTGATAAGATATCTGGGTGAATTTGTTCTAAGAAGGTTAAATTGTTCAATTCTATATATTTAATCATTCAAAAATATATATTTCAATTATTAGCTGCATGGTATTTTTAAGGATTACGAAAAAAATCAGTATTTTCTGTTTTTTTAAATTCTAATTTGTATTTAAAAAAAAGTCTAATCAGTCCAGAAAAAATTCTAATTTTTCGGGATATTTCGAATGTGCCTTTTATTCCTTGCATTTTCTTAACCTATAATAATCTAAAACTATTCTGCATTTTAGTTTTGAACATGGAAGAAGACCCAAAAAATACAAGAAGTGAAAAAAGTAAGTATATTTAAAAATGAATTTGATAAGAAGTTTCTGTTATCCGTAGAATAAAACGACCTATTTTTAACCATAACGACAGAAATGGATATATTTTGTGCACTTAAATTACGCTCAAATTCACATTACGCTCTAAAGTATCGGAGCTTTGGATTTAACATACGTAAAATTCATTTTACCGTAAAATAGTATACCTTAATTTTTACAGTAATATTTATTTGAATAGAGTGATTCAGTGATTTTACGGTAACTATTCCTGTAAAAATTACGTTGTATAAGATTTTTTTTATTCATAATGTTCCTGTAGAAATGGATTTTACGGTTAAAAGTACCAGCGCACTGAGTGTCGGTACTTTTTACCCTCAATTTGAACCGTAATTTTTTACAATGTACACATCAACGTTGTTCAGGACCATCATTTTGAAACTTTTTTCAAAAGGCACCAAATATTTAAATTATACAACAAAATTTTTTTTTTCTATTTCTTGTAAAACAACCGAAAATATTATGCCCCAATACTGGAATTGAGATTTATTTTGAATTAAAGCGTGTATATTTGAAATTTTTCTTTTGACTGTTAAAGTTTTTAAGAAAATTTATATATTTTAAAAACAAAAAATCAAAAAATTTGTTTTAAATTTTTTACTTCAAAAAAAAACATGACTTTTGTTATAGTGAAAAATTTCCTGAAATTTTCTGAGAAAAATTATGATGAGTACGTGACATTTGTGAGAAAAAATAAAATTTAGTCTATTATAGTGTTCTAAGTGAGGAAAAAATTTGAAAATTAATTTAGAGCATTATTTTTATAACTATTAAAAATATTTCATAATTTTCGAAATTTTTATTTTTGATTTACTTAACAAAATTACAAAATGGCTGATTACGTTTGAAATAGAATAAATTGTGTGACAGGAGCATAAAAGTCAAAGTAATAATTTGATTTGTATAGAACTTTAATCCGGATTAACAAAAATATTATTTATGTTAATATTGCAAATAGATTGTAAAGTATTATCAAACTCTAATTTTCTTAATTTATATTACGCGTTTTATACATAGTTTAAAATTAATGTTCTAAAACGTACATTCAGCTCAAAAATAATTAGGAAAGCCTAAATTTCTACCAAAAATAATTTAAATATAAGATTTATTAAGAACAACAAACCATACAGTTTTATTTTTTTTAAAAAGGTAATATTCTTATGTTAATCATAAGGCTTATTTCTATTTGTTTGTAACTCCACTGCTTAAACTATTCGAAAGATTGGTTCAAATTTGAGCCATAATGTCACGAGAAATTTGCGAAAACTTAAAATAGGGTTCGGGTAATTATCGTGTAGTTATATTTAGAAGGGATTAAAGAAAATATTCTAGTAAAATTACACCGTACTGTGGGGTAATAACATTTTTTGGTAGAAAAATATTGTAATTATGATTAATAAAACCATACTATACGGTAATTAAACCATTCATTTGATAATTTTTTCGTTCGTATGGTTACGCCTTACCAGAAATTCTGGTTTCAAAAATAATAGTTATTATAACCAAACATTTAATAAATATGCAAAACTCAATAATAAGACTAACCGAATGTCTGTATGCCATTTTCTTAGGTATCATGGAAAAATTACCAAATCTTATCATGTATTATAAAAAAAAATATTTTATTATTAATTTTACCAAAATCAGTAGAAAAGCGCTTCAGTAAAAATATAAGCGTCCTTAAAGAGAACTGTCAATTTTACCAGGTAGTATTGACTTTTTTTTCCAGTGCACCAAAATATCATTCAAAACTGCGAAACATAAAGACGTTATAAAATCAATAGTATTGTTTTACAGAAACTTTTAATAAACCAATTCAATTAATCAGGTTATTATAAAGTAAGCTAATTTTAATTTTATTAAAATGTATAATGATTCAATGTTTGAAATTTTAATTGGACTAAACTTTTATATGATAAAATGCAAGCTTATTCACAAAATTTTGTATAATTTGTATACTTAGAATAAATTAAAATGCTTCTCTAACACCTTGGTCAATTTTTAAATGATTTTTTCCCAATTTATGGGAAAAAAAAGAAAATATTTAATATTTTTTCACATTTTAAGTTCTAATATAACCATCACTAATTAATTCAGATTATGTTTACAGTTAAATTTTTCTTTATTTTATACTATTTCAGGTGATGTTTCTGTTAAGGGTACAATCACGACCAGTAAAGGTAAATATTTTCAATAAATATTAGTACATTATTTTTGTAAAGCATAAATAGACAAGTCACATTTCTTCAATAGTTTGTATATCATTAGTTTTTCCGAAAATTAATTATTTCAATATTTCTTTGCCTGATTTAATTGACCACATTATAGAATAATACCGGTGTTTAACCATAAATTATTTATTTAGTTTTTATAGAACAGTTTCATCAACAAATCATTTATTTATACTTTATTATTCTCTGCTAATATTGAATATTTGGTTTAGAGATAATTGTTAAAAATTAAAAATTTATATTAAAAAATAATTTTAGTATAACCGTCACTAGTTAGTTTATATCATGCACACAGTTATATTATTTTAAACAGTTTCAGGGAATGTTTCTTTAAAGAAACAGACAATTCCAACCATCAACAGTAGAGGTAAATATTTTTAATAAATATAAGTAAATTATTTTTGAACATATTGATAGATAAATCAAATTTCTTCAATAACCTTTCATACATTATTAGTTTTAAGTTATTTCAACTAGCTAATGAAACATTCTTTCTAGAAATTATCAGATATTGCTTCATTAACTATATTTTTGTAATTCGAAAATTTTATTTGTTTTAAAGAGGGGTTCCGGAGTGAACTGATTGTTATGACACAGATCCCAGCAGATCATCAAAGTCAAGCATCACTGGTTGCTGTCAGTGTGCGGGTGGGTGACCTCTTGAATCAACCTGCGAAGAGACCAAGGGTGCGCGGTATCGGTCCTCATTAAACTGTTTTACAGTAAAGTTTTCGACTTCGTGCGCAGGTCGTTGGGCTACCCAAATGGGAGTGCCATCCACTCTGTAGAGAATAAAAATTATGATGGATTATGTTTTCCAGACCGTCGTCAATAGTTCATTGTCCGTAGGGGTTCAGAGGATAAAGAGTTCGACTCCCAATGAAGGACCTGGATTCGAATCCCTACGAAGGCTGATCAAAAAGAATTTCTGAAACCGACTCGCACTAACAACAGTGCTGACGTAATACCCGTTCATCGCACAGGAGGGAAAAAAAGCATCAATTATTCAGCGCTGAACAACACTACAAAGCCGTACACAAAACTATCAGATAAATAACGTCACAAAAACAAAATTAAATGATACCGATATTTTTTATTTATGTTTTTAGTTATGTTTTATTTATGTTTATTATTTGTTACCCTTCTCGGTGACTTTACGCTATTAGATTAAGAAATATACATTTTTAGTAATTCATCCAATCAAAATAAATAATAACTATATTCAGTATCATCAGACATAATTCTATTGCGTAGGGAACCTCATGATATTTTAAAAAATTTCACAACTAAGCTACTTTCACATGTACTTGTATTTTCGAGGTGTAGTAAGAAAATATCATAGAAATGTATCATATATCATAGTATTTGATGCAGATGTAATCGGCATCAAATTTACTCATAAAGTACTTTTTACCTATATAAGGGCTATTAAAACTACACCAATTACCGTGATGTTAGTAGCACCTATAATGCATCATTTTTGCGTATCCCGTTAAAAGCATGTACATTTTCTCCATTAATTTTGCTTTTTAAGTCAAGACTTATTTCTTTTATTTCAAAGAGTACCTATTACCAAAATTAATTAAGCATCATTAACGTAAATAATAGTCTGGTGCTCTCTGAGACGAAATGGAACCACTTCTCCATTAATTTTACTTTTAAAAACATAGCTAATTTTTTACTTCAATTTATAACTATTACCAAAATTATCTATCACTTTCGTCAATAATAATATTGGCGTTTTAATAATATTATTCCGACGTCAATAACAATATTCTCCTCAACGAAGTATTATCATTTTTCACTCAATTTTGCTTTTCAATTCAAAACTTTCTTTTTAACCTCAATAACCTTTGATCTTTAATTATTTAGTAACACGTTTTAAAAGCATAACTACAAACACGTGCTTTCAGATAAATAATTAATCTGGTGACGTCACGTTGATCATTCAGATAACTTGACATAAGAAATAATCAATAAATAATCAATGCAATAAACTGTTTTTTATTAGAGCTATAAGATAGCAAACATTATTGATAATATTTTTAAAATAATTGGCAAAACCGAATCCTCTCTAGATTATTTCAAAACAATAAATTCCACAAAATCAATGAGAAAATTTCATTTCTTAAATGTCTCGAATTTAAATGTCTTGAATTTAAAGTATAAATAAAAAAAATTACAAATTGGACATTTGTTAACACGCACAAACACACATGAAATTATATATATATATATATATATATATATATATATATATATATATATATATATATATATATATATATATATAGCTGTGTGTGTGTGCGCGCGTGCGTGTGTGTGTTGACAAGCGCCGGCAACCGAGACCACACACGGGCAATTATTTCACCTTCTAACCGAGACCCTCGTGCTAACCGAAGATGTCCTCGGTTAGAAAATGGTATTTTCGTACTCAGGGGGTCATGAAATAGTCCTAGAAAAACTTTTAGCAAAATCTTATTTTGTCCTCGATTGGCAGTGTTTATCAACACTGTGTATAATGAGCCGAGTCGAAGTGTGTATGCGTGCAAAAACGACGTCCTCGGTTGGTCAATAAAAGCACACGTTCAGCGGTGGTCTCGTTTGCACTGTGAAACCGCCAACTCGGAAACACCCACCGGTCTTTTTCGTATTTAACGAGTAAGCATGAAACAAATTAAGGAAATGCTTAAACATATTTACATACAATGTTAACGGACATTTTTATCACTTAAATGTATATGAAAGTTCATCAGTTAATGTATAGGAATAAATAATTGTTCCTATTTGAAAAATTATCACATCCATATTTTAGTTACGTTTTTAATATGTATGAAATGCATAGAAAATTTTTTACGCTATTTTAAGGGAAATTAATGATTTTCTTTACTTTTATTCAACTGAAGGTGTTGGTATGTTTATAACAAAGAACATGTTAATGAAAAATAATATTATTATTTAGTCATTATTAATTAAAATGTAGGGATTTAAGTTTAAATTGTTAAAAAACTCTCATTCTTTATTTATTGCTTTAAGTTTGACATGAATTACTTTTTAAAAAAACAGCTTTTTAAAAATTCGCCTTACACATATTTAAATGTTTACACACTTTTTAAACAAAATTATTTTTCTTACTTTTTCTTGTATGAGAAAACTTCTTTTAATAAATTGTAATCAAATTTTTTTAATTTTGTTGATAAAGTATTCTAGTGATTACATTAGAAGCTTTTAAAAATTTATATCTGACATTTTCTTAGGACTAAAATATTAAAGTCTCTATTAATAATTAGAACTTATTAGAACTATACGTTCGGAAAAAAAAAATTTAAA
Source organism: Parasteatoda lunata (assembly GCA_949128135.1). Lineage (NCBI taxonomy): Eukaryota > Metazoa > Arthropoda > Arachnida > Araneae > Theridiidae > Parasteatoda > Parasteatoda lunata. Next base: position 7,521,743 of record OX421970.1, on the reverse strand, counting down.
CATATTTTGTAATTAAATTTAATATTCGAAATAAATTGCTTTAAATAAAAAAAACGATTAAATTTTTTACTATTTAATGGATTCTAATTTAGATTAAGCTGGAAATCAGTTTTAGATATTTCTTCAAACTAGAACTTTATTTTTATAAAATGCACAGGCAATCGCAGACCTACAATACACCAGCCAATCCAGAACCTACAATACATACAGCCAAGCGCGGACCTACAATACACACAGCCAACCGTGGACCTACAATACACACAGCCAATCGTGGACCTACAATACACACAGCTATTCGAGCACCTACAATACACACAGCTAATCGAGAACCTACAATACACACAGCCAATCGCGGACCTTAATTATGCGCGGCTAATTGAGCTTTTTTAAGTGATAATGAAGAGCAAATTTTATTAAAATTAGTGACTAATCATCCAAATGATATTGACTTATACTTTAAGGCTTTGTTAGTGATATTTTTTTCCTCAGACTTTAATTTAAATTAATTTTCAAAATTGCAAACTAACTGATAATGCTCTGACATTTACAAATGCTCGGCATGAAAATTTTTATTTTTAGGTCATTCAGAGTGTTTTGTAAATACTGCCCTTAAAAACTATTTTTATAATATTTGTCGAAATCGAAGAGAAAAAATACGTTTATATGGAGTCAAAATTTCATATTAAAGCAAGGTAAAAATCAAAAACACAAAAATACAGTCGAAATATACCAAATAACAGTACAGTGAAGCAAATGAAACAGAGAACAAAACAGTTTTGATTGTAAAAAGAAACAGAAAATAGTCATAAAAAGATCATTAAAAACATTTAACCCGCAATAAAACTTATTTTTGTGCTTATTGGACATTCACAGTCCTCTATTGTAGCTTGTTAGATTTCTATAGGCTTTCTGTTTTTAATCACTACTTTTGGATGTAACTAGCCCGCATTTGCGTTAGATGAAGAGGAAAACCACGAAAACCTCTCGCTCTTAGACTGACTGCAAGGGGACTTTAACCCATGATCCGTTAGCCACTGAGGATATCTTAACTTAGCACTGAGTCGATGCAAGCCGGGTGCAAAACTCGTATCAACCAGGCATTGCCGGAATTCGAAATTAGTTCGCCTCATTGGGTAGCAATCGCTCTATCCCCTGACCCACAACTGTTCTCCTAATCTTATTTTCCTTTTTTGCCACCACTCAGTTAAGTCTTTCTAAACGATCGTTTTTAAGTAGGCATGAATGTATCTGCTATGCTAAGCTGGCCCATGCCCTCAGAAAACTAAAAACTAGTTCTAAAATTTCAAAATAAATATATGAAATTAAATATTCTGAGAACAGAAATACTTCGCAGAGATTCCCTAATATTTTTTTAATTAACTAGCAGAGAAAAGATCTGAGTTCTCGTATGTGTTCTTTTAAAAAAATTTTTATCAGATTTTAGTTTTCTGAAGACCATGGACACCTTACGCAATGCGGCCGTGCAGTGGTGCGCAAATCTCTACAAAAAATGTAGTTTATATAGATACTATATGAATAATTTCTTTATTCTTAGATATAATTTAAGTTTCAAAATTTCCACAAGTGCTTGAATTTCAAAGAATGAGAGGAAAAAAATATTATTATTTCGCAAATGATACGGCTTTGCTTCTCCTTTATAAAATATATTTGTACTTTTATACTACAAGTAACAAAATATAAAATTACAAAGGACTAGAGAAAAAAATTTCAGTCTTCATGTTCTATTTTACTTTCATGATTCCATAATTACTGAGTGATCTTTTATATCCCTTAATGACCTATTGGGCATTTAGTTTTACCTAATACGTAATAAGCGAAAGCATGAAACCAATATATTTTTGCTGTAAATATTTTACGTTTCAAAAAAAATATTGCTCTTTAACAAAAAATTACTACACATGAAATTTTCTATCTACGCAGGATACATCTTTTTCTTTTAATTTTATCGATCGTATTAAGATTTTCAGTTGGCGAGTTCATTAAAAACCATCAATTTGATAAAAGAATATTCTTAAGTTAGATATCAAACGCGCTTTTCTAAAAACCACCTTTTTAAAGTTTTCAAGAATGCTTTATTCTTTTTGATTATTTTACTGTTTATTTACATTGTTGACAACGTGTTATTTTTCATTACTCTTCGTCTTACGTACAAAAAAAAAAAGAGTAATATTTAGCTGATAAGAAATCCTCAACATCAGATATAGAAACACTTTCCGACTCTCAGATAATTTTTCCTGGATTTCTGTTATTCCGCTTTTTAAACCTGTCTAACCTGCCATTCGGGCACATAAAGGTAGTCTCATAAAATCGCTTAGCAAATTCATCGACATTTGCCCAGATACTGGAAGATTGCGGCTTCTTCGAATGGTGAACCACTTCAGTAATGCTTCTTCAACATCCTTGTGATCTGCTTTTATCAACTTTTTTCTGACATCTAAATTATTTTCATGAGCAGAAATTATTAATTGCCTATTTTTTCATATGTTACAAACTGCAGATTTGGATAGTTTATATTCTCTGTAAATATCAGCTTGATTGCATCCATTTTAAATTTTTCTGATTATGTCCATTTTATCATCAATGGAGAACGTTTTACGTTTACTGCTCGCCATAGTTAAATTTGAGACACTTGTTTGCAGGATTTTTTTAACTGAACTGAGAGCAAGAAGGAGTTGAAATGAGGGATGGCCTTATCGACACATATTAGTGTCCAATCCTTTGACCAATAATGAATAATTACTCATTCCCTCTGACAGAAAATGCATATTGATCCCACTTGCACCTTACAGGTGCATCATCTGCCTGGGTTGGAAACATCTGCTTGGTTTGCTTAGGGATGGGAAAGTAAGATAAAAGAAGCGAACTACATTCCCCTCTATAGATGGTTTTAAAAATCGGTATATGTATTTATTTTGAAGTAGAAATTTCAAAATTATTACAAAAAAAAAATTTAAAAAAATATCAGCCGAAGACAGAAAAAAGTTCATTATATCCAACTCCTCACTTTTTTGGTTCACTATATCCACAAAAAATAACATTATACGTGTATAGCAAGGCACGGAACCGAGCATTTCGTTCACTATATCCGGGTGTTCACTATAAACCGTGTTCACTATAGCGGGGTTTGACTGTATTTGTCAACATTAAAGACAAAAAATATGTTTATATGGGGTCAAAAATTGTATTAACGAAGGTAAAAATAAAAAGTACAGAAAGACAGTCGAAATATAACAAATCACAGTACAGTGAAGCAAATGAAACAGAGAACAGGACAGTTTTGATTTGGGAAAGAAACAGAAAACAGTTGAAAAATGATCGATAAAAACATTTAAACCTCAGTAAAACTTATTTTTCTGCTTATTCGACATTCACATTCCTCTATTGTAGTTAGTTAGATTTCGATAGGCTTTCTGTTTTTAATCACTTAAATGCTAATTTACAAACCCCAATATGCATGCTTGGTTTTCATTTTTGATAAAGATTTGAAATATACATATAACTTGCGGTTTTTACAGAACACCCTATACTTTTATAGATCAAAGCTTAAGAATGTATATTGCAGTATTATTATGGACTCTTTTGCCAGAAATTACGCAGCAATCAATTGAAAATTCTTTATTTAAAAAAAAAGGTTTTTAAATTTGACAAAAGACGAATCAGCAGTTAACCAAAAAGTTACTTGTAAACAAAAACAGTATTTTTTTGTATTAAATTTTTTTATTTCTATAACATAAAAAGATAATGGTCTTGCAGTTTCTCACCGTTATCTGCGCATACTTATTGACCACAAAAATTCTATCTTAGTGTTCTTAATTAAAAAGCATCTGAAAAAAGTTCGCCGTCGTCAAGAAGAACTAATAAAAATCATGATCCTACTTTTTTTATATCTCATTTGAAGGTATGTTTATTCGGTTCTATTTTTATTACAGAGGTATTTAATATAAATTTATTGAAGATATTTCCAACTTTTTGAATTCTGACAAGCAGTCAAAAATATAAAATCAAAAACAAAAGTCAAAAAAATAAAAGCTAAAAGTGGTGTCCCTTTATTATAATTTCTCATGATGTTATCTTCATTTTTTGATAAACATTAGTAATCGGTTTACAATCATTAAACGATAATTAACTTACATTTACTTATAAATATTCTTCAATAGCTACTTCCAATTATTTAGAATAATAAATACTTTCAGGAAAAATATTCTTGAAATAATTTTTTTTTTCTATTTATTTTAACCGTCGATGAACAGCTGACCCAACATAGGGTATACAACTACCATCTCCATATCCTTCAAATTTTTACCCAACCCAGAAGACTATGGAGCTCATGGATCAAGTATTGGGAGAAATTTTACTTCGTGGAGGGTTTTTTGATGTAACTATATAGCCCGCATTTGCGTTAGATGATGAGGAAAACTTCTCGCGGTTAGACTGAGTGCAATGGGACTTTAACCCATGATCCATCTACCACTGAGGATATTAACTCAGCACTGAGGTCGGTGCGAGCCGGGTGAAAAATTCGAATCTGCCAGGCATTGCCGTCATTCGAACCTGGTTCACCTCATTGGGTGGCAACCGCTCTATCTCTGACCACAACTGCTCGCCTAATTTTATTATCCTTTTGCTACCACTCAGTAAAGTCTTTCTCAATGATCATTTTTAAGTAGGCATGAATGTATCTGCTATGCTAAGCTGGCCTACGCCCTTAGAAAACTAAAAACTGGTTCTAAAATTTCAAAATTAATACATGAAATTAAATATTCTTAATAATCAAATAGAACAAAATTATTTCGCCAAGGTTCTCTAATTATTATTTTTAAATAATTAGAAAGGTAAAGATGTGAGTTCTCAAATGTTCTTTTAAAAAAGTTGCTACGGGTTTTTAATTTTCTGAAGACTCTGGTCACCTTACTTAACGCGGCAGTGCAGTGGTCCACGTATCTCTGCAAAAAACTTAGTTTATGGAGATAATATATGAATAATTTCTTTCCTATGATACAATTTAAGTTTTAAAATTACCATAAACGCTTGAATTTCATAATTTCATAGAATAAGGCAAAAATATATGTTGTTGTTTCTAATGCCACTTGGTGAAACCGAGCAAATTTAAGGCAGAGTGTGCGTTTCATGTTTTTCAGTGGCGCCCACATGGCCAAGAATAATAATTTTAATAGGAAAATAGTTTGATGAATCAAATTACGGCAATTAAATGTCATCATTTTCAAATTCAAACAGAAAAAGTTTTAGATGAATAAAAAAATAAGTAATTTTATTACTTTATTATTTAATAAGTAGTACGTTTAACAGTAGCCTAATTTTTTAAATAGTGACATGGATTGGGGACCAGGAACAAAACGAGCGACAAAAGTTTAAACACAAATTTCAATTAAACTATTCTTGTAAGGTACACAGAAAAAAGAAATTTCAAAATTACCAGAATATAGTTAAATTTACCGTGTATCTGATGTACACCAAAAAACTCGGTAATTTTTACCGAAGTGCTTTGCTAATGATTTTGATAAATTTAACAATAAATTATGGTTTTATGATATGTAATAAAACTTGGTAAATGTGGTAAAATACAGTAATTTTTTCATGATACCTTAGAGTATGACATAAAAACTATTTATTCGCCTGAATTTGCTTTTCAGTTTTATATTTTTTTTGCTAATAATAAATAAGAATGTTATTTTTGTAATAAGAACTATAATTTTGCAAATCAAAATTTCTGGTAAACCCTTACCATATGAACCGAAAAATCACTAAATGAATGGTTTAAATACCGTATATTTTATTTGTATTAACCAGAATTATGTTTGTTTGTTTTTTGCCATATCATTATTATTATCATTCAGTTAGGTAGTTTTATTGAAACATTTTCTCCCCGTTTAGGAATTTTGATGTATATTCAATGCATTTATAGTTTTTTAACCAACCTTTAGAAAAGTCTATTCCCCTTTAATACTTTTAAACTTACTAGAATTCTTCTAAAATTCCTGACAGCTAAATATGGTGGAGCCTACGAGTTATAAATATTGCAGAGAAATCAGCTGAAACATTTCAGGGAACTAATTATTCAAAATAATCGTATTTATGTTAGTTAATGTAGTATTTCTTTAAAATCAATTAAACATTTTTTTGTTTCAAATTTTATTAAAAATCGAATTTCTTTTACAGATTATGTGAATATACAGAAGGAAAGTCCATTTGATTTAACGAATTTAAAAAGTATGTTTCATTGAAAAAAATCTCCTTTTTTATCAGAGTACATAAAATTGTGTATTCAATAATTTTTAACGAACTTTTTCTATGCAGTGCGCAAAATCACTCTGTAGAATAACGTTTTGGTCTAATGATCTGTTTTTTGACTCAATCCTAATGTTTCGAGGGGGTGACCTTTAATATGCTAATTAATTAGTGATATTTTAAGTAACGAAATTAGGCACAAAATTGTACTTTTTCTGAGTAAACATACCTTTTTTTCAACGTCTTCGGATTTCTGGCCTTCAAAATATAGGGGGTAGTCGCGATCAGCGAAATATGATGTTAATAATTTAGTCAGAAAAGCGGCTTGAACCCCTTAATGTTAATTTTATTTTTCGTTTGAACAGACTCATAAAATTCATTTATCCAAAGATAATTCCATGCAAAAATAAATATTGATAATTTTTATAATATTTTATTTACTAGTCAAACAATTTTTGAATTGTAAGATACGCAATTTTCTAAATCATTTTAAAGAACATAATTTTACAAAACAAAATACAAAATTTTAGAAAAATCGGTCGAACAGTTCCTGAGAAAACGAAAATTTAAATAATTCGTATTTTTAAGATTCTGAACTATTTGACATATTTTGCCCAAATTTAGTATTTTGCCATGCGAAATTACATTCTTTAAAATAATGTAAAAATTTTTTGCATTACGATTCAGGATATTAATACTATTATTAAATAAGAATAAATGAAATGATAATTATTTACTAAAATTTGTTTTTTGCGTGGAATTAGCCTCAGATAAATAAATTTTATAATTGTGTGCACAATTTTTTTTAATTCACTTATAAAGTTCTTGAGATATGGAGAAATACGCAAGCAGTAAAAATAACAGAAAAAGGTTTAGTCCACTTTTCTGACCATATTTCTCAAATTGCGACTTCTGTCTATATTTGGTTGTCAGAAATTGAATCCTTAGAAAAAAGGTATGTTTATTCAAAGAAGGTACGTTTTTGCATCTACTACTTATATTAAGTCCCAGAGCGTGAAGATCCGATCATTAAATCAAAAATTATTCGGATGGGTCCGTTTTTTTTTCTTGCGTACTCTTTGTGTTAGTTTTCTTCATATTCTATCAAATAATTTGCTGTATCATTTTTTAGGATACTATAAAAAAAAAAAAAAAATTTAAGTTAACATTATATGATTACAATGAAAATTCCACGTTGAAAAAACTACTGTATTGAAAAAAAGATCAAATAAATACCAGATGAAAATATATCAGATTGATCTAATACTTAATTTGAATGTACGCTGTGGAAATTTTTTTAATTAAAGAAAATATTGTTCAAAATTTGACCAATATTCGATGGCGCTTCACTCGTAATAATATGCCAAATAACGATTTTTTTAATACGACTGATAATTTTGAGGTGCTAATTAAAGAAAGTGATATGCAGATTAAAAAGCAGGGAAACATTGTTTTTTGCCTATAAAAATGTATTCATGCATGGAAGGTCGGGCTCTGTTTGTAAGAACGGAGAGGCAATTCATAAGGTGTAATGTGTAGAGCCAAATGGTCATCTTCTCTAATTAGCATATCTTTTAAAACAGACATTTTTTAATATTAATAAACAGTAGTCAACTTGTTTTCATCAGTAAAGGAAATTCTCTTTGTATACTCAGATAAAATGTAAGCTAATTCTTTTATAGATTTTTTAAAACGAAACTTTGATTCTAATCATCCTGTAATTTATTTTCAATTTTAGACAACAAAATTTTAGAATATTTTTAACAACTTTATTTTGCATCAGATATAGCATATTAATTTATGGCCTATGTCAGATGCATCTACTATTTGACCAATCTTTGTCAAAAAAGAAAAGCGGGAAAAACATTCTAGCAATTTTTATGATGGAAGTAAATCTTCTTTTGAAATATACTCTTTTGTTGTTTTTGAGGCCACTTGCAAAATATCAGCAAACCTGCTTGATAAAACCAGGCGAATTTAAGGCAGGGGGTGCGTTTCCTGTTCTTCAGTGGCACCATCTACAGACAGGAATACGACTTCATGCGCACACTCGTCCCAGCTCGTTGTTAGGGCGGACCCATTCATACATCCATTCATTCATCCATTCATCCAATAATTTTGCACAGAACCAGAGAAAAATCAACTTCCAATTATGTGACCCCAGAGGCATAGTTTGTTATGGGGCCATGAAGGACTTTGTGACCCGACAGATTTAACGTGCATCAGTTACCGACAATTTTTATGATGGATGATTTACGTGATTCTTCTTCTAAAGATTTATTCGTGTTGTTGTTTTTTAATGGCCCTATTCAATATCAGCAAGTATGCTTGATGAAACCAAGCGAATTTAAGGCAGATGGTGCGTTTCTTGTTTTTCAGTATCGCCATTTATGACTAAGAATACGACTGCATGCGCACACTCGTCCCAGCTCGTTTATAGGATGGATCCATTCATTCATCCAAAGATCGTAATTTCGCCATGAACCAGAGAACAATCAATCTCCTATTCTGCATCCCCAGAGGTATAGTTTGCTATGGAAACATGGAGGACTTAACGTACAGATTTACGTACAGATTTAACGTACCCCGACAGATTTAACGTACCCCAGCCACCATTTACTACACGGAGAGTCTTCGGCCGGCGGGGATCGAACTCATGACCTTTTGGACATGGGTCCAATACCCTACCAACCAGGCTATCCCGGGGCAGATTTATTCTTTCTGAATAAAAGTTTACATTAAGATAGAAATCTTCACAGAAATCTACATCTATACTCTTTTATAGATTTATTTCATTTTTTATGCATTCCAATTCAGAAAATTTGAGAATTACTTTTTAAGATGCATTTGATTATCATCGAAATTCTCAGCAAAACAATTCCAGAACAAATTACGGTAAAAAGTTCTAGCACTCAGGTTGCTAGTACATTTTACCGTAAAATCTATGTTTACTTTAAAATTTTACGGAACAAAAACTCTGGTATGCCGCAATTTTTACTGTAATATTTACTGTGAAATCACCGAATCAATGCGATTGAATAAATATTTCTGTAAAAATTACAGTATAAATTTTTACGGTAAAAATTAATTTTACATTAAAATAGAATACAGATGTTGAACTCAAGATGACAGTACTTTTTATCATAATTTTAGCGTAACTTTTTACAGTGAAAAAAAAACAAAGGGTATTCGCATTAACCGGTAAGGATAGAAAACCAAGATTAAAAAGTATCTTTGAAACTTATTGTCTACTTACAGTACAGTGCGCCAAAAAATAAACAGACCATCCTGAATAACTTTTCATTTAATGATCGGATCTTCACGTTCTAGGTCGCAGTCTCAATGGTTCGAGAAGATGACCTAAAATATGTTAATTATTTAGTGTAGGCGATATTTTAAGTTACGAAATTAGACACAAAAACGTACTTTCTCTGCTTAAACATAGTTTAAGCAGAGAAATACCTTTTTTTAAATATACGACTTTTTTATAATTCGATATCTTAGGAACTAAATTTTGCTAACTAATTCTAACTAAATTCGCTCAAATTTTATTTTTGCCATGTAAAATTAGATACTTTAAAATAATGTAAAAACTTTATAGCTTACAATTCAATATTTTTTCGGCTATTACAAAATAAAATAATAAATATTTGCTAACATTTATTTTTTCGTGGATTTATCATTGGATAAATGAATTGTATAATTGTGCGTAAAGGTTTTTCAATTCGCTTAAAAAGTTGTCCAGTTACAGCGAAGTAAACTTAGCATAAAAGTGACCAAACTAAGGAAACCATAAATTCCCAAATTGCAGCTGCCCCCTATATTTTGGGGATCAAAAATCTGAATCCGAAATTATGTTTATTCAGAGATAGTATGTTTTTGTGCCTGATTTTGTAACCTAAAATATCGTCATCACTAATTAATTAGCATATTTGAGGTCACCATCTCAAGATTGAGTCGTAAAGCTTGAAAATCCGATCATTAGATCAAAAATTATTCAAGGTGGTCTTTTTTTATGCAGCGAGTGTACATAGTACTTAGAATGTTTTCAGAGTTTTTAGACTTGTCCTGAAAATTAATAACCTCACATTTTGCTTAAGCTATTAAATTTTGATGCAAGTCGGATAAAAAATAATGGAGTTCAATTATTCTTTCTATCATTTTCAGATACTTTAGAAACTAAGTCTTACGAAATTAAATGAACCAACATTTTATTACAGTTTATTAATTTTTAGTGTTAGTTTAAATTTTGAGTTTGAATTTTCATAAAATCTTTCTTGTTTGAATAATATTGAAAAAAAAATGCCACACAGATTTTAATTATGGAATATTCTTGCGCAGATATAATCCAAAAGTTTCCGGAATACTCCAAAGGTAAATATAAATATTCATTTCTTACTTTTCTCTGTTTTATTTTGTTTCTTGTCAATTCTTAATTACCATTGAATTCCTCAAGTTCTTAAACATCGGCTATCATATTTTCTGCTAAAAGAATCAAATGAGATCCACTTGTTACGAAAGAACAAAATTATTTCTCATTATTTCAAAAGAAAAAAAACATTTTCCAGTAATTATTCATTAAGATATGGTCAAAGAGCAAAATGCATATCAATACACTTAAATAAAAAAAAACTCCTTCGCGTAACAATTTTTTAAAGATATTTATTTAGACAATTTTTAAAAAAAATAGGATTTAAGTTAAAGTTAGACCTATTTTTACGGCAATTGAAATGCTTTAAAATGTTATGTTTACATCGGAAAAAATTTCAAACTCAAAATTCATACAAATTGCTTTTAAAATTATAAAATTTAAATTAATTTCATATAACATTTAGTTTAGATCTTATTAATGGCCAAAAATTTAAATAGTTATGATTAACATTGAAAGAACTGTTGTAATAGGGTCATTTTCAGTTACGTCTAATTGAGCTTGTGCAATAATCAATAGTTTTCAAGTAATCATTGCTTGCTGAAAAATGTTTAGCTGAATACAGTTGCCTCTAATAGCATTTTCTAAGTAGGTGATTTAGTACAAATCCTTCTTTGTACTAAATTTTAACATAAATATATTAATATTACTTTGTAATATAAAATTTTTTTTATTCATATTTAAAATTTTTGTGTAGAAATAGTAAAAAAAATACAGAATTTTAATTCAGGAATTTAAACGATAGTTTGTTTAAGACGTCACTAATCCAAAAAAATATTGTTATCCATTTTAAAATGAAATTAAATACATTTTAAATAAAACATACTTATTAAATAACGCAAGTTTTTAAGCAAATAATACATTTCTATAAAAAAGTTTAAAAAATTTTTGAAATATGTAAATAAATTTGTTAAAGTTAGAAGGAAAATAAGTAAAAATATACCCGGGGGTCGATAAGAGTGACTGACAAAATGATTAAACTTATTTAAAAACTTTGAAGGAGGATTTTTTTTCCCATTGAGGCAGAGAGATATTTAACCACTTCTCGCTCAATTAAGCACCTTGATTTGCTCCGTGAACTTGGCTTGGTTTAACTTTGTGGAACAATAATTTTGGCCCTAAGGCAAAAAAGTTTGCTTTAGAAAATTCGCTGTCTTATTTTCAAAAATAAAGAATTTGATTTTCTTTTAAAAAATTCTGTCAAAACTACTAACATTCATCAAAAAATGTCTTCTAAAAATTGAAGAAACTTGTTAAGTGAGAAGTCATTTCGAAATACTCTTTTAGATGATAAAAGTTTCGGATTTGTGAAGAAAGAATTTCTGTGGTTCCACTTTATTTTAGGTTATTCACTGTTTTGTTCAAAATGCTTAAAACGGTCTTCTACAAATCGAATGTTTTTGTAAAAAGGCTTCCGCAAAATCTTAGGCCGCCTTAGTCTTTTTATTTGAAAACAATCCTTTGTTTACATTTGATGAAAGCATTCTCTGTTTTGAACGGTTATATACTTAACAGATTTAAGACTTTAAAGCTTTTTTTTTCAGGGTTTTTTTTTTTAAATTAAATACTGGGCGTAATCTTTACAAGAATTCTTTGTTAAGTAACCTATCGATAAAATAGAATTTATTTTTAGTTTTTTAAACGATTTATTTCACAAGCAAAATTTCTAAAATTTGTTTTCTTTTACCCAAAAATAAATGAATTCTGAATCAAATCGAAAGGTAGGAGAAACTTCTGTTTTCATAGTTTTTATTGCCTAATATTGAGGGTGTCGAGTAAACTTTAGAGAGATTTCAGCTAGAATTATAAAAGTAGTGTACTAAATAAGAACAGTAAGAAGAGATGAAAAACTGAGACATATTGTTGAGATTTAGTGTTCATAAACACCTTGTCGATATAAAACTTTAAAAAAATAAAATAAAAATATTATTCCTTACATTGAGTTTTAACGAAAAGAACGATCGTAGAAAAAAAAGGTAATTATTACAAGATAACTTTATTTCATTATTCGAAGTTTTATCCCCACTCCAGAATCGCACACTTCCTTTTTGACCATAGATTTCCAACTTTAAATTTTTAATAGGAGATACCTTAATATTATATTTTATCTTCAGGAAATTGGTTTTGTATTCGATGATTTAATTCGATTTTTACCCTTTGACATTACTTTTACCAAGCTTGGGGAGCAGCATAGCGAAATATATCTCCTGCACTAGAAATAAAACTAAATCAAAGCTTTAGAGAAATTTAAGCATCGAAAGTATTTGATTTGCTTCTATTTATTCTTGACATTAATGTCTTATTTGATTTGATTTAATTTTTTTTAAAAAAATATTACTTTTATCTCGTCCCAATGTGAAAAATCACTGTCTACAAATTTATATTGCATTGTATTTCTTCGTATTTAGCATTTTTTTCGTAGCTGTTAGAATTTTCCTTCTAACATTACGGTAAAATAACTGGTAGTAGTCTGTACATCTACGTACATCTTGAACGTACCATTTACAACTTAAAAAGAATTTTAACTGGACATTGGAGTTAGGCTTTTTGTTTGGTAATTGGCATTATAGTTAAATTGTGGTTGTGATTTTGTAATGAACCGTAGAATGTGGTTTAATTAGTTTATCTGGTTGTTTCACCTATCGTAAGAGATAGGACATACTTGACTTTTCTGTGTTAAGCAGCTTTATGGTATGTGTGCGTCAATTGCACACCAATAATAGCAATAAAATACCGACAAGTATATAGCTAAGAATAATTCACGCTTTAATAGAGCTCAAAATCACTTTTTACCCTATAGTAGCACATTCTTTACTTCCAGTATATTTAAATGGATTTCTTCCTTTCTGAAAAACAGAAATATCATTGTTTTTCTACAGCTGACGTTATGGAGAGATTTTGCATTGCTGTCCATCCTGTCATTTTAATTTTAAATATTATTTTATTCCTTAAGCCAAACTAGATCAGCAATGAGGATGTAAGTATTTCTCGAGTTATGCTTGATCTTCTTAACCAGAAGAAAGAAGTTTCAGGAACGTAAAGGGGTGCAAAATGTTTCTAACACCAATTTTTCTGTTAACTCATAAACAAAATGTTCAATCAGTACCTTCTCTTCTTTCTTTTTAAGTAAATAATTTCACTTTACAAATTTTTTACTGCTTAAAAACGTGCGTACTTAATAGCTCATCTTCGTAATTAAACTTTCTTGAGAAATTTAAGAAACGAAGTCACAACTTGCATTTGAAGATTATTCAAAAATACTTACTAATGAAACTTTATATATTTAATCTACACACAATATATTCCGTTTGCAAAGGAAAAAAAAAACGTTAATCGATACGATTCAGTCAGAACTTAAATTTGTTGAAATGTTATAAATGTTTAAAATTTGCATTTAGCTTAAAAATGTTTAAACAGCGAAACTGAAACTAATGACTACAGGACAAAATTTGAAAATAATCCTACTGACCAGGGCTAGTTGTTGCATTTTTAATAATGGCTGCTTTTAAAAACATGTGGCCAATTTTTTGCAAAAATTAAGAGTTTTAAACAATTAAAAGACTATTGATATTATTCAATTAAAGCATTTTTCAAAATCGTAAGCACTACAGTGTTTATTTCTTAATAAAATTGAACTTTTCCTGACCTCTCTAAGAAAATGGAGGTGAAATGTAAGTATTATATTATGTCGTTTTCAATTAATAAATTTTAAGGTTTAAGTTTATGAACATAAAATTTATGTTCAGATTCAAATAAAATTTATTCGCTATAACGTAAACCAAAAACTATTGATGAAAAAAAATGACTGGGATTTTTTCTATATCGGTACTCTTTGTGAAAAGGGGGCAAATTACTGAACAACAATTTAAAAAAAAAACATTAAGTAATACTGCGCGTAGATTGGCGACAAATTACTCCTGCATTTACAACAGCACATTAATATACTTGCATGAGTATTATGTATTGGATATTGAAAGCATTATTTGTGATTTTATGATCTGATAATCGATTAACTATTTCTATTCCTGCTATTTGAAGTGATAACAGTTTGATTTTCCCATGATACATACAAAGGGATTTAATTTTATTGATAATATTTTAAGAAAACAGATCATTTTTTATCATCTTATTCGACAAAGTAATTCTGTATTTTTATTTCTTTTTAGATAAAGTGACGATTGAATTTGAGAAGAAGAAAAAAAAATAGATGCTTGTTTCCATGCGTTTAAGAAGTTACGAACTTTTTGGTGGTAAGGTTAAAATAGTTTATTCAAATTTTTTTTTTATCATTTCCCTTCATGCATATTTCTAGACCTTTCTCAAAACATAAACTCCCAATAAGGGTCATATATCTGACCTATAACAATCTAGGAAGTTAAGATTAGAAAGATTAAAACCGCTTTGATTCCTGGAGTTAGTTTGAATGTTTTTGTTATCAACCTTAATCACCTCTTTTAGTTTTATGTCCGATTCTATATATGTATATATGTATATATATATATATAATGTGTGTGTGTGTGTTACTCTTAACATTGTTAACATTGTAAATTCGTAGCTTGTTGGCAGCTGCTTTATTGAAAATAGATGCAGGAACATGAAGAAATAATAGAACTTTTTGTTTAAGTAAAGGCCGGAAGATCTTTACTTGCCAGTGGATAAATAAAGAAGAGACAGTTTGACCTTGGAAAGTGGGTGATATATATATATATATATATATATATATATATATATATATATATATATATATATATATATATATATATATAAATTTGTAAATATATTTACTAAAAATTTTCTTTGTTAATTTATATAATTTTGCCCATGTGCAAATCCATTTTGGGTAAATCCGTGGCCAAAATTATTTACTAAAAATTTCTTCGTTAATTTGTATATTTTTTCCATGTGCAAATCCATTTCGGGCAAATCCTTGGTCAAAATTATTTACTTAAAAATTCCTTTACTAAAAATTTTCTTTGTTAATTTATATAATTTTCCCATGTGCAAATCCAATTCGGGTAAATCCGTGGCCAAAATTATTTACTAAAAATTTCTTCGTTAATTTGTATAATTTTTTTCTGTGCGAATCCATTTCGGGCAAATCCTTGGTCAAAATTATTTACTAAAAAATTCCTTTACTAAAAAATTCCTTTGTTAATTTATATAATTTTTCCATGTGCGAATCCGTATCGGGCAAATCCATGGCTAAAATTATTTATTAAAAAATTTCTTTATTAATTTATACAATTTTTCCATGTGCAAATCCATTTCGGGAAAATCCGTGGCTAAAATTATTTACTAAAATAAGTTGTTTTTTTATTTTTTATTTGTTAATTTATATAATTTTTCCATGTGCAAATCCATTTCGGGCAAATCCGTGGGTAAAATTATTTACTAAGAAGATTTCTTTGTTAATTTATAAAATGTTTCCATGTGCAATTCCATTTCGGGCAAATCCGTGGCTAAAATTATTTACTAAGAAGATTTCTTTGTTAATTTATAAAATGTTTCCATGTGCAAATCCATTTCGGGCAAATCCGTGGCTAAAATTATGTGCAAAACAGGCAATTCATGTTTCTTTCTCTTTTCTATTTTATATTTTTTTTCGTAAATAAATATTTATTTTCTAAAATTATTTATAGTCAACTTCTTTAAATTATCCAGTATAATATTACCTCGCGCACATTCCATTTTCTGGCCCATCCTTGGTAACTAACAAATCAAACGCACTTCAGTAATGCAGCAAGAACGCACTTTAAACTCCTCTACTTATGCTCAATTTGCGCTTTTGTTTTCATATTTGGCCATCTGGCAATCTTGTTACGAAAATATTTTAAATCATTCTTGAAAAATTTCCCGTTCATGTAAGTTCATTTTATTTCGCTACTCGCTTTTAGATTTTGTTTTATTCTGCTCTTTCTTTATATTTAATTTTCTGTTTTTACGTGTTATTTTTACTTGTTGTGTTTAATTCTTTTTGTCGTAATTTTTGTAAAAACTTTTTTGAGTGCTTCTCACACTATTGTATTGATATATTTTGCTTCGGCTATATTGATACAAAATATTAGAAAGCACTCTTTTTTACGGATATAATCGTGTGGGCTGATGAAAAGATTATATCTTTAATTTTCCGAATTTTTAAAAAACTTTATCCCTTTTTCTTTTTTTTTTTTTTTAATTAATTATTTTTCTTTCCCCAGTTGTTTGTTATTTTTATTATTTGTATATATATATATATATATATACTAAGCACATAATTACTGAAATATTTTGAGTTTTCTTTTATTTTTATTATAATCAATTTTGTGTACTGAAAACTATGAATGTGAGTCTCGCATATATATTACATAAATAGATTGATATACTGAAAAAAATTCCGGATCAAATTATGGAGTAAAGTACCGACATTGAGAGGGCTGTTACTTCTTATAGTAAATACCTTTTACCTTTTTGCAGTAATACTTACAGTAAAATCACTGAATCACTCTAATTAAAGAGATATCACTGAAAAAATTAGTATTTTATAATAAAAAGATATTTTACGATTAAGATTCTGTATGTGTAAGAATTCAACAAAATTGGAAAGAAAAGTTTTTAAAAAAATGTCCCTTATTTAAATTCCACAATTAATATTCCAATAAAACAGAGTAACTAAATTTATAATCTTAAGATAACATTCTAAAATATTTCTAAGACAAGGGACATCATTTTATTTCTTCGATATGTATTCATAATTATACGTTCATTTTATTGAAAACTGAACTTGGTCGCCCGCCGGTAAGCACGCTTTTTGATTCAAATTCGTTATAATTACAGTCTCTTGTCAAAAAGAGCTGACTGTATAAATTAGCAACCAACTGTACTCATTATACGGAAGTGTTTTTTTTTTAATAACAACGGGCTAAACTGTTTTTTTCCGGAGGAAAAGAGATATCAGATAACTCTCCGAATTTTAAGGAAAATCAGATAAATAATACCATCAATAAACATATCCATATAAAATTTAACCATAATCTTGTTTATGGTTAAAATACATTTAATGAGAAATTGGCGAGTTAGTTTCATAAAATTACTTGATAACTTTTATTCAAAAACTATCACTGTTATTTTATAATAAAACTTTTTTTATATTTTAGGCTGACTGTTATGGTGAAATTCCCGTCGTTTCTTCTTAACGTTGTCCATTCCATTGTTTCGTACCTGATTAGGTGTTAATAAACTTGTCCGATTGTTATATCAGATTTGATGTAAAGCTTACAAGACTTTTATAAACTTTTTTTAACTCGATGCATACAAAAGACTTGGAACTTCTTTTATGCAACCTATTTTATGCATTTGTATTTACGCCCTTTCTAGTAATGACATTTTTTCAAGTGTCTCTCTGAGCTGATCTTTATGAGCTTATAAAGATATATAACTAGCATGTACTTGGCGATACATAATTTAACCACGAGACTTTAGTTTGTAAAAGAGTGTCCATTAATATCCATATCCACCTTCTTAGTTGACGGGTAGTGTCATACGTGCTGCGGATTATTATCACCTGACGGGAAACCTATCACGAAAACGATAAAAGATCTAGTGAAAAAAGTGATTGTAGAGTATCATCCTTAGAAGGAAAGAAAAACTTAAGTATCAGAATACATCTGTATTTTTAATCTTGAAACTTCTCTTAGGCTTTGAAAATCCGAAATAAAGATAATTTTTGGCAAAGGAAAAAAAAATTCTTTAAGAACGTTTTTTTACACTAATGTGAAAAAATCTTAAACAAACAATTTCGCTTCAATGTCCACAGTGGGATTTTATACTGCATTGATGGCTTACTAGAACTTTACATTTCCCTTTTTCCAACACCTCGTGCGATTTTTTTTTAAAACTAGAAACGCTAACTGTGCAAGTTATCGCCAGTGGCGTTGCGAGTGGTCTCTGGTTTCAAATTAGAGAGCATTTTTACTTTACTAGTTTGAGAGATTTTGCAAAGCCAACCCCCAATTCTAACAGGATTTGAACTTCATAGCGCATACGTGAAAATTTCTCTTCAAATCGCATCATCGCTAAACAGAAGAAAACAAGTTAAGCGGGTTATTTAAAAAATATGCTTTGCAGAATCTTTCTATTTACGAGTCTTACAACAATAATTGAAGCCGTAAGAAAACTACAAGGGTGGATACAAAATTAAATGCTTACTATATGAATTGAAAATTGATGCAATTCATATTAATTGAAAATTTACGAATCTTGTAAATCATAAGTTGTGACTTAAAATAAAATAAAAAAATTTGTAAAGGAAACTAGTTTTCTAATTATGCATTTACAAAATGTAAAAGCTTTCAATTTGCTGGAATCATGAATAATAACTAGAATCATGTCTATGAGCTTATTAAATGGTGCTCATGAAATATGTAATGCCAGTCACCTAATATATATTTGCAAAACCATTGTAGAACTTTCATATTTTCATGTTTGTAAAATATTTATAATTATATTATTTGTTTTTATATTTCTAATTGCTACTTTTTATCTTGATAACAATCGAGCTGAAATGCTGTTCAAAATAGTTATTATAGAAGAAATATATTGCACGAAATTACGAGGAATATTTAAACCATCATGGTGACATTCTCGAGATGAAATGAGCTACAAAATAATAAATAAATTAAATTGTTGAATACATAACAAAATATTTTAATGAAACTAAATAGAGTTTAACAATTTAATCGATCGAGTTCATTTGTGTTAATTGAATTGAAAGGAAAAAGAAAAATGTGAAATTAGAATTTAAATACTCTAATTAACAACAATAAAAAAAGCAGAGCTTTTCGTAGAAGCCATTTTGTAATTTTAGAATCCATGTCAAAAATAAAGAAAAAAAAGTATAGTTTTCGAAAGTCATAATGTAATATTGAAGTCAGGAAAAACAAAAACGTTATCGAAATCGTACACATTTCTACTGAATAAAGCCTGACTGAAAACATACAAATTTGTTTTAATTGCTTGAACAAACGAAAAGAACTTGCAATGTTTAACGAACAATCAAATATATTTTGATTTCTTTCATTTTGCTTTCCTCACTAGTGATGTCATAGATTTCAAGAGAATTTTTATTTTTCAGATCATTCCCTAATGAACATAAATTATCATTAAATTAGAAAAAAAAATCCCAGAGGAGTTTTCTTTTTGTGATTTTACTGTTCTTTTTTTAGAGAACTAGCTACCATTCAACATAAATGTATTTTGAAAATGTATGTGTATGTTTTGTGTAGTGTTTTGTATTCAGCGACTATTGTGAATCCTGACATAAAAAAAATATTATTTCCCATATCATACAAAATATCTCCCAAAACATGGTGTCCTTTTAAGCTGAAATATTTTCAAATGTATGTAACCAAACATATTTCATGTTAAAATAAATACGTACAAAATACTTAAGATGATGTTTTCCTTTTTTTCCATATGTATATAATCATATATACTAGTATTATTTTACAAAGGATAAAAATTATAAATGCTTGAACATGCTAACGTAAACATTTTATACTAAACAATATTATGAATGTTTCAGTAATCAAAATTAATCCTATAATATTTTTTTTTTCTTTTTCATAAAAAAGTAATAAATAAATAAAATATTTCTAATTTATGCCATAAATTTCCCAAATGTTAGTTAATTTTTTAAACCTGCTGAATACGATGCTTCATAAGCAATTCTATATTAAAAGTCAACTTGTTTACCACCAACAAATAAATTGAGGCGTGGCAGCTCAGGTGATATAGCATTCGCCTCCAGAAGAGGTAACCCGAGTACGAATCCCAGCGATGGCTGTTAGTAACGAATTCCGCATCCGGCTTGCCCCGACCACAGTGCTGATATCAAATATCCTTTGTGGTAGACGGATCACAGGGCTAAAGAGAAGAGAGAAGTTCATTTAGAGCTGAAGCTACGATTTCTCTCCTCACTGTGTAGACAGATCTCGGAGATCGCTAGCAAAGATATTATGATAACTTTGCATCTTTCTCTCTGTAAAAATAAGTTAGACTTTTTCTGGTTATTAGCTTTCAAACTTTACATAATTTCCGTTCATAAACATAGTTCAAAAAAACTTTCTTGGCCATTATATTAAAAAAATACCATTTTAAACTTATTAAAATATTTTTATAGTTGGCGAAAATGACACTATAAATACTTTATTTTAAAAAGTTCAGTTTTAACTTTAATTATTAAGAAAAGCATATATCGACACTTTTTTATCTACATAATCTTTGATAACTATAAGTTGGGTTAAATTTAGAATCCTGATTTTAAAATATCATTAGGAAACATCAGCTTTAAACGCTAGTTACTGAAACAAAATAATAATTCAGGTTTATAATGATATTTGAAATTTTACAATTTTTTATAGATATTTAAATTTAAAATAATATAATTTATAGATATTTAATTTTAAGAGAATATAATATTAAAAAAATCATAAATATTTAGAATAACTACATTAAAAAATATGTTATGAAATTAGGAGAATTTTAACTATATACTATATATTTTATTTATACTTTTTATTTGCGCTTTAAATTTTTTTTCTTTATCCATTTTTTAATTTTCTCGCCTGTCTTTTTTTTTTTTTTTTTTTTTTTTTTTTTTTTTTTTTTTTTTTAAGTAACGAGCGGTTTCTATTTAGATGGTGATTTTTTATAAAAGTTCTTAACGATAGAATAAACGTATTGCTGTTTTACATTAACTGTGTCATTTCGTTTGCAATGCGTGGAATCCATTCCTTACATAGTTGTTTATTTACTTTAGGGAACACGTGGAAAATTATATTTTTTACCTTTTGTGTTTCTATCAGAATTTTTGAAAGTTGCAATCGTGCAAACTGGCATTTCATTAATAGTTTTAAATTTTTGTAAATTCACTGCAATAAACTGAGGAAAATCATTTTATAAAACAACAAATGTCTTGGAATATGTCACAAAAAGGAATGTTAGTTACAGCTAGTTAGACCGAACGCTCCGTTCTTGAAGCAAAAGTGCAAGCTTCTCGCCACAGTGACGTCACTGGAGAAAATCGGAGGTTTGGCGCGGCGAGAGTTTCTTCAGAGGAGTGAACCAGCCATTCTATTCCCTTAGCCCTGGACGGATCATGGGTTAGATTCCTCTTGCTATCAGGTTAACCATGCGATGTTTTCGTAATTTTCCAACCCATATAACGCAAATGCTGGTTAGTACTACTTAAAAGTCCTCCACGAATGCAAATTTCTCCCAATACTTGATCCAAGAATCCCTTTGTCTTCTGAATTGCGTTCAAAATGACAAGGCTACGGAGTTGAACATTAGTAGTCGTAAGCTCAAAATAGGGTCGTCTGCTCAACGACGGTTATAAAATAAAATAAAACAAGATAATATCATAAAATGGAGCTGGAAATCTTGATTTTAAACAACAACAAAAAATTTCTTGGTTTTGTTCATCGTTGAAATTACTATATTGTATTGTTACTACATTGTTAGGATATTGTATGACTCGATTTTATATATCATGCTACAATAGTACCTCGCTATCATTTTAAAAATCATAATGGCTATCTTAAAAAAAAATCAAGGAATATATGAAAATTAACAAAAAGACAGAAAAAATAGAAGAATAAATTGGAATTAAATAACAAAGAGAAACACAAAACAAATTCAAAAATTTATGTCGATCATTAGTTTTGAACTGATTACCTTTTAAACTAAAGACACCACATTACCTACTTTCTCATTCTTTGAATTATGCAGAAAATAAGTAATAACTTAGAAACCATTTAAGTAGACTTAAGACAAACAGACATCAAAATTCAGCCTTTTAAAATCTATGAAAAACTTTTTTTGTTTCTAAGATTTAATGACATCGTTGGAGTCATATCCTTTTTATAAGTAGTAGACTAATTTTTATTATTCACATTTTTTTCTTTTAACTTTATTAATTGAAACATTTTGTGAGATATTTTCCTATGCAAAATATTTTTAAATTCATTTTTTTATAAATATAAAGCTCTCTTTATTTTATACACAGAAAATTCTTTAGAACTCTATTTACGAAATATCATTGCAATTCCAGCAAAACTGCATAAAAGTTTAATAACCCATTTTAGTCTCCCTACTTTAAGTAACTTAATTCTGAAAGAACTTTTAAACATAGTTGTGTGTAAAATTTCACGATTCCCGCAATTAGTTTTATAAGAACTTCAAACAAGCTTAACGGGTTCAAAATTTCATCCAATATTTTTTAGAAAAAGCCTACATCCCATATTTAAAGTAAAATAAATATATGTTCATTTAGAGAAAATGTGGCTTAAATCTTTCTACGGCATTAAAGATTTAGTAAAGTTACAACTACTACATTTCTTTTGTTGATTTTCTACATTACACGATAAACTAAGAAATTTTTCTAAATTGAAATATTACTTCTCTTTCTGTACTCCAAAATAAAATACTATCTAAAATAAACCCTTTCAAAGACATTTAAATAAGATGCGAATTAAATGATTTTTTTTTTCATACGTAAGTTTATTCGTAACGAAGCAATTTCATATTGGAGGCATGTTGCTTTAGAAGTATTTTATAGGCCATCTGATATCAAGAAGTATTTCTTCGAAAAAGATCCAGCAATAATACAAGAAACAGTGAAGATATAGAAAGAACGTTCGCTTTCAGTGAGATTAAATTAAGTAAACTATCTTTTGCGAGACTATCTTTAACTATCTTTTGCGAGAATTTTGAACCACAGTACGTTTGTTATTTATTTTCTATGCTATGCTTTCCTATTGCATAACAGTTATCGTATAGATGTAATATCTACGATGTCTGTCAGTTTCTCTTACGCTAGATATACATTTCATCTAGTTAGACAGTGTTTAAAAAATACCATCGCAATATCCCAAAAAAATTGAGTTGATTAATAAGAAAACTATGAATAACACTGGAGGAAGAAAAAAAAAAATTCTATTACTTAACATTTTTAACAGATCTTACATACTTTCGCATGGCTGATTTCAATTTTGAAAAAGATTTTTCTCGCCAAGTTATGTTTTTTCAAGACACATTTCATGTCGAAATGTTTACAAAAATAAAATTACGTTACGAACGCTAAAAAACATTATGTGTAACAGGAGGTCGCATAAATGTTGCGACTGTTTGGGAGAAGGATCAAGATAAAAATTGCACAGAAACCTATCCCTGTAATGTCGTCGAACGCCACTAAGGGTGCTTCCTCTATTATGAACTGTTTCTTCGTGAGCTTCTGAACTGGAACACTTTTATTAAGCCAAACCATTTAACTACGATAAAAAAAAAAGTAATGATGAGCTTATTTGAATGTAATTTTTGCCGATAACTATAAGAAAACATAAAACCACTGTAAATTTGTAAAATAAAAGTACCAGTTCAGAAGCGCACTGAGAAACAGTTCATAATAGGAGAAGCACCCCTATTGGAGTACTATGATATTTCCGGGCATGGATTCCTTTGAAATTTAACCATGATGATATGCCCAAACTCCCCTAGAAATTTGTTCCAGCATTTATGTGACCCCCTGATAACGTTTTTAAACTTATACACTTAGACAAAAAATAAATGCCATTTAACAAAAAACTGTAGCTTTAGCAGAAAAACAAATTTCAGATTTAAATTCAATCAAGTATTTGTATAAAACAATTTGTACAGAGTAATTTGTATAAAGTAATTTGTTCAATATGTAATGTAATTTTTTTCAAGTATTGGCACGATCAAGTATTTGTGTAAATGAGACAAAAAAAATTTTCCCCCAGTAATGCATTTTATACTATGAAGAAATAATAACTTTAAAACAAAAAAGTGCTGTTAAACATTAAGATTTGATCATATTTTGTCATTTATCTTCAGAAAAAAAAATTACAATTGATAAATTTTTAACGCAATGCATATTAAATGTATTTGAGAGAGTATATGTTTCTTTTTTTACTGTTCTGTTTTTTGGGGGTGGGGACGGTAAGAATGAAATGTACACAAAAGTTTTAAAAAAATTCCCCTTCAAGGAAAGATAGAGGTTTACGAAGGAAATTTTTTTTCTCACTGTAAGAATTACATTTCATGAATATTGTAAACTTTAAAGTATATAAGCATTTGTGTTAATGTATAAAAGCAAACAAAATTCGATAACAAATATAAAAATATTGCTAAGAAACAAATAAAAATTTATTAATTATGTTAATATCTTTTTAAGGAAACAAATTTTTCAAATTGTCAAATATACAAGGAAATTTAAACATTTCGAAAATAGGGTTTTGAAAGCTAATAAAATATAAGTTATCTAAATGTTTACTGGGTGAATCATTTTGGCTTTCACAAGGTCGAAACAAAGAATTTTAAAGCGTAAGTTAATAAAAGTGAAGTTGTTAATATAATATCATTGAAGCTTATAGATACCATATAGATGAGTCATTAATATAATTATAAAAATATCCTTAATTACAATTTTCGTTATTTTAATTAATATATCTTTAAGGGACAAAACAAAATCTATCATTGGTTTAATAGTGTAATGTTTATTAAAATCTTTTTCCTTGTTACAAATTAAATTTGCATTTATTTTGTCACTATTTAGGGATTACATCCTGATCCATGTTTACTTTGATTTGTACGCTTATCTTTAATGTGAAAAAGTGAGAAAGTAGAAGAGTAAATAAAATTAATCTATGTATGTTGGAAAGTATCGTTTAGTCCATTTGCCATAAATTAGCTATATTTTCTCTAAAAAAATAATGTGCTGAACTTTTAAATAAGGAGTTAAAAAATAAAAATTTTAAGTTTAGTAATTTAAATAATAATTTTATGAATAAAAAAGTTTAGTCGATATTTTATCAATCCAAACATTCATAAAATTCCTATTAAATTTAGAATCTAATGCTTACTTAGCTACACCAGATACTCTAACTACTGAAATAAAATTATTAACAATATTATTAAAGAAATAAGTTTTTCTTGGATTATCACAAATGACCAACCTATTATAGAATTTATTTAAAAAATAAAATTGATTCTATTGCGATTTCCAAAATCTCTTCAACAGCATTCCTCTTTCTAAACTAAAAGATGTTCTTTTGAGTTATTACTATAATTATAAAAATATCCATAATTACGATTTTGATTATTGGAAAATTCAATTAATATTTATATTTTTATTAATTATCTTTACAACGAAAAAAAAATTTTTTTTTTCAAATATATGTAATTTCACGGAGATTTAATTTTTTCATCACTTCTAGCTAACTTAATTATACTCTTGATATTAAATGTTTTTAGATGAACTGTTTATTTACTTATCTTTAATTTTCAAAACTATACTATTTTGTTAAGCAATATTTACCGCAAAGAATTAATTCTACTTGGTAATCATAACGATAATATTAATTTTAATTTTTTGGATTTAAGTATTAAGAAAGAAGAAAATATCGGCATTGTTGACTGACGATAAAAAGAATGATTTTAAATTTAACATAAATGAACTAAATACATGGAATACTGATGTTTCTAAAAACATTTCTTTAAATACCAGTCTTAATCAAATGAGTAGAATTAAATGAATTTTTTGTAAAGTTTCTTTATCCAAAGAGCAAATAGACAAGCTCTTTCAAACTTGATAAAAAAAACAATAAATATCCGACAAATGTAATTAAATTCTATATAAAGTTATCGAATAAATTGTATGTCATAACTATTGATGCATTAATTAAAAGTTTCTTTGTTAACTGAATTTATATTTTTAGCGTGTGCTAATCCAACTCGGACAAATCCGTGTCTGAAAATCTTCTAATATTTAATAAAGAATTTTTTTCAATAAATGTTAAAAATGTGTCTAAAAGTTATCAACATCAAAACGTTATAAATAAAATTAGACCTTTTTTATTACTCGTAATTATAAGGTCTGAATTATCCATTTAATACAGTGCAATGTTACCTTGCACAAATCCATCGGGTCAATCCAAGTTAACTGACAAATCAAATGCACTTCTGTACTTCATTAAGAACGCGCCATAAAATACTATCCTCTATCTACGCTTTCACCTTTTTTAATCTAGCAAACTAGTTGTGAAAATATTTGAAATCATTTTTGCGAAATTCCAGTTAGTGGAAGGTCATTTGAATTCGTTACTTGCTATATATGGTACATTTTGTATTTTATTCTGTATTTTACTTGAAGTTTTATTTTCTATTTTTCCCATGATATGTTTAATTTTAAGTTTTTTACGCAATATTTTCTTTTCAGTGTTTTTTAATGCTCCTCACACTATTGCATTGATATATGTTGCTTTGGCTATATTATTACAATATTAAAAAGTACTCTTTTTTGCGGATATAATCGTGCGAGCGTTTAACGAGACTATATCTTTTCCTTTTTTGTTTCCCGGAATTTGTTTCTCGGAAAATAATTATAACTCTTTCCTCGTTTTCTTTGTAATTTTAACTTGCTTTATGGATTCTAGCAAGGATATTACCACGAGATTTTATCTAGAAATTAATAAAGAGTGAGCTTTTAGTTACCATAATTAATATAATTGGTAAAATCACTATAAAATAATTAACTCAGTATAAAAGGTCCAAAGTATTCCATCCAGTGGCTTTAGGGATAGCTTGTCATAATTAGTTTTCATCTTAGAAATTAAACAAAACATACAATGTTCAGAAATTAAAATATAAAAAAAAATAACCGAGATTGTTTATAATTTTCTTAAAATGAAATTCGAAGAATGAATAAGGAAAATCGTCTTAGATCTACTTTAATAGGATCAGTCTGTTTTTGAAAGTTCCTGAAAATTGGAATATATATCTCCTAAATCTGCTTAACTTAGGTAAAATCTTATTAGCTAAGTTGGAATTAAAATCGATATTCTTAAGTAACTCTTAAGAGTTAAGTTACAGAAGTACCTATCGATATCGGTTACCTATGCAATAGATTTTTAAAAAAAGTGACTACTAAGTTATTATAGTCAACCGACCACTGGCTAGCAAAGGGAAAATTAAATTTTCAGGTGTATATGAGGAGAATTCATGAGGATGGGGGAGCACGAAGAAAAAGAGAGGAAGCAATCAAATAAAATTGGAAATTTCTTGGATAAATAGTAAATAAATAAATAAAGAACAAAAAATTACTAATATAACAGAAAACGTGTTTATTATTTGACAAGTTTTTGGATTAACCAGTTTATTACGGATAAAATCATAAAAAATGGGGAGAAATTTACGACAGATAATATAATAAAGCAGAATAAATTCCTTCTTGAATAATATTTGTTTTTAATTTTGCGCCATTGCCGTAGTAGTTTAAGTTTAAATCAAATTTTCATTAAATAAAAGTTGAAACTCTCATGTTCAAAAAAAACCATTTTATGGCTTTTCTATTATGAAACTCGCGAGAAAAAATACTTATTTATACGAAATATACACACGTTTGCCGAAAAGAAGCATTTCGTCCAAAAAGCATTTTTATATGATTTGGGCAAGACTTTTATTTTCTATGACTTATTTAATTTATTCCTCAAATTATTAGATGAATTACAAATTCATTTAATACAACTTAAAGTAATCGTAGCTTTCTTTAAATGTACATCTGTATTGTGAATCGAGTAAAATTGTCTCAAAAAAAGGGGCCGTTGTTGGAAAACAAAATTGTGAAAAACTGGAATTGTAGCCGAATCGCTTTGTTTCACTGCAAATTGAAAGTATTAAAAATTTCGTCCCTCAAATCTAAACTTTCTTCAGTTTCAAATAAAAATAAAATACAGTTATTAGCATTTTTTTTTAAACTTAAAATTAATACAATAAATCTTACAGTTTCTTAATTAGTTCGATTTTATAATAAAAAATAATGAAAGAATGAAAAAATGTTCGAAATCACTTCCAAAAAAATAAAGCCCCTTATTGTCAGTAATTTTAATTTTAACAAAAGATTTAAATTGCGACTCACTTTCAAACTCTTTGGTAATTCAACATTTAACGTAGACGTTATAGAAAATTACATTTTGGAAAATTCCACAAAAAGAAAGAAAAGTTCGCAGGATTTTATTATTAATTCGTTGACTTTTCTGTCTTGTTTGCTTCATAGTTTCTGTAATTGGCATTCATATGTTGCTTTACTTTAATAGGCAACTGTAAAAAATTAACTAACATCATATTTATTAAATTATAGACTTTGAAAGCACTTGCTTGGAATACTTAGGCAAAAAAATTTTAGTTAGAAATAATTTTGTCTGAATAAAATCAATAAGTTTTTGCTAAAATTTATTATTCCTTAATTTTAAAATTGTTTAAGTACCATATTAAAAACTGCGTCTAAATTAAAATATTTGTAAGCATCATGTATAACGTCTGTTACTTTATCGTAAATTGTATGATTAAATAAAGTGTTGCTAAGAGCCGGAAATCATTTCGAAAAACATTTTCTCCTCCCTTTTTCAAGGAGGTAGAAGGTTGTACATAAATGATCAAACTTCCAAAGATTTTTGCCACTTTTGTTCTTCCAAAGTTCTTTTTTCTCATTTCTCGAGAATATTAAATTTCAAGAAACTCGATGATCAGCCGGTCATAATAATAAAAATGTTTGATTGTAAGTCTGTAAGCTTTTTAATTTTATTTCAGATTTAATAATTTTCTTATTTCTTATTAAATTTTAAATTCTTAAAATTTGGGAAAAAACAATGCTTTAAATGTTTTGTTTCCCTTTTTCACTGTAACACTCATTTTAAAAAAAAAATAATTTTTAAATAGGATATTTTCAAAATTTGCTTACTCTATTCGAACTGAAAATAAGAAATATTCTAATGGCAACTGATTCGAATCACTGTTTTTAATCAAATCATGAGAATCACTATTTGAATTAAGTGGTTTGTTTAACTGAAACGAATAAAACTGCTTTATAACAAGGAATTCGTTTCACAATTTTGAATCTAGAGATTCATAACACTGTTCAAATCACAATAAATAATTCAATGTAAGTGATTCCTGCCGCTTATTCAATTAATTTCGATTTCTATTGATTTGGAAGAAGTGATTTATACCACTATTCTAATTCAGTGATTAAAATCAATATTCTAAATAATGATTGAACTAATCGGTGATGGATACAAATCAAGTAATTCAGAATATTCGGATCAATAAAATGGTGATATTTTTATTTATTGTGTTCCATTTTATTTATGTTAATTTTCTTGAAACAATTTTTGAGTGCTCCTCACACTATTGTATTGATATATTTTGCTTTGGCTATATCGATACAATATTAGAAAGCACTCTTTTTTGTGGATATAATCATGTGAGCTGATAAAAAGATTATATCTTTAATTTTCCGTTTTTTTTTTTTTTTAATTGTTGTCCTTTTTTTCGCATGCTTTTTTTTTTCTTTCCGATTTCTTGTTATTTTCATTATTATTATTTCCCCCCCTTCTTTCATAGTTCTGTAATTTTCCCTTGTTTTCTCTACATTTCGAACTTATTTTATGAGTTCTATTTACTTACAGCTTTTCGCAATAAATTTAAACTTATTGTTTTCTTAATTGTCTTCATGTTTTATGTTTTTATTTATTATTCTATATATATATATATATATATATATACGAGGGTTGCTATTTATATTTCTGGCCTTGGCAACAGTAAGTGTTGCTAGGCGACCGCAGACGATTTTAATCGAAAGTTGGATATTTTTAAATATAAATTCAGCAGACGATTTACCATTATAGCTTCATTTGTGTTGTTGACAGTAAATTGAAAAGTTCTTCTCTTTCAAAAAATGGAATTGAATCGTGAACATTTTCGTGCCATTATTTTTCATAACTTTCGACGTGGATTGTCAAGGCAAGAGTGCTTCGATGAACTTAATTCTTTATTCAGCGATAAAGCGCCATCCTACAGCACTGTAAAAAATTGGTATAACGAATTTAATCGTGGTCGATGTTCGATCCAGGACGAATCCCGTGCAGGTCGTCCGAAATCCGTTGTTGTGCCAGAAAAGATCGATGCTGTGCGTGAACTGATAAAGCAAGATCGTCGTGTGACATACCGTGAGATAGAGGCGTCTTTGGACATTAGTATGACTAGCATCAATAAAAAATTGCATGAACATTTGAGCGTAAAAAAAATTTGTTCGCGTTGGATCCCGCATAATCTGACAAACGCTCAAAAAAAGGCTCGTGTCGATTGGTGCAAGGAAATGTTGGAAAAATACGTTCAAGGTACATCAAAGGCTGTGTATAACATCTACACAGGTGACGAATCATGGATCTATGCATATGAGCCGGAAACAAAACAGCAATCAACTGTATGGGTCTTCCAAGACGAGGCAAAACCATCAAAAGTTGTTCGAGGAAGAAGTACATCGAAACAAATGATTGCCTGTTTCTTCGGCATTAACGGTCATGTGGCAACAGTGGCGTTAGAGCAACGCAGGACGGTCAATTCTGAATGGTACACGACCATTTGTTTGCCAGAAGTTATCGGAGAAATTCGAAAAAAGCAGAAGAACAGGCGAATCATTCTTCATCATGACAATGCGAGCTCTCACACATCGACTCAAACAAAGGCATTTCTGACGGAGCGAATGATGGAACTGATGGGTCATCCGCCGTACAGCCCTGATTTGGCACCCAATGACTTCTTCTTATTCCCACACATCAAAAATAAATTACGTGGACAACGATTTTCGACCCCCGAAGAAGCGGTTGATGCATTCAAAACGCATGTTTTGGAGTTACCTTAATCGGACTGGAAAAAGTGCTTTGAAAATTGGTTCAATGCATGCAAAAGGGTATTGATCATCATGGAGAATATTTTGAAAAACAATAAAACCAATTTCGATCCTACATATTTGTTTTTTCATTATTAGGCCAGAAATATAAATAGCAACCCTCGTATATATATATATATATATATATAAAATTAAGATGTATTTTTATATCTCAAATTTAGATTTATTACTTGTTATATAACTCTTTTTCGTGTTCTACTCTACTTTTATTTAGTTTTCATTTACACATTATTACAACTCTATATTATTTGAATTGGTGACTAAACTTATTAACCGGTTTAAAATAATGCAATTCCTTAGTTCAATAAACAATTTGTTAAATATTATTAATTATACTAAGTGTTATGTTATATATAACTTTAGTTGAATCTAGATTAATTGAATTCAGGTAAAATTACTTTAATTATAAACAAGACAAAAAAAAGTTTAAAATATAGTAAAATAGTTTGTGCTGTTGAGTTAGTGGTACTTGAAATAATGAAATATTTGATTTAATACGTTACTTAGATAAGCGTACGTAGCTAATAAATTTTTGCTAATTAATATAAAAAGTTAGACAAATTTTTTTTTTATTATATATATTTTCGTCTAGTTATGCAAGCAACATACCTGTTTCTAAAAACATAATTATCAAGAATTACAATCGTTCTAAAATTTATAGAAATGAAAATAATTAATTCTGAAAGTCGAACATAATAACTTTTGATTTCCCGAAAAATTTAATCCTGCATTTTAAATTTAAAATAAATATATTTTTGTTACCAAATGAAAAATAAATAATAAATATTTGAGTTTTGAAAGGTTTTAAAATTATTTTGTTATTTCTTCTATTCACTTGTCATCTTTGATAAACTGCAAAATTCCTTTAGGCAATTTTTTCTAGAAATTTCTACGTATTGATAGATTAACCCTTTGAGGCACGCGAATACAAATTAGTGTAAAGTGTTTCATTTTAAAAATCTCTATCACATAAACAAATGGATATCCTTAAAAGCAATACACAAATTTTAAAAGCAAATACTTTTAAGGGCTTAAAGCTAAAATGAAATGGCATCAATTAGGTATTCGAAGGGATACTTGAACTAAATGTAAATGACAGTCATTTGTCCCCAAAAGCGATTTTGTTTAATACTGGGTCTTCATCTAAATATTTTATGCATTCAGATCGATTCAAAATGAGTATTTAAATCTTTCTCTTACTTATTAAATAAGATGTGACGTATTATTTACTTTTGAAAAATAAACATATTGAATATAAGAATTTAAAGTATCTTTTTAGTTTACTTTCTCTTAAAATGTAAAAAGGTTTAGTAAATTAGTAGTATTAATTTCAAGCCAGTATGAAACATACTATACGAAATCAAGACTCCTCCTAATGTATCCGTTTGTCGCTATACTGTCAAAAAATTTCTTATCTGAATGTCAAAAATCGTGGTAACACCCTATTGGTATTTCACTAAGTGTTCCACAACACCAAGGATAGTTTCTGGTAGTAAAACATCTAGAATGTTCTTTTTTTACACTATTCGGTGTAAAGTAGCCGTCACCATGCTTGTTTCTCAGTAATACTAAAATTTATAATTATAGAAAAAAATATGTTACACTCAATCAGTAAAGCTACTTTTACGATAGAATCTAAAGCAAGAATCATAAATTTAGGATACTTGTATACAATATTTCTTAAAATAAAATTAGTTTACTAATAAAACATGCACGCAGAACAGACAGAATGTTAAATATGAAATCCAACAAAATCGTAGTGAATCGAAGTTAAATATTCAAAAAGTGTTTCAGACAATTGACCGATTGAATATTTATGTTATATATGTTATGTTAAAATATATTAATATTTATTACCGTATATTTATGAGATCATAAATATCCTTATTATTCATCTAAAACATACATATAATTTATGACACTTTATAGGAATAGTTTGTCATATAAATCCCTGAAATTACTTGACAAATAATCGACCACAATCGATATTTTTAACCAATCAGTAAAGAGGATTGAAACTTACTTGGCTATGACCAGTTTGTCATTTACATCTGACAGGAAGTAGTTTTCAAACTGGTAATGAGTCTTGTAAAGAAAAATTGAAATTGCGGCATCGATATTGCGATCGTACTTGAAGAACATGCTGAGCAACATTTTATGAATTTTACATTTTATGAATTTGAAAAAATCCGTTCAGAATGTCAGAAACATCAAAATGCTGTAAATAAGCAAATTATCTTTATCCAAAGAAAACAATGTAACTCATATATTTGATAGAAGGAGTGATATTTTAAATAATGAATCATACAATATTGTTAAACATACATATATCAGTGTTTTTAAAATGTCAATTTACGTTCATTTAACAGCATTTTTTTAAACTAAAAAAAAAAGAAATATCATTATATATATATGTAAATAATTGTTATAATCTCTTCCAGATACTCTACATTTTTTTCCTGAATTTTATTTTATTTATTTTTATTTTTTTTTTGTCTCGAAAACTTCTTGTTTAGAAGACTCGATCAAAGGTGCAAAGATCATTTGCCCAACAACTGGGTAGATAAAAGAGTTTCATTAAATTTCTGAAAATTGGTTTTAATATAAAATCGTCCTATTAAATAATGTCAAAAACAGCACAAAAAAAGGAATGGTGTCACATGAAAAGTAATTTGTTCAAATTCAAAATTCTTGGAAAATCATATATAATTTATTATTTATTAATATCCATTAAAAAAAAAGTAATCAAAGCGTTTTGGTCAGGAATCCCCCCCCCAGCTCAAAACAATTACTGTTGCCTAAAGCTATTAAAAGATAATTACTATTAACTATTAAAAGATAAACTTTCCCGAGCTAACTGAAAATCATAAATGAAAAAGATTTAATTTTTATTTCATTATTTTTC